>JAJNNX010000056.1:0-374975 GCA_023159155.1 Ustulina deusta
TTAATAATATAAATTATACTTTATATAATTTTTAATAAAATTTTATTTTTATATTACTTAAAAATTAATAATTTATAAAAAACTTAATTTTAAATATTTTTATTTTATTTTTAGTTCTTAAATAATTAAAACAATTTTAGCTTTTAAATATAGCTAGCTTTTTACTATTAAATAATTTTAAAATTTCTTTTTTAATAAAAAAAAAAAAATTTAAGCATTAGATTTTTTTATAAATATTTTAAGCAAACTAATATTTAAAAAAAAATCTAAAAAAAATTAAAAATTAAAACTTAAAAAAGCAAAATTTAAATTAAAACTAAAACTATTTAAAATAAGTAATATATTTAAAAATATAGCACTAAATATTATAGCTATATAAATTTATAACTTTATATTAGTTTTAGTAAAACTTTTCTATTAAATAAAAAAAATAAAATATTAATTTTTTAATATATTTACTTTAATATTTTTAAAAAATAACAATAATTTAATAATAAAAAATATATTTAAAAATATTAATTTTAAATTTTTTAGTTTTATTACTTTATTTATTTTTTGTTTTATTAGTTTATTTTTTAGCATTTTAAACTTTATTTATATTAAAAAAGCTAAAATATAAAAAACTAATCTTGGCAAGTTTGCAAAAAATAAAGCTTTATTTAATAATTAGGTTTATAAACTAGCAAAAAAGCTAAATAAAAATATTATTATGTTCCGAACTAAAAATAATTAATTTTAGTATATTATAAGCTAATTAAAAAAATATACTAAAAAATTAATAAAATATATTTTTATTTAACTAAAAAATTATTTAGTAATATTATTAAAATAATCTAAGCTTTATTAATAATTTATAAAATATTTTAAGCTTATATATATAAAACTAATAAAAATATTAATAAATTTATTTTTATATTTAATAGCTTAGCTTAAAAATATTAACTAGTTAAATTATAATAAAAATATAAATTATAGAACTATTTTTATATAAACTTAAAAAAAAATTTATATAAAACTTTTATAAATTTAAATATTTTTATAAATTATTTATTAATAAAGTTATTAAATTAATATATAATATTATATAAGCTTATAAAAACTATTAATAAACTAAACTTGCTAGCTTAATTAAATAAAAATCTAACTTAAATAATTAAGCTTTTAGTAAACTAGTTTACTAATTTTTAGCTAATTTTAAAAGTTCTAAAATATTTATTTTAAAACAATTAAAATAAACACTAATTATAAAAAAAAAAAAAACTTATTAAAATAATAAAATTTGTTTTATTTATAATAAAAAAAAGTATATATTAATTAATTGTTTTAATTAAAAGCTTAAAGTTTTAAATATTTAACTAGTAAAAAAAAGCTTTAATAAAAACAGTTCTAGTAATTTATTTAATTTAAAAAACAAATAAAATTAATACAGATTTTTTTATTAATTTTTTTATTTATTTTAGCTAAAATATATAGCTAAAACAAATTAATTATTTTTAAAATATTTATTTAATTATAAATTAATAATATTAAAATAAAAATTTTAGTTTTATATAATATTAGAACTTATACTTTTTTAATAATTAGTTGTAAATTTATATAATAAATCAAGCAATAATTAAAAATAAAAATAGTTTAATTAACTAAACTTTAAAAGCTTTATAACTACTAAAGCAAAATAGTTAACAAAATTTATAAATATTTAATATATATTATAAAAATTAATAATTAATAATTTAAAAATTAAACATTTTAAATTATTAATTTTAGCTATAATATTATTATTAGTATTAAATAATTAATAAAACAAAATATTTTAATAAAAACTTAAAAATAATAGTTAATCTAATTAAATAATTTATTTTTATTAGCTTAATTTTTATTAATAATTATAATTAAACTTTTTAATTATAAACAATAAAATATAAATCTAAAAATATAAAAAAATATAAATTAATATAATTAAGTATTAAAAAAATATTATTAAATATTAAAACAACTTTTTAAAAATAAAACAATTATTTTAAAAATAACTAAAACTAAAAAACAAAAAAAAAAACCTAGAACTTTTAAATCTAAAATAAAAAAAGTCTATATAATAATTCCTAAAAAAAAAAAACCAAACCACTATTAAAAAAATTATATAAAACTTTTAAAATTATTTCTATTAAAATAAATAAAAATAACTAGCTAAAAAAACTTTAAAAAAGCTTATTATAATTAAGTTTATAACAACTAAAAATAATTATACTAAGCTATTTAAAAAAGATTTAAAAATAATTAATACTTTATAAAAAAATTTTTTTTAAATTAATTAAGTAGTACTATAAAAAACTTTTAATAATAAACTAATTTTATTTTAAAAAAAAAAAAACTTTTAATATATAAAATTAATATAAAACTTTTTATTTTTTTAGCTATTATACTTAAAAAAGTTTTTTTTAAAAAAAAATCTAAAATTTTGCTACTATTATAACTAAAGTTTAATATAATACTAAAACTTAATAATAAAAAATATACTTTTAGTTTTTATTAATATTTTATATTTATATAGTTTATTTTATTTAAAAAAAATTTATAAATAAGCTATTAATTATAAACTTTATTAAATAAAACATAAACTTAAACGTTATTTTTATTTTATTTGTCCTTAAATTTATAATTAATTATTAATAAAAAAAATATATTTAAAAAATCAAATTATATTAGCTTTAAATATTAGTAATATTATATTTAATTATTATAATATTATTTAATTTATTAAACTAAATATTATTAAAACTTTTTATTAATTATTATTAATTATAAAATTATTTTATTTTATTTTTTTTAAAACTTATAAAAAAATATTTTAATAAAAAGTTTTACTTTTTAGTTTAAAAATAAAACCTATCTAGTAGTAAGCTTTTATTAATATATAAATCTAAAAACTTTTAAACAAATTTATAAATATTTATATAAATAATATTTTAATTTATTTTAAAACTAAAAAATAGTACTAAACCTATTATAAAAAAATAATCTATTATTTATATTAAGCTAAATATTAAAAAAATATTAAAAAGTTTTATTTTAATATATTTATTATTAATTATTTAAAAATAGTTATAAAAATTAAAATAAAAATTAAAATTAATCCTATTAAAATTTAAACAATCCTAAATTAAAACTTTAATAATTTTAAAAGTACTAAATTAATTTAGTTATTTTTTAAGTTTTATAATTATATTTATATATTTATTTATTACGTTAGTAAAATTGCTATTTTTTTAAATTAACTATTAAAAAAAAAAAACTATTTATAATAGGACTAAAACTAAAACAAGCTTTCGAATATATAAAACTACTAGCTTATAAAATATTTATTTTAGCTTTTTTTAAGTCCGGCTAACTAATATAAATAAAAATAGATATTTTATATAATATAACAAAAAAAATTATTTAGTAGTAATAAAAAAATATAACCTAAAAATTTATAAAATATTTTTTTAAAATAATAATATTAATTAAGCAAGCTTATTTAATTTAAAACTATAAATTTTTAGTAGTAATATAAACTTTAAAATATTATTACTTAAAGCTTTTTAAAATTAAGTTTTTTATAATAACTAATTATTAAGTTTTATTATATTTTTTAAATAAATAGATTTTATTAATATAATAAATATACTAGGCTAACTTTTTATTAAATTTTAATATTACTTTTTAATACTAACTAAAACAAAAAAATATAGTAATTAATACTTTATTAAAAAAAATAGCTAAACTTTTTATAATTAAAGCTAAAAAAATTAAAAAACAAACAATAATATTAATTCTACTTAATAAAATACTAAGTTTTATATTAACTGTAAACTTTTTACCTAATATTTTTTAAAAAACTAACCTAATAAACCTAATTAAATAAAAAAACTAGCTATAAAAGCTAAAAAATAAAAACAAAAAGCTATATATACCTAAAGTTATTTTAAATAAGATTATTTTTTTTATATAGCTTTAATTTAAAAAATTTATATATTTTTAATTATTATATACTAAAATTAATATAAAATAATCAAAATATTAAAACAAAAATACTACTAGTTTTATTTAAAATATAATTATAAACAATATATATATAATTATTATAACTATAAAAAAAACAAAATATTACAAAACAAAACTTTTAGCTTTTTTTACTTATTATTTATACTAGCCGTAGTATAGCAACATATAGTAATAAATAATAAAAATATACTACCTAATTAATAAAATTATAACTATATATAAATATTTATAAACAAGTTTAGCTATCTAATTATAATTTTATTTAGTAAAAAAATAAATACTATAAAATTACTAGCTATATAATACTATAAAAGTTTATATAGATTTTTTAATATACTAAATAAATAAATATTAAATAACATAAAACTATTTATTTCTAAGTTTATAGTAATAATTAATAGTTTTATAAGTATTAAGCACTACTTTAGTAATATTTACTACTTTTAAATCTAAAAAGTAATAAAATTAACTAATTAAAAACTAGACTAATAACTTTGTTTTTATATTAATAAATACTAAAATAATTAAAACATTTATTTTTTTGTTTTAAACTTTATATATAATTCTTTATAATATTTATTAATTAATATATTACTATTAAAAATAATAATAAAAATTAAAACATAAAACCTTTTAATAATAAATATTAGCAAAACTATTATAAATTTTAATACTAAATAACAAACGTTTAAACTAGTCCGCTAAACCTAAAACATTTAAAAAATAATATATAATATAGCAACTTTTGCATAAAAACAATATAAACTACAAACTAACAAAAAAAAATACTTAATAAATTTTAAAATAAAAAACAAAGTCTTTTTAAAAAAAAAAAGTTTTGTAATATAAGTACTAACTACTAAATTAAACTTTTAATTAGTTAAACTTTTCGAAATTTAAAAAAAATCAAAATTTAGCTATATTTTTAATTTGTTTAATTTTTACAAAATAAAAAACTTATTCTATGCTAACTAATTATAAAAAATAAGCAATAACCTTTTATTTTAATAAATCTAATTACTACTTTTAGCTAAAAATATTAATAATAAAGCAAAATTTAAAGTTAAACAAATTAAACAATTAAAAATATATAAAAAAAGCAAAAAGTTATAATATTAGGTTATTTAAAAAAGCTATAATTTTAATAATATTTAGTACGTAACTTAAAATTTTAAAAACACGCTAATTAAACTTAACTAATTCTATAAAACCTATAAAAAAGCTTTTAAACTTTTTATAAAATTATAAAAATAAATATATATAGCAGCAGTTAATAAGTTTGCAAACAATTATAAAAACAATAATAAAGCAATATAATATAAAAAAAACTATACAAACCTAATATTATTAGTAATTTTAAGTTAAAACTATATTTAAACTTTTGGTTTTAAAAAAAAGTAGTATAATAGTTAATATATTTTAGTAAGACCTGCAAGAACTTTAGACCTATATAGCAATAAAATAAAAAGTCTGCGTACGGACTAACCTAACTCTGCAGCTATACATATAAAGTCTATATTTACTTACTTTATAAACTCTAACTTCCTTCCTTTTTTTTTTTCTTTTTTAGCTTAAAATCTTCGTCTATAGTATTAATAAACTAGCTATAGAAGCTTTACTCGACTAATCATAACATTTTATTAAATATTTATTAATAAATAATTAGTAAGCTTAAAGTAATATTATAATTAGTTAAATAAAACTTTTATAGCTAGTTTATTAATATTATAAACAAAAACTTTAAACTAAAAAAAAAAAAAAAAAAAAAAAAAGTTAGAGTTTATAGGGTGAGTAGATATAGACTTTATATGTATAGCTGTAAAGTTAGGTTGGTCCGTACGCAGACTTCCTATTTTATTGCTATATAGGTCTGGAGTTCTTGCAGGTCTTACCAAGACTGTATAGACTGTACTAACCGTTATAAGATCTAACTTTAAAAATATAATAGCATAAAAATCAAAAAGAAATATTAAAACTAAAAGGCTAAAATACTTACAATTTATATACTATATATAAGATTTTTATATCTGCTACCTATTTGTATTATAACTTAGACTTCTAAATAATCAACAAGATTACTATATATTTCTTCTAACATAGTCTGCTTCTGTAGAGAAGCACTAGCTTGGAAACATTTCAATGGGTCGGTATATATAAAGCTAAAGGTCAGCACCAACCACTAGAGCCTCAACTCTCGAAGAGTAAACTTTCCTTACAGAATATTACAATAGTATGAAATTAGCCTTTCGTTATAGTTTTTTAGAACTCATCTTCTGGCATTGTTGCAAGCAATGATATGTTTTAGCGTTCTGACAAGTTTTTATCATACAACATGTTTTCTTATATAAGCATAAAGCCATTTACTAAAAGCACCGTGCGAAGTTAATATATCTAATTAAAAGATTGTAGTCTTGTTGTTAATGGACATAAGTTTAAAATGTTAAAAGGCTATCCGGTTTAAGTAAGTCTCATTTAATATTTTCTAGTTCAAACCCTGTTTAAGCTGAGACTAGTCCGCGAAAGTATTAGAGACCTTTGCGCAACAATAAGTGTCTTCACCTACCACACGTGCAGAGTCCTAGCACTTACCGAGTTAAAAAGCTACACATAGTCTTTTTTATAAGTATTCCCACGTGCGTAGCTTTCTTGTGGATTACGCAGGTATTATAATCAATGGATCCTACCTAGGTACCTCTCCTTAAGCAACAAACTGGGATAGTCGCTTTTCAACATCAAGGTCACGTGTTGCCCCTATAACTAGAATACATAAGATCAGTGAGCCAATTGAACAGGATAACTCCCTTGGCGCCCAAACAAAAGGAGCTCACAACCCCCATCAATAAATAATCATCATCACGCCACGCGTCACAAGTCTGAATACTGAATACTGCATATCATGACCATGGCTACCAATACTGCGTCAACGCAGTATCCTCAATTACCCAATGAGGTCTATCTCCACATCGTTGAGTTGATCACTGACTCGCGCTATCTCCCACGTGTCTGGCTCGACTTTCGCCGGGTTTCGCGCAACTTCAAGGCAATCACCGAGTCGGTGTTCGCCCGGAAACACCTCCCCCACACAATCATCGACTTTCCCACCATCACCGATATTGTCTACGACAAAGATGGTAATAAGCACCGGCCAGGGCTTGGTCTCCACTTCGAAAAGCTCTCTGGGGACAACGACGAGCGTGCAGTCTTCAGCGAGCTACGGGAAGACTATCACAAGTCAACTGAAATATTGCTTGACGATAGTGAGGACAACCCTGAGGATACACTTTGTAAATACGTCACAACTTTATGGAAGGAATGCTTCTATGAGTATTCCCTGCCGGCTCCGGAAACGGCGTTCTCAACTCCACCTCATATTTTGAGCGTGCGTCGCATTGTTAACGATACTGCGCTTCCTGGTCTCGAGGTTAACTGGGAGAGGCACGCCATATCCGTTCTCTGGAAGGAAATGCTCACCTCTTTATTCGCTGAAGAGGAATACCTAAAGCAGGTGGAAGCTGACGAGTTCCGCGAGAAAGGCATTGCGAATGAGGACAAGTTTAAATCTCTGGGTGAACGTGCCAGGGATGGGGACCAAGGAGCCCTTGAAGAGTTCATGAAATCTATGATTTCTCAAGTTACGGACACACGCAACAAACAACGACAGATGGTGCGCGAGAAGCGTTTTCGAAGATTGTATAATAACTATACTGACCTTGTCTTTGAAGAACAACCCAACAATCCAGGAAAGGTCAGGATCATACACGATGTCCAGTGGGCCACGGGTTTCGTTGATTATGACAACGAGTGGGGGCTTAAAGACCACGAATCACTTGGTCTTGAGGATGATGATTACGGAGAATACACTGGGGAGATGGAAGAGTATGATGCCGATAGCGATGAGCAAGAATGATTAGATAGATGAACATATAGGCTACAGCATTAGTTCCACCATTAAGCTCCTGCTGTGTGTAAGAAGCAAACAACTCAGCCACTTATATACCTAGTTATGGTTAAATGGAACTATGACAATTCCGATCATCCCATACAGACTACGAGCTTCGGTAACTGGTATTTTCGAATTGGTGCTGTTGAAGTAGATGCGGGTCTAGTGGCTAAGCGTCACTTCAAATCCTAAGGGGGTTATGGCATAAAATTCGTTGGCGCACGAGGCTCCTACAACATCCTCATGACTATGCCAGGGCTATGTACAAGGAGTCTCTTTGTCCTAGTTCGTGGCAGCCACGTCAAGAACGACGGTAATGGTATATAGGAACAGAGTGGGTTAGAGTGCTGTGGGGGTCACTTGCGTCTTTAGTGGGGTTTCCCCCTTTATTTATACTTGATCTAGTCAACCGGTTGCGGGGAAACAGAAAGCGGTTGGGGGAACATGCTCCTGTGACCTCGGGATTCAGACCACGTCGCTCACCTATTTGGTATTTGCTGCGAGATGTCTCGTGGCCCTATATCATAGCCTATTGTTTATTCATTACGTATTCAGTGTCACATTCGTAGAATTTCATGCCGGTATTCAATTCAAGGGTACTGTGAGAGCTCTTATCTGTACGATGAATATAAAAACCAGCCAATTCCAGGTTCAAGTGGTGTAGATAATCTAGAAATTATATTAGTACTGTTTTTCCTGTCCTTATTCCGACACAGTATCAGCATGTCCAGTATTCCAACCATCCAGACAGCAGCGACTGTCCCCAACTTAGGTGGCGGTGTGAAGTTCGTCCATGATTATCCCGTGCCTCAACCAGGGCATAACGAGGTCCTGGCCAAGGTCCTTTATTCCGGTGTTTGCCAAAGTGGTAAGAGATTAAGAAGCCCAGGTTATAACGGTTAACAACGCTGAATATCAGGCGAAACTCATACGCGATCAGATCTTCATACACAGGCGGGAATTGCATCAGACCCGAACGGAAACCCCATCACCAAGGTTAAGCTGCCGCACGTCGGCGGTCACGAGGGTGTCGGTCGTATTGTAGCAATCGGGCCCGGCTGTGATGATGATATCCAGCTAGGCACGTTCGTCGGGATCAGGTTCGCAAGCCGGATCTGCAGACGGTGCGAGTTTTGCCTCGCGGGCAAGGAGCAGCACTGCATTAAAAGCACCAACCACTTGCATCACGAAGACGGCAGTTTTCAAGAGTACATTGCTCTCGATGCTGGGTACCTGACGATTCTTCCCGATGACATTGACCCGGCCGTCATCGGGCCAGTGCTCTGTGCGGGGTTGACGACATATAAGGTGCGGGTCCCGTCCTCAGCACTATAAGCCGAAGATGCTGACTCTCATCACAGGCCGTTAAGAATGCGAATGTCAAGGCTGGGGACTGGGTTGTTGTTGTTGGCGCAGGCGGTGGATTGGGCCACTTGGCTGGTACGTTACTTGATGCCGTACGTTCACTTTCCCCGTAGTATATGACTGACCTGCGTTTACACTCTAGTCCAATATGCGCGTGCACAAGGGGCTATCGTCATCGGTATAGATGGTGGAGCTAATAAAGGCGATTTCATTAAGGAGATCGGCGCAAGCGAGTATATCGACTTTACAACCACCCCCAATCTAGAAGAGGAGGTGCACGAGCTCACGTCGGGTGGTGCCGACGCTGTCATTGTTACAGCGGCTAGCGTTAAAGCATTTCAACAGGCGGCTGATATGCTGAAGGTGGGCGGGACGCTATGTTGTGTTGGCATTCCGGCCGAGAAGGGGTACCTCTTAACGCCGATTAGCTCTATCGTGATCAAGGGGCTGCATATTACCGGAAATCTGGTAGGGTCGCTGAAGGAGTGCTTAGAGGCTGTAGATTTGGTCAGGAGAGGTGTTGTTAAGCCGAAGATCTCGGTACGTCCCTTTGAGGACTTGCCGAAGATTTATGATGAACTTGAGAAGGGTGACGTGTCTGGGAGAGTGGTTCTCAAAATTGCCAAAGATGAATGATGCCATTTAGCTATTTAGAGCAGACAGTCACCTACTCTTTCTCTAGTTTAATGTTGCTTTGCATATGGAATCCTATCAGTAGTAATATGGCTCTCTCCATCTTATCTAATCCATCTTTACCCTGAAAAATGGTCTATTAGTGTTTATAGTCTATCACTAGATAATAAGCAACGCTTTTGGTTAGCTTAGTTGGCATAGGAAAAGGAGGATGTGTGGTATTATAAGGAAAGAAACATGACGCTAACTCCGCAATTGATATAATATTCAACAATATTGGAAGGCGACAACTATGCCCTCCAGATAATTAGACACTACTTGATGAAAGTTTAAGTTAGAATAAGTTATTATAACACAGACAAAGGATTCCTTGCCTACTTTAGAGGTGTTAACCAAAATCATTCAATATATATCTATTAAAAGTAGTATATTTGCAACCAAGAAAGAATATGTTTCTCGCCATAATTAATATTATATACAAAGTCTTTCGATTTACCGAGAAACGATTAAAAAGGAACCACCATTTCTATTAATTTATTTTGAACGAACTCGAACTAAAAGCTACCAATCTGCCTACAACAACACGTTAAAACTTACTTTCAACCTCGCAAACACTTAAACAAGCAATATTAGGAACTTGGTTCGAGAGCCTGAGCTAACTCATCACGCGGGTCGTAGCGGTGCGGTCCACCTCGTAGCCGCCGGGCCTCCGTTTTGCCATCGGCAGGTTGACTCTACTGGTGCACCGTATTAAAAAAAAAACAGAACTATTGAGCTGCTAAATTAAGCTTATAAGCACTTTTTTTTTTTTTTTAATAAGAAAGCTTTTTGTTCTACTTATTACTATTCGTTAAAACAAAGGCATTCGCCCTTTTTGATATTCTTCTTTAAAGCTACATGGTTTTCGGCTTTGCAGATAATCGAATAGTCTTCCCTAACGCCCTAGCTAATGCCCATTTCGTCATAGTTAAAGAAGCGGTCGGTCGAGATACTCCAGAGACCTCGTATTGCATAAAACCTAACATTACAACAGGCTGCTTACCTAATGATTGTGGTGTACACACAAGACGATATGCAGTCTGCACGTCTATAATGCCAAAACAGCAGTCGGTGTACGGGGTGACGGGGGCATTCCGGCGGCCATTGTGTCATACGCACGTCTCCAGCGTCACTAGACGAATGGATGAGGAGCTAGTGTGCACTACATTCTATTCCAACAACTTAAGCAGGATCTGGTATGTGACGCTAGTGACTGTACCATAACGCTACCTAAACATCTGACAAGAAGGGAACTTTATCAGGTCAGGAGCCTGGTGCCTGCATTCACTGCCTATACATGGCGCGGCGACAAGGTGTGAGTAGCAGATGATGTCTTACAACAGCAGATACCGACCTCGCAAATCTGTCCTCCTCCGTTACGTTGAGGCATCTACCTCGGTGCGTTCACCCAGTAAGGCTGCAGAGGCTCAGCCACGCCAAAACATTCTGTCAGCTTTTTGACACCCTCATCCCACGACGACCAGTCCGGCGTCTGGGATTTGAGCAAGGCATTGATCACGAGAAAGGAAATGATATCTGTGGGTTGCGCACGGTACAGCTCAGCTTCCGAATTTTGCAGGTTTGGAGCTTCCAATGCGAGCCGTGCACGACGCAGTCCGACAAGGCGTTCGATGACATCCTGACATGAGCCCATGATATCATCTAATGTAATATCACGGCCGAAGAATTTTGCTATGCCTTTCTCAATCGCGCGCTCATTTGAACTAAGGTAAAACTCCTGAAGCGTGCTGGCACCGGTAGCAGAAGTGACGGGAGAACCGATTTTCCGTAGTAGCCCGTAAGGTATCAATTGGTATTCATTGTAGAATTCAACAACCCGCTGCTGATCCCGTGGAGAGAGTGCAACCGGTGATCTCGCGAGGCTAAGTTCGTGTATGGTCTGTCGCGTTAGTACATCAGTAAAAGACAGGATAGCAGGATATATGGTCGGGCGTTATACATAGAGAGGAGCTAAGTACTCGTCGATGTTCGACACTAGCTTCCCGTCGCGTTTATCACTTTGCGCCTCGGTGGCGATGAACTGCCAATCTTCTGGCCCCTCAGGTCTCCAAGCGCAGATGGTTCCCCGGAGCCGCGGGAAAGGAAAAGACGAGCATGCATCTTCAGCCTGTTGCAAGACAGATTCGGCTTCCTCTGGGGTTTTTAATACAACGTCTTCCAGTGTCGGAAGAACCGGCTGGTTTCTGGGCTTTGACTCGCCCTCACCTTTTCTATGTGCTTGGTTCACAGGACGCTGGAAGGCCTGCCTCTTGAGTCTATCAACACGGTCAGCCATTAGTCTTTTCGTAGCTGATTAATATTTGGGTTGGGGGGCTTGAGGTTCGAGCAAAGATAGAGTAGATATTGGTATGGGAGGGAGGGGAATTAAAAAGGAAGAAAGGAAGGTGCAGTTCCACCGCTAGAGACCGGCGGTGACCAGCTGGCGCCACCTGCTCCGCCTGCAGCCCCGCGGCCAGTCCACAACGATCTCCCCCGAAGGTAATTCTATAGGTATGCTCATGTAGAGCGATTTCCTCTCTGAATGTAGCAACTTGTACTACAGTGACGGGGTCGGTATCTGCTATTGCAACCACGTCGGTGGCGACATCCTCCGCGTCAATCCCAAAGCCTATCACGGATCGCACGTTCATGAACCGGCAGATGACCAACACCCCCAACACCCCCAACTCACCCAGGCTGACATTACAGTCCCTTTAGCGGCGACGTAAGTGATTGCCATCCTGTTGACCCACCGGGCGAGGCTCTGCCTAGACAATCGAAGAAGCCACCGATTTCCGAAACACCTTTGAGGAATTTAAGGGCTGTCCAGCCGGCCACAGAAAAGTTGTCTATCAACCATATGCCTCACAAGCATGCCAGGGTTTGGTCGGACCACATCACCAGTAACCGTCACGTCTAATATGGATCCCGATCTATCCTACCAGAGTGACATGACAGTCGTAAGTAAGGCCGGTCACCTCGAAGTTGGCGTAGCGGTCTATAGAAAGCCGTCTAAGAAAAACCACGGACAGCAAATACTAAACAAAAAACAGATAATAAAACAGGCACAATAAGCGTGCCACTCTTCTTAATCTGATGCTCAAGATCAATTAGTAGGCAAAGTGCCCGTAATCCTTTTCAGATCACCTCGGTAGCTCCTATATACACGTATAAAAAGCTTCATCTCATCTTTGCGTAATAGGCTCTCTATAAGTCCTCTTAAGCCTAGACTCCATATATATTTGATCGCAGTAACCAACAGCTTGCGTATATAGTGTAACTTTTTCAACCCCATATCCCCGACCTCATAATGTGCTTGCGGAATATCAGTCAATTTTCTGATGCCTGGCATATAGTGTACTATGCACTAATATATTTCAACACCGGTGCCATATGTGGCATATGCGCAACCACAGCCAGGCCACATCTAGAACCCTGTCTAGAAAGCCTTACGAATACAGGAGGTTGTAGCGCCGGATAGAACAGCTAAAAGCAGCGTTAACGGGGTCGCTTCCAATCAGAATCTTCGGGCCGGAATTAAATACACAAGGACCATCAGCGCGCATAGCTTATGCCGCTTTCAATCTCGACTAACTTAGCAATCAACTCCTGATCATTCGAGAGTTGAGCACTAAGATCCAACAACAAGCTTCCGGTCGTACAATGCCAATGATAACGTGCGTTCCTTGCCTCTCACGGGCAGGCAGACACGCCCAACTATGGATACGGCCTCTTCGGTGCCAATATCGCCGCCAAGACTGATATAGCACAGTAATAGTATGAGACTATTTAGATAGGTGGCATATCGAGGCATTCCCCAAGGCTCACGCAAAGGGTCAGCACACCCTCATCTTCAACCTACCAGCCTTCATACAGCAAGACTTGCCCCCCCTTGCCCCTTTCTTGGGAGCTATTCTCACTCACGCTGCAAGATAGCACCTCGAACAGTTGCCGAGTATGCCAAGTAATGCAAGTTTCCAAAATACGAAATCGTGAAGATGTCTGCCCAAAGCACGGAGGACCAATTTTACGAGGGCATTGGACGTAGGGTAGAAGTCACAAACACCTCTTTCTCGGTAGACCCATATCTAGAGAGCCTCGAGCGTCGTGGCGGCAGCGTGGAATACAACGCCCCCCTCCCACTAGAGCTTCCCTTGTGCCAAGAATTCATCTTCAGAGAAACAAATATGCATGATATTTACATGCATGGTACTATCATACCCATAAATATGGTTCTCCAGTCTCTCGGATCTAAACTGGTCTTTGTGCACAAAGCAGCACTCGCGGGCAGGCCAAAGAATCCTGACTCTCAACAGCAGTCAACCAACTTAACCCCCGATTTCATCTTGGCCCGACAACACGATTCTAGGCCTGAAAGCATTTGCGACAAGGTAACCAGTTGATGGCTGTTGAACTCAAGCATAGAATCATGGTAGCAAAAGCCAAACAAGTACCCGGCATTGCGGTCCTCAGCCTAGCCCACCTAGGCCAGGCAACCTTCTACAGCAAGGAGCATGGAGTTCCGGTTATAATAACCGTAACCTGGCCACAATTGCATATCTTAGAATTTAACTAAAAACCCAAGGACAACAGTAAAACCCAGCGCAACAAAAAAGAGGATGCGATAGATCCTGCAAAACTCGATAAGACCACCAACGCGACAAAGGATAAAAGAACCTTCTCAGGTGCCTCACTCAGTTCTGATCCAAAAGATCCGTCTCCACGTTCTTCTCACCCATCCAAGCGTTCTCAGATGACCCTCCGACAGCGTGATCAGCCTGGGTTGGAACCAAGTCCATCTATATCTATATCTAGCAAGCCATTGGGCCAACCGATGAACCCTTCCTCGAATGATCTGGATTCAGTCCCAATCGCTGATCCACAAACCCCGGGAAACCAGAACTCTCCAGACATCCATTCAAGCGGCGGATATGTTCCATCTAACAAGGGTGCCTTTACCCCAGAAACCTTTGCCCGGTACACAAACAATCATATCTGCAGATGCCGTGTGACCGTGGTTAACTTGACTGAGATGAAACACAAAATCGTCGCGATCATAATTGGGATTCTCTTCTATTACTTTGAAGATGAGATGAAATCACCATAATCCATTGACGTCAGTCGTGCAGGCACCTCCGACTCCCGGGCGTGAGTGATTTGGACAACTAGACTTGATTTGATTGCGTAATAGCAGGTTTCTGTGCTGAATGATATCTTCTAGCAACACTACAGTGGCGAAAACATGGACTTCTCTTTGGGACTCTCGATACTTCGTATACGATCAGATATATAGCTATGACTTCCCCTAAGTGCCTTGATGTTACGGATTATAATCTTAGTGTGGCATTGCTAGCAGAATGTAATTTACTCCCGCGTATCTCCCCATGGATGGTTGATTCGCAAGAGGTTCTCTATTCAACCAGTCTATTATGTAGGTGTAGTATGAGTCCCGAGTAAAGGTACGCAGAGATACCCAGTTAAAAGAGATCGGCTAGGAATGAAGTCAGTAGGCAATATGGCCTGCTTATTCAACATGGGCAAAGAACACCCTTTGCCTAGCAACCCAGATCCCCCCTAACACATGGATTGTTGCTATTACTATCCTCCACCCAACAGCGTCAACTAATAGATGGAGGCTACGAAACTATGACCCGCTAATGAATGCTGGAGTACCCCTCTCTACTGCGTTGGGCCTATTGGGTCTGTTGCGGATAAATGCGTTGCGCGATGACGAATCTTGGCAACGGCTATGTACGAGATGATAACTGAAGCCCCCATCAAGGTCGTGTTCGAGGTGGGTTGCAAACCTACCTAGGTAAATTGTAATTACGGCGTGTCACTTGGCATCCCCAATTATCAAGGGTATTAAAGCCCAACTGGAACCTTTTAATTAATTTAACTATCACATCCGGCTTACATACTCGTCTTTCCGTCTTAAATCTCGAAATAGCTAACTCCCCCCCGGCGGTTCGCACGCTCCTACCCTGTAATAACGCTTCCTATCATGCCCTTGGTTAGAAACCCCATCCTCCCGGGGTTTAACCCCGACCCCTCGATCCTCCGGGTCGGCGGGGATTACTACATCGCCACTTCGACGTTCGAGTGGTACCCGGGAGTCCAGATCCACCACTCCCGGGACCTGGCGAACTGGACACTGGCCACCCGCCCGCTTAACAGGAAGAGCCAGCTAGACATGCGCGGGGATCCGGACAGTGGCGGAGTCTGGGCCCCCTGCTTGACTCATGATGGCGAGAAGTTCTGGCTCGTGTACACTGATGTGAAGCGCAAGGATGGCTCCTTCAAAGACACCCACAACTATATCGTTTCCTCGCCCAATATAGAAGGGCCCTGGTCCGACCCCGTTTTTGCTAACTCGTCGGGCTTCGATCCGTCTCTGTTCCATGATGACGACGGTAGGAAGTGGTTCGTCAACATGCTGGCAGACCACCGCGGCCGGCCCCGGACATTTGCGGGAATCGTGCTGCAGGAATTCGACCCCGCCGCCGGGCAGCTGGTCGGGCCGAGAAAAAACATATTCTATGGCACAGATCTGGATTTGGTAGAGGGCCCCCACCTGTACAAGAGAAACGGCTGGTATTATCTGCTCACAGCGGAGGGGGGTACAGGATATCACCATGCCTGTACGCTGGCCCGCTCTCGTGATATCTGGGGCCCTTACACCGTGCATCCACACCAACATATCCTGTCCTCGAAAGATCACCCGTTCGCCGCCCTGCAGCGAGCCGGCCATGGTGACATAGTCGAGACGCCGGATGGCAGGACGTATTTGGTCCATCTGACCAGCCGTCCGACCACTCAGGAGCGCCGCTGCGTGTTGGGTCGTGAGACGGCGATCCAAGAGGCATTTTGGCAGGACGACTGGTTATACGTCAAAAACGGACCAGTCCCATCACTCGCTGTTGATTTGCCCGGCGCGCGGGACGAGCAACGGTACTGGGCCGAAAGAAAATATACATTTGCCGATGAACTGCACAAGGATTTCCAGTGGCTCCGGACGCCAGAGACGGACCGCATATTCGCACTCGAGGGCGGCAAGCTCACCCTGTTCGGGCGCGAGTCCATCGGCTCGTGGTTCGAGCAGTCCCTGGTCGCTCGACGACAGGAGCACTTCTCGTACGACGCCGAGACCGTCGTGGACTTCTCGCCCGAAGACGAGCGGCAGTTCGCCGGACTCACGGCCTACTACAGCCGCTACAACTTTTTCTATCTCACGGTGACGGCGCACTCGGACGGACAGCGCGAGCTTCTCATCATGTCGTCCGAGGCGTCTTTTCCTCTTGGGAAGCTCAAGGTCCCCTTTTCCGAGCCGAGGAAGATTCCCAACGAGGGGAAGGTGAGATTGGCCGTCACGGTCCGTGGCCGAGACTTGCAATTCTGGTACGCCCTCGAGAGTGAGCGGGAGCTACAGAAGATCGGGCCGGTATTTGATGCGTCCATCGTCTCTGACGAATGCGGTGGACATCAGGTACACGGGAGTTTCACGGGAGCCTTTGTAGGTGTTGCTTGCTCCGACTTAAATGGAACCGCACTACCCGCCAGGTTTGAATACTTTGTCTACAGGCCCGTATCGCACCATACAGACAGGTATACGATCTAGCCTTACTTTCGGTCCAGGTGCCAATAGTCGCAGGCTGAGAAACGAATTGTAAGCAGATCTAGTGTTAGATGTATATGGTAAACGAAACCAATTTCTATTCTCAGGCGTGAATGAAGAACATTATGATTATATGGCTTCTAGTCTAACGATGAATCCCTCTCTACGGGCTATAGTAGGTCGGTTGAGCAACCCATATATTTGGTAAGTATTAAGTTATTATTTGAAGGACCGAAGCTGCCCTAGCCGAACTGTCGCATGTTGCTTCATCGGGTTACTTCTTGAAAACAAGGTCTTAAGGACGGGGAAATGATCATCAACCATGGCATATACTCGTTGGCACATTATGAAGTCAAGAAAAAGATACCCCTGTCCAGGTACCCTTTTCCTTGTAAGAAATATAGGCTGGGTTGGCGATGGGCAATGCGATCACATCGTCGTTTCCCACGTCCAGGTAATGGCATATTCGATAGACCAATTTAATGAAATATCTCGAAACTCTCCCGTACTCATGTAGACTCGTAGTTATGCAGCCTTCGGTTTGTAGCATGCTAGCGGCATTGAATACAGCTAACCAGCTTCCAACTGTCGTACGGTAAGGGTTAGCAATTTTTCAGTTGTTCTGGCCTGAGATATATGTACGCAGTAACAATTAAGGTAACTGAGTTGAGAACAGATAACTTATTTATGATGCATAGCAGGATGTGTGTCGAACTGGGCGAATTGAGGGGAGAATTCAGGCTATACTCACATGACCCTAGCATCATCAGATAGACATCCCGTGCAGCTTCGCTAGTAAATATGGCTCGAAAGAGGCCGTAGGCGTTGTCGACGTGTAGATCGATTTCCCGTATGTGACACACGAATGCGGGGAGGAAGAACCAAACGTTGAACAGGGTCAAATCGAGCCAGAGAATGCATGCGAACAGAAAAGATGCTGCACAGCGAATGCAGGTTTGTCGGGCGAAGACCGTGAGGGTGCTGACGATATACAGCATGAGTATCACCCAACACCCTGCGTACATGATCTGATCGGCGGTGTCCATCTTGGCGAAGCTGTCCCTTGGTGAATGTTCTCTATAACTAAGGAATCTGATATGATTGGTGGAATGATATAAAATGACCGATACGCCCTCAACGGCTCCAGGTAGCCGTTGGATCTAGGGCCTGATTGGAGTTTGGCGTACACTGCCGTGTGTGTTTGTAGGAAAGGATATGCTCTGGAGATGAGGAAAAAAATAAGACCCTTATGATGTAATGTGTCGCGCCTCTAGATACTGAGGTCTCATGGCTGCCGGTCCAAGCGAAGGGTCTCACCAAGGACCCCGCATCGTTGCCCGACAAGATATATAGGAGCTCCTGCCCATCACAAGCAAGGGAGGATGGTTCATGAGTCGCATAATATATGTACGCATTTTCTTGCTCCCTTGTCAGCACTTGCTGGCCAGCGCGAAACCGACTAGGGTATCTAGAGGTCCTGCGAAGTATCGCGGTCAATAGATATCCTCCAATTCTGCACGTGGAAAGCTAAAGGTTCGGATGGGGATACAAGAACAAGGTCTGCGACATAAACCAGCAACATTCGGAGACGAGACGCACTTAAACCTTCCGCTCGGCTCGGCGACCACGCGTCGAATCCGGTGATTGATGTGGTCTTGCGAGATATTCCCATCGTTTAAAATCAACTGGGTATCTCCGTGCACGATGAATTGGAAGGGGGATATCTTGATTTATTGAGGAATTGCACATCTACTTCGTGAGCGAGGATATTCACTTATCTGTTTCACGTTGACGCCTCAAACCAAACTTTACCAAGTAGTCATTTAGTATTTAGTGAGAAAGTAAGGTTATTATAAGCCTTGATTTAAACGAGAAGGTTTAGCCTTGATATACCTGCATAAAGACTCAAGGGTTATCCCACCCTGATGTTGATGACGATAGTTCAAGAGGCTAGTCGCCAACTAGGCACTGAGGGCAAGCGACAGAGAATGGATCGAAAGGGAGAAAAGATGTTGTATTGTTGATGGAGGGATCCATAGCGTAAGCCTGCCAGCTAAATGCAGTGGGAATCTGACTGTGACTTCCCTAACCTCGACACACCTTTACACCTGCCCACTGCGACAAGATAACGATGCTAGGGTTGTGACTTAACACAATGCTATTTTCAGTATGAACAGTTATGCACGTTGTGGCAAACTACCTAGTAATTAATAGGTGGTGACCCAATCCGCGTGGGAAGAAAAAAGGAAAGAAAAAACAATTAACAAATAAAAAACAACAAAAATAACAAAAAAGGGTTCGTGTTCGTGAGTTGGCCGCTCCGAAAGGAACCCACCATTCCTGGTGGTGTTAGCCTCTCCGGCAATGAATGTATCCATGTAAGTGTGAAATAGATTAGAAGAGGAGAAAAGGGCGAAATACATGAAGCCGGGATTTTACAAACGGCACAATGCGGCTCGCCGCCCCTCGTCCGTCAGTCTCGGTTGATAGCGCATATTAAGAGTCGCAGACGAATGGAAGCCCGGTGAATTAGATCATCAGGCTAGCTTACATACTTCCCAGCACCTCGCCAACGCACTTGGCATGTACGACACGCATGATTATTCATGATCTCCAATGTACATCATGTATGACGGCTACCATCGGAAGGGAATATCATCGCGACAAGAATAGTAGTCATATAGTTAGTTATATTTGTCTTTTCTCGTTTAATAGGGACGAAGAAAGGGCCATCTTGGCAGGCTGTTGTCGAGTTTAGCCTGCTGGCCGCGGTACGAGTGCCTCCAGGGTCTGCCCAACGCGCTCCTTTAGGGGAATTCCAGGGGCCGATCCTGCTAAAACCCCCCCACGCTGGAAAGTTCTAGCGATGGCTAGGCTCTCCGTCAGATGAGCCAAGAGTCGTTTAGTGGCCCGAGACCACTAAAATTAGCACCGTCTATATTATCTACCCTTCCAGTTTTTGATTGAATGCAGCTGCAGAATCCGAACTCACCTGCGTATATCGTTCGCCTCGACGACTCCTACCAAGTGGACGAGGTTGGCTTCGGAAGAATCTTCATTCAGGCCAAGCGGGATACGTGTCTTCTTCTTGGTGCTACCTTAGGCACTCAACTCACTTGCGGACTCGGGCCTGGGAAGATTGCCACGCCTCCCTCGCCTCAGACACTCCTCAGTGACCGTAAGTAGCACCGAAGTCTTAGGCGTGATTCCAAACGTCTCCTTGATATGTCCTGCCATTGACATGATGTGTGTTACGTTGAGGTGACGACAAGAGAAAGATAAGTGGTACTCACAAGTAACACCAGTCCTAACAAACAGCTTCCATCACACATCCTCCTCGTATTGCTTGTGCTAGGAATGATGCTCGCCCGCCTCGGCATTCTCGAAGCCAGAAGCGTGTCTCCTGCGTTGCTCCGTTTCTAGATCCCCTTGCCAATGCGGTCGTGCACGCCGTTACACGCCGTCATTCACAAGAGCTTTCGAGGTTGAATCTGCAACCCTACCTGCCATTGCAAGTACAGGCGAGAGAGGGAATAGCATGATTTCGCCGCTGCCCCATCTAGTATGCTCTGCAACGTGATGAGCTGATCAGCGGAGCGCTTTCCATCAGGTCAAGGTCAACGTTGGGTTAGCTACGCGGGAAAGGCAATCGCCTAGTTTCACAGAGAGGCCAATTCGCCTCCCGCCGAGCATAAATAGCCGCCCTTCGTTCCCGTTGGATTCTACATTCCACGTCTGTCTACCATCCTCAGCATATTATTCCAATCTCCCTTGACCTCATACGAAGCAGCACAGAACGAACCCATTCTCTTCCATCACTGATTACCTACCTATCCTATCAAAATGAAGTGGATTGCCGCCATCCTCTCCCTTGGCTTCATTGCCAGCAACGTCGAGGCTGCCCCGACCGATGGCCTGGACCTCTTCAAGCTCAAGGTGACTTCGTAAGTGTGCCTACCACATGTACCCCTGGGATGTTTTCAAAGCCCTGTCGGCCCCTAACCTTTGTACTTAGCTCCGTGAGCGAACTCGACGGCCGCTATCTATCATCGAATGCTTCTACTCTAGGTGTCTACGAGAACGATGATATCTCCCCCATCAGAGTCTACCAAACTAGCAGCACAAAGGCGGGCTGCAGCCAGCTGCACACATATCCTGTTGGCATCGTTGACCATGCTCTTGCCCTCGTTGGGTCGGATGGCCTCATGACCCTCACCGACATGATGAATCCTTCTGGCGCGAGGCCTGCGGGCGGGCTAGTCACCGAATGGGATGCGTTCCGGGTCGCGGATAGCAAGTTAACCAACGATGGTCAGGGCAGATGGGTTGCCTTTCCGGGGGCCACGAACAGCTGGACTGTGAAGTGGACGGATGGTAAAGCTTTCCTTTTCCCCTATGGCCAATCCGGGTTGACACTCATGGACTAATACGATGGTTGTTTGATGCAGGCTCAGCGTTCATGACGGCAGATTACATGCCAGTTGAGATCGTGATGGAACCAGCGGGCGAGGGTCGCTTCAATTCGGAATAGATTGGCGGGCATGAGCGGAGGACGACGACGTGGGCCAAGAAAAAGGAATGCCGAGAGACTTGTTTGAGTTTATGCTTTAGGTAGCCTACAATATGCAAAGGTCCTAATGAATGGTGAAAATCTCTGTATCGGTATCACGCCCCTACGGCAGTGTTTCCATTGCGTGTGCCATGTGTCTCAGGCTTTGCATGCTGACTACTCGAATTACAATAATTCGCAATTAGGATGAAGGACTTCGGTCCGCATTAACCGCCAAGACTGACAGTGAGAGATATGAATGAGAGGCTGGGCAGCAATTCAGTGAACAATTCATGCACATTTTGTATATGAAATTGCGTTTGAGCCCCAAGGGGAACAAACCACGGCGGCTAGAGTTAGGAGCATAACTCCTCATTCTGCCGTGCTTCGATACTTACATCAGCTATTCGCAAAATCGGCCAACTCCATTGAACACTCCCTGCCCTCACTGATTCCGTCGTATTGTCTCCACGATCGCCCCTGCTTACCTATCTGGCCATCGGCTTAGGAAAACCTGCTGTCCTCATGCCTCGTAAGGGTCATGTTAAAGTTCGAACAGGCTGTCTGACTTGCAAGTTGGGTCCTCCCGTCGCCCATCTCCCTCCGCCCTCCTATAGCCCCTACGACCCGCTTGTTCTACTGGCTGATGAAACCATTCGCTGGTTCTCTAGAGTCCGAAAGGTGAGATGTGATGAATAAAAACCGTCCTGTAGACGCGTGAGTACTCAATGAGATTCGTGTAATAGATCTCTACATTTCAACAGCCTGCTAGCTTGAGCTATCACATCGAACCACTTGCTGCGATTAGATATATCAATGCTGCTGCTCACTGACCGAGTTGTGCCATTTCTTCCTCTTCTAGTATGCGAGTAGGGGACGGAAATGTGACGGCTACACACCAGTCTCAGCATCTTCGGTCCTATCATGGCATCGACCGCGTCACCTATTCCCCAATGTGCATGATGCTTCGGAGCGGCGTTGCTTGCAATTCGTTGCCGAGGTCGCCGCCCCGGTCTTGTCTGGTCCGCTCGACCCCTATTTTTGGACCCATCTCGTTCTTCAGTTCAGCCAAATGGAGGATGCCATCCGGCATTCCGTCGTAGCGGTCGCGTCGCTTTATGAGCAGGTCTATCATCATCGAGACACGACTTGACCGCAACCTGATGATAGTCTGGTCCTCTCACATTGTAATGCGGCTATTCAACATCTCAAGACAATGGAAAACGAGTCATTAGTCTTGCTAGTCTGCATTCTTTCTGTCTGTATCGAATTCCTTCGCGGCAACCGAGCCGCAGCAACCGAGCACAGCCAGCACGGCATCTCCATTCCGAAGAGGGTGGAAGAGACCTTCCCATGGGCTAAAAAGCATTTATTTCCCATATTTCGACGCCTGGGCGTGCTACCTTTCTTTTTCCGCGCTGTCGACCGCGCACAACAACCTAACCTATTTTATCTGGACGACACCATCCTTCCTTTTCTACTTTTAGCGATGCGCAGTTCTGCCTCGATGGGATACTTGGTCGCACTGTTCTTGATCCGACGTTGTGACGTCTACCGTCTTGGCTATATGATACAATAAGGCAGTTTCTCCTGATCTAATCGCCGAGCGAGATCTTACTCGTACCTTGCTTGATAAGTGGCATTTGGATTTTGTGCAACTAGGGTCCAAATCACCCGAGCCGATGTTGGCTTGTATTCATCGATGCAACATGTTCATGCGATAATCAGGTATGTCCCGTGTGGGTAGAGACACCCTTCGAATTCCACGAAACCGCGTGCGACGACTGCCTCGATATTTTTCACTCGTGTAGTCGAATCAGCCACCGCAGTAGAATCTTCCAACTACTGCCCCAGACCCGTTGAATTTACTTTTGAGGTGGGTTTTATACCGTGACGAAGTAAAGTCACGATGAAATGCCACTGCCTTGAGACAAGGTTGCTGGCGCTGTCGTTGATGAAGCGTTTAGGAGCGGCTGGAGAGAATCTGTGGGAAATGGTTACGCTGTTCGCCTCGGCGAAGAGTATCGTCGAAATCGAGCACGGCACAATCCTAAATGACGATGGGCAACTATCCGGCAACCCCTCTCGCCCGGGCCTCCCTCCGGACGAGATGAGGATACGCGATGTTACCACTGAGCCGCAGCCCCTTGGGCAAATAGTGGACGGAGTAGAAAGGATCGGTAGACGGAGAGGGCTTTTTCATGTGAACCGTTGATGACCGTATTTATGTTCGATCCGAGTTTCCCCCTCAACCCTCCTGGGCATGGGATACCCCAGGGGTAGTGCAATTGTGATGGTATGAGTAGATCAATCTAAGTATATTAGAGTTGTAGAACGGATGGAGGATCCGTACTGTGGCTACTATGTACATACTGCTATTTATAGTGGATATGCGGGTTATGTAACAATCTGCCCCTAAAAAAAAAGAAAATGCCATGTTTCTGTAGCTATAGTAATATATCCGTAGTAATTATTCCGGATAATCTACTTATATAATCTTAGTTCTATTACTTCTATGTTTGTACTTATGCTTTTTTGTTCTTAAATTTCTGTACTAAACTAATATTTTTGCCTAACTATTTAGTACTAAGCTATTTGTTAAATTTATAACTAAAGCTTTTATATTTTGTTAAATATTAGGATTAGTTTTTAACTTTTTTAGTAGCTATAATATGTTTTTTAAAATAATCTATTATATAGATTAAATTAATAAATAAAAATAAACAGCTATACTTATTAAATATAGCTAGTTTAAAATGATCTATTAAAATAATATTATAAATTTATATATTATATTAAAATAAATTTAACCTATAAACTAATATGCTAATTTTATTAAAAATATAAAAAAGTCTAATATATTATTATAATATTTTTAGTCCTAATATTAAAATAAAAAAAATACTATATTTTTTATAAAACTTAAAAAAAACTTAATTATTAATATTAAAAAATTTTAGTTATTTTTAAGCGTTATAATGCTTTTTTATAGTTATAAACGCTAAAACTATAATATTTGCTGCTTTAATCTATATAATAATAAAAAAATTAACTATTTAGTTTTATAAAATGTTTAATAATATATAAATATATTTATAATACTAATAAAAAAAAAACTATAAGCTAACTTGTTTAAAAATTTATTTATTATAATATATTTAAAATTATTATGCTTAAACTATAACTAAAAAAATATTTAAAACTATTTAGTTAGATTATTTATAGTATAAATATAATATTAAAAAATTAATTATACTATTTATATAATAATTTTAGATTAGCTGTTAGCTTATAGGTGATATGCTATAATATATAATAATCTAGTACTAAGTTTTTTTTAAACTACTAATTAAAGATCTAATAAAAACTTAAAGTTTTGGTTAAAAATAATAATTTTAAAAATTTCTTATTTAATAATAAAAATTTTTTTTAATTAAAGCTTAGCTTTATTATTTAGCTATTTATTTTTTATTACTAAGTATAAATTAAGCTTTTTTAATTAGCTTATATATAACTATTATAATAGAATTAAAACTATTTATAGCTGAAAATAAAACTATAATAAAATTAATTATAATCTAATAATATAAATATAATAAAATAAAAATTAGTTATAAATTTTTATAAAATTTATATTTATATAACTATAGAACTTAGTACTTTAGGTATTTATTAATATATTTTTTAAAACGTTTTAACTTTTAATAAATATAAAATAATTAAAAAAAGTATATTAGTTTTTTATAACTAATATAATTAAGTTTATAAATAATATTCTAAAAATTAAAAAAATATAACTATAAAATATAAAAGTAGTTTGTAGTAATATTTATTTAAAACTATAATAAATTTTTATTAATATAAAAAAGCAAGCTAGCTTAGTTCTAGGGTACTAGCGTAGCTTTTTTTTTTAATATATTTAACGTTATTTTAAAGAAAAGGTCTTTTAGGTAACTTTTTAAAAGCTAATTTTTAAACTTTAGGTTAATTATAATTAATAAAACTAAATCTTGGGTTAGGTTGCTTAGCAAAATATTAAAATCTATATTAATATTAAAATTATTTGATTTAAGATTAGCTGTTTATATTAGTAGTAGTTAGATTTGCTGCAGTACTTAATATATAGCCTAGTGCTTCTTGCGATTATTTAGCAATTAATCTAAATTACTAGAATTTATTAGGTTAAAGTTAGTAATATAATATAAAAAAATTTTTAGGAGCTTACTAAATATATTAAAAATAATATAATATTAACCTAGCTTATAAAAAACCTATATTTTAAATTAGCTAATATATTCTAATATTTAAATAATTTATTTATTAGTATTGTTTATTGCTATAAAATTTATAATATTTAACTATTTTTATAAGCTTAGAATATTTTTATAATTAGTAAAAATAATTAGTAAAAAGACTTTTATAATATTAAACTAATAGTAATATTTTTTAAAAAACTAAATAAAATTATATAGTTCTATTTTAATAAGTTAATATTTTATTTTAGTATTAGTTAAAAAAAAAAAAAAAAAAACTATAGTTTAAATAGTATGTTTTAAAAAATAATTAATAATAATTTTATTTTGTATTATTTTAAAAATAACTTTATTTTTAATATAGTATATTTTTATACTTATATTGTTAGCAAATATATTAAAATTAACAAATAATTATTAAACTAGTAAATAAAAAACTAAAAAAATATTATTAAAAAAAGCTTTTTTAATTTATATAAATATTATATATTTTTTTTTAGTAAAAAAAACAAATATTACTATAATAGCTTATATATATTAGATATGCTTAGATTAACCTAATTTGGCCCGCTTAAAAAGCTTGGTTTTATATTTTTAAAAAAGTTTAATAAAGATCTTATATAATAAATAAGTAGTTTTTAACTAGGTTATAAAGCTAATAAAAATCTTTAGATCTTTAAATATTTTTAGGAATTTAAGCTTTTTAATTATATTAAACCGTTTAATTATAGTTATTATATTAAAAAAATTAACTAATTTTTTTAGTATAACTATGGTAAAAAATCTAATATATAATTTAAAAGATCTTATACTAATATTCTTATTATAAAATATTGCAAGAATATTTTATAAGTTATAAATATAATTTTTTAATATAGCAAATAAGATAACTATATTATTATAGTATAACCTAGCAACTATATTTTATAAAAAAAAATCTATTTAATACTATATATATATATTATTATTTTTATAGCTTATTATAGTATATATAAATATATATTGCTTTTTATATATATTAATCATAAAAGCTTACTATAAACTTAAGTAGATTTTTTATTAGTAATAAAATATAATAGTATTAAGGATTATCTAATATAGTTTATTAGTAATATAATTTATAATTTTATTTTAGGTTTATATTAAATAAGTATTTTAAAAAATAACTTTATTAAATAGTTTATATTACGATCAGTTAAATAAAGCTTCTATAGCTAGTTTATTAATACTATAAACAAAGACTTTAAGCTAAAAAAGAAAAAAAAAAAGAAAAAAAGTTAGAGTTTATAAAATAGGTAGATATAGACTTTGTATATATAGCTATAGAGTTAAGTTAGTCTATGCATAGATTTTTTATTTTATTGCTATATAGGTTTAGAGTTCTTATAAGTTTTGCTAATAAAATAGAGCAGGGCTCCTAATCGGCGTGTTGTACACTAAAACCAACCAAACTTACCTAATTATCCCGTATTGGACTATATTTTTTAATTCGCAGATTTTTGTATAGATTAGGTTAAGATCTAATACGTAAATATAAATAAAAACGCAATAATTAATTAATAAAAACAAATTTTTAACTTTTATTTAGTATTTTGTATTAATTATTTGTTTGTTTATAACTCCTTAAAAAAAAAGTTTTTTATAGTTTTAAATAAAAACGCGCGCTTTTTATATTTTTTGTTTTATAATTTCCGAAGTTTCTAAAAATATGTTTTATTTTATAACTAAAGATTTGTTTTTTGTATGTATGTACTAGCTTTATTGCAAACTTTCTAAATTATTGGGTTTTTGTTCTTAGACTATAATAATTAACTTAAACTATAACTAATTAGTTATTTATTTTTTTTAGATCTTTATTGTTAAGCTTTCTTAGTTTTTATGTTTATTTTTAATAATTTAACTTTTTGTTTTTTTTGTATATTTAGTACTTTTTAAGCAGCTTTTTAATTTTTAGGTTTTTTAGTATTTATTTAATTAATTATATATATTTATAAATTATATTTTTTTTAGAACTTTTAACTAGTAAGGAAGTTTAGTATAAAATAACTTTTTATACTGCTATATGTATTATTTTTTTAAAATATAGAAAGAATCTACTAGTAAGCAAGTCTTTTATAAATTATAGCTTAAGTTTTTTTAATATTAAAAAAGAGTTAGTACTGCTTACTAAGATCGAATATATCGAAATACTTGCGTTTTTAACTAGGTTTTTTAGGCTTAAGTATAGCTACTAGAGCATTTTTTAATTAGCTTTGCGTTAACTTTTTAAGTAATCTAGCAACTATTGTTTTTTTATAAGTGGACTAAGAAGCAAAAATATTTATTATAAAAAAATCCGATTTGATTTAAAAAAGAAATCTATAAAATATATTTTGCATACTTATATTATTACTTATTAACTAATCAGCTTTATAAAATAAAGTAATTATTAATTATTTTTTTATTTTAAATAGTATTAACTAGAAAAGGGGCTTTATTTTAGTAACTATAATCCTAGTATATAATTTTATTTTTCTAATAATATTTAAGCAATTTTTTATAACTTTAATGCTTATTACTAGGTTATTAAATATTAACTTTTAATTATTAAGTTATAGATTTTTAAAAAAAATATTTAAGTATTTAAAAAATAATACTATATAAATAATATATACTAGACTATAGCTTTATTAATTATTTTAGGTATATATAAGGAAGCTATATATATAAAATAAAAAAAATATATTAGAAAGCAGCTTTAAGGTTTATTAATTAATAATATTTTTAAAAGTTTGCATTTAGTAATTATAAACAAATTATTAGTATTTTTTGTTTTGCTTAGGAACCAAGTTAATAAAGTAGGTAGTCCGCTCTTATTTATTAATAATTATAATAAAAAAATAATTTGATTGGTTGCTACTTGCTTTAAAAAGCCTAAATTTATTAAGTATTATTTATTTAATTTTAAAAATTAATATAATTATAACTATTTTTTTGTTAAGTTTTATAAATTAAGCAATAGGATAATTAAGTAGTTTAAATAATTATTTATAAACTATTTTTATGTTTAGCCTATAGAGCTAAATAATAAGTTATGCTTTAATATTTATAGTATTAGTTTAGGTATATTGTTTCTATTTAATTATTGTATTAATAATCCGAGTAATAAAACTATTAGTTATTTAGATGTTTTTAGAAATAAAATAAAAAATTAGTTATTTTTTGAAAAATTTGTTATTTATATGTTAATAATTGTTATAAAAGGGCGTATTAATAAGAATCCTGATTTTACTAGCTATTAAATACTGCAATAGTAAAGGAATGTTTTTATATTTTGGGTTGTACTAATTATATATTTTTGTAATTAAATCTTATAAGTATTTGTAATACTTTAAGTAAAGTTTTATAAGTTAGAAATTAGTAAATGGAATGATTAGCTAGAAAATTAACCAATTTTATTAAAAGATTAGCTGGGCTAGCTAGATCAATTAAGTTTGTGACTAGAAATCTAGGACTGGCTTTTTTGTATAGACTATAATATAGTTTTTGTAATATTTTAATAAATTGTTTTATATATTTTTGTTTAAATTATAGGGTTTTTTATCTATAGTGTTTATTATTTTTTCTTAAAGCTTTGGTTTATAAAAAGCTAGAAGTATATAAGTTCCGCAGAAATAACTATAACGCTAGCTATTATTTTGTTAAATGCTAGGGATTAATATTGCAAGCTTAAGTCCGGGTAAGTAACCGTTAAATAATAATTCTTAAATGCAGTTAAAGGCAATAAAAATTTTTCGGTAGGCGTTAATTATTGTACTATTATTAATAAAATCTATAATATATAGTATTTTTTGTTTAATATTATAGATTATAATAAATTAATAATTAGGAATATACCTAGCTTTAGTTGCCCTAATTGCTCCAAATATTGTAAAACTAGTAGATCTATTCTGTTTTTTAAAGAATTAAAAAATAAAATAGTTCTTATTAAAGCTTTTGTTTTAAATCTAAAAAAATATTTATATAAAAGTGCTTTTAAATATTACTTATAGTTCGAAGTAACTAATTGCTATAATAATTAGTATACTAACTTTTGATATATTTAGTTACTAATACTGTTATGCTTTTTAGAATATATTAATTAGTCCGGGTCTAAGCAAGTTATAAAAAGCTTAAGTTATAATGCCTAGGGGAGTTTTATAGTTATATAAAGCATTTTTATGTTCTTAGCAAAAATAAAGTAGTAGTTTTTTATTATAATAACTTATATATAGCGGTTTATTTAGTAATATATATTATACTAGCTTAGATAATATAATAGTAATAATATTATTAAAAAAAGTATATATATTTTTTAGATCTTTTTAGTAATATTTTAAATAGGTTAGTTAAAATATTTTAGGTATAATAATTTAAAATAATAATGTTAGGATAAGCTGATTATATAATAGCTTTAATATTAGAGCAGGGTATTAGTTCTATATATTAATAATTAGAAGTATAAATAAAATATAATAAATATATAGTTTATATATTAATAAATAAGGTCTAAGAACTAGTAGTATAAAGTATATTAGCCGGAGGGTAGGTGGTTAAAAGCTAAGTGTAAGGTCTGCCAAGCTAGTATAAGTCTGGTTGGTTTATATTACTTTTTTGTAAAGATTTTGTTAGTTTTTTTTTAATATAAGTTATTATTAAAAGAAAGTGCTAATTAGGGCTTTTCTACTTATATTACTTTATAAAAAGTAATATTTATTAGTTTTGTATAAGTTAGCTGTTTTTTTTTAACTTATTTACTTATTTTTTTATATAGATTATATTTATATTTATACTTTTTTATATTTCTAATTTTATTTATTTGATCTATAGTAATTGGTTTATATGTAATATATTGCAATATATATTTTTATTTTTTGTTATTTTTTATAATATTTAGTAATTAGTTGTTTTAAAGCAAAAAGCGCATGCTAGCTTTTTTTAGTTATTTTTATCCGCTATATAATTACTATTTTTATATTAACTATACTAAATGCTATATAAATATATTTATGTTTGGTTAGATTGCTAATAAGCAGTTAGAGCTTTAAGCTTTAATTGTTTTATAAGTTAATCCAAAAATTTAAACAATTCAAAAAAAAGCAAGTATTACTAATTAAAATACATTTAAAGCTTTTATATTAACTAACCTGCTATTATATATATTAAATCTTATATATTATTTTTAGTTATACTATTTTACTGCTAGCAAGCCTAACGCTTGATTGTTTTTTTTTTTTAATTATAAAGATCTTTTGTTCTGAGCTAGCTTATATAATTCTGATTTTTTATTATAATTAATTAAAAAAAAACTACGTTATAAAAAACGCTTTAATAGTTAGATGCCAATTAAAACAATACGTACTAGAGCTAATAAATATTTTAATTAAGCTAATTAGTATATAAGTTATATTTTTAAAACAACTACTATACTATTTTTTTTATTACTTAGTACTAAATTATAGCATATTATATATTTCTAGTTAAGATCTAGTATAGCTTTAATAATTCTAGTTATATTTTTTTTAAACATATACTTTTTTGGAGCTATAGTTCTAAAACATATAGTATTACTAAAAAACTTTAATAAGCTAACAAAACTATACGCTATTTAAAAAAAAGCTTTTAAGTATAGTTAAAATAAATATTATAGCTTTTTTAATTAATACAAATAAATAAGCTTTATATTCTTTTTTTAACTTTTATATATAGCTAGTAGAAATATTTAATAATAATTACTAGATTTTCTATTATTTTATTATTAAAGCTTTAAATAGCTATACTACTAGTTAATATATATACTAGAATATTTATTTTTTATTTTTTATAGTGTTTAATAATAAAGCTATGTTTAAAGTAGTTATAATATTTGCTAGTAAGTTTATACTTTTTTATATTAAGCTGTATTATAGTAGCTTATTTAGCAAATATTTTTTTATAATATTTGATTATTTAGTATAAGTAATAGTACTTGCTATTTAGTTAACTAGAATTTTTAATTTTATTTTTTGCTGGTTATATATTTATTAATTCTAAAAGTTTAAAAGTAACAATTGTTTTAGAATATGGCTGTTTTTTAAATATAGGTTAATAAATCTTTTGTAGTCTAGCGTTTATAGCAATTGTGTTTATTTAGTTAGCTAGCCGGACTATAAGTATTATGTAGGCAATACTAAATATGTTTATTTATATACTATAGTAACTTAAAAAAATAAAAATAAAAATTTAAATAAGTAGAACAGCCCAAAGAAGTTTTTAATTTAGGCTGATTAAATAGAGATTATTATATGTTATTTTATATATTTTCTAGTTGATTTGCTTATAAGGCAGTAGTAAGGTTGTTGTTTTGGAATAGGTTCCTAGGAGTAAAAAGGTAGCATAGAAATAATAAAAAAAGGCAAAAGTGTAAGTAGTAGGTATTGCTTTATAGTAGATCTAAACTGATTAGGATAATATTGTTATAGTATGTAGTGCTAGATTTATGGACTTTAGTTGCGTTTGTTTTTTTAGTTTTTAAATTTAAAAAAATATTGTTTGCTAATTAATAGATTTTTTTTTTAATTATAAATTATTAAAGCTTAAATACCTAGTTTTTAAGTCTGTTTTAATTAGGATTTTAATTTGATATAATAAAGCTTTATTGCTAATAATTTTTTAATTTTTTTTAATTGTTTTGTTTATATTTTAATATTTTTAGCTTGTTTAAGCTATATTATAGTTTGTTTAAGCTATGTTTTAGCTATGTTTAGCTATGTTTTAGGTTATATTTAAATATATTTAAGCTTGTTTAAGCTATGTTTTAGCTGTATTTAGCTATATTTTGGGCTTTATTTAGTTTTTGTTTGGTTATATTGTGGCTTTGATTAGGGCTGTTTTAGCTATATTTGTATTTTTTTTATAGTAGTTGTTCTTTAGTAAGCCTATTGTTTATTTATTAGTAGTAGGGTTAACTAGTTTTTAATATTTAGTTTTATTTTTAATAAATAGTTATAGGCTGTTTAATATATAAGTTTTTGCTTTTATATATTTTTTTAGCTTTTTTATTTTTTATTTTTTATTTTTTTTTTTAGATGCTATAAAAAATAGGCTTTTTTATTTATATAAGAGTTTAGCGTTTTAAAATTTATTGTTGTTTAATAAAATGTTAAATATAAAAACAAGGTTTTTTTTTTTTAAAGCTATAGGGCGGACCTTGTAAATATATCGCTAATTAGTTTATTTTATAGCTTAGCGTCTTTTTTTAGTAATAATGCGTTAGACCTTAGCTATATTTTTTTTTTTTTTTGAATTGTTATACTTTGTATACTAGGAGGGATATATAATTAAGGGTATTTTATTAATTAATAATCTGCTATATTAGGATAACATTTTTAATTAGTAAAACTAGTAATTAGTTATAAACTATTTTGTATATGCTATAGTTATAGTATTGAGTAATAGTTTTATTGGTTTAGATTATTTTATTAAATTGTTTAGTTTAGCTTTTTTTTATTTTTTAAGTTATTTTTTTAAGGCTATTAATAACTGCTTTATAGTTTAATTTAATAAGTTTTTAGTTTTAGGGGTAGTATATTGCGTTATAGGTTATTATAAATCTAAGTTATGCTTTAGCTATTATAACTTTTTTTTTGTTTTTGGAACTATTATTATATTTGATTTTAATAGGAGTGCTGTACTAATAAATAATATATTGCTTAATAAATTAAGCAATATTTTTAGAATTAGCTAATTAGAGTAGTATTGTTTTAAAGTAAGCTAATATTTTATATTTAGCTTTAATAATTATTTTAAACCTATTGTTGTTAGGTATAAATTAAATATTAAGGATTTAGTTTATGAGTATATTTTTAGCTTTATTGTAGTAGTATTTTTTTTTAGATCGCTTGTCTTATGTTTGCTAGTATAGCTTATAGTTTTTTAGAGCATTTTTAATATTTTTGTATAGGTTTTTTTAGTAGTATTAGGTAGTAATTCTATAGTATATAGAGTTTTAGTTTTAATATTTTAGTTATATATAGCTTTTTTAAAGGAGGTATTTTTAATTATTAAAGTTATTAATATAACGTTAGATCTAATATAGTAGTTTTGTTTTTTTTTAGAAGCAATTTTTGTAAACAAAGAATTAAAGGGCTTAATTTTTATAGATTTTTTTTTGTATTATTATTGTAAAGCGATTAAGCAGGCTTTTAGTAGTAAGATATATTGCTAATTTTTATAAATATATTGACTATTTTTGCTCTAGTTTAAGGGGGGTATTAGTGTTTAAAGCAATTATTGGTTTAATTATTATAATATAAAGTTAGAAATTAATAAAATTTTTTATATTTTTTTTTATTAATTATTTAATTTATTTAATAGTTTTTTTAGTTTGTATGATAGTTTGTCTGTTGCTATATATTTTTTTTTAGAGATATAGTATAATTTAAAGTTGAACATTTTAATAAAAGTAACCTATTGGGTTAGAACTGCGCTAAATAATGCAAAAAATCTATTGTTTAGCTAAGTAATTAGTACTTTTATATTTGTTTTTAAGTAAAATCTGATTTTATATAAATAGTTTTATAGTTAGCAAAGAGTTTTAATAACCTTTAGGTACTCTTTTTTTGTTGTATTATAATTTAATTTAGGTATTTTTTAAGTTTTTAATTTATATTTAAATAGGTATATTTTATTTTTGATTAATTAATAGAGTATAGCGCTTTATTTTTTTTTGAAGCGTTAATTTTTAGTTAGATTTTTTTGGTTTTGTAATCTAAAGTAATTAAGCAAAAAATAATTATTAAAGCTTGTTATAGTATTATTATTGCTTATTTTTAATTATTTTTTTAAACAAACTTAATATTATATTAAAAAAGTATAGTTAGTAGGAGTGCTATTATAGTATATGTTTTTATTTATATTTAATAATAACTATTTATTTTTAGAAAGGCTTTTATTTTTATAATATTGCTGCATGCTATTTATTTTAGAATTTTAAGTATTTTAGCCCTTATAGGTTTGCGGCTATTAGTTTTATAGAGGTATTTGATTAGTATTATTGTTAGCTTATATTATTTGTTTTTAATACTGCTTGTAGTAGTATTTATTAATTTGAAATTTAATAAAATTGTATTAATATTTTTAATATATTTAAAAATAAATTGCTATACGCTAGAAGCAACTTTTTAATTATTATAATAAATAATAAGCTTTTTAATTCTTATATTATTAAAGAATAGTTTGTATTTTTTAGATATAATATTATATAGTATTCGGCTAATTATTTTAAAGAAGTGAGCTACTGAATTTGTTGCGTTTTAAAAAAGTGTTATTATTTATAGAATTCCAAGTAGTATAAAAAAAGCTATTAGTGCTTAACTAAAAAGAAATAGAAATTCTTGATTATATTTAGAAAAGAAATTAATTATTAATAGGATTTTATATATAGCAAATTTTTTAGCAAATTTGTTGTAGCTTTTTAATAAAAAAGTATGTTAGATTATAACTATGTTTAGTTTAGTAGTAAAGTTAATTAGTTTAAGCTTTTTATTTTTTTTTTTTATTATAAAGTATATGTTCTAATATATGCTATATATTTTTTTAATATATTATTTATAAGTTAGGTTTTAAGTATATTTAGTACTTTTTTTTATAGTAGTACAAAAATAAAGATTTTTTTTGCTTGCTAAGCTTTATATAGTATTATTTGGATTTTATATAGTAGTGCAATTTTATTATATATTTTTTTGATTTTGTTAAAATTTTAAGCTAGAATTATTTTATATTTATATAATACTTTAACTAGGAGCTTTTTTTTTTAATTAGTAAGTTTTAATGTTTTTATATTTTTTTTGATTTTTTAGAAGCGTTTTTTAATTAATTAAGTTTTTTTAGGTTATATAGCAAAACATAAGTAAATATTTAAATAAATCTTTTTTTTTTTGGATGTTTTGTCTAGTTTGTACTAATTATATATTTTTGCTAGAGCTTTTTTTTTATAGTTAATTAACCCTAAAAGTACGGAACTATTATATTTTGTATTATTAACTAGGTAGATTTTTTTTAATTTGGGCTTATATATTATAAATATTAAAATAAAAGGAAAAAAAAATGTTATTTGTTTGGCTTTTAAGACTTTTGCTTTTTTTGCTTTTTTTATAGTTTTATAAATAATAGTTCTAAAAATTATTAAAAATTTATTGTTTAATAGAGTATTTATAAAAAAAGTATTATTGTTTAGTTTTAATATTTGGTTTATATAGTTTATAGGTAGCTGATTAGTATTATAAAAATGTTTTTATATAATTTTATTATTTAGGTTTAGTGCTAAGTTAAAAGTTATTTTAGTAATACATAGTAAAAATAAGATTTGAATATTGATTAAAAACTGATTATAGCTATTTATGGCGGTTTTTTGTATATAAATAGCTATTAGTTTTCTGTAGCTTTAATTGCTAATTTGTTATAAAAACGTAATTAGATAAGCAGGGTTGCAGGGGTAATAATATATATGTTACTAAAAATAAATATAGCTATTAGAACTAAATTCTTAAAATAGAAAATATAATTTGTAATTTTTAAGAAGTTTATTTTGAAAAGCAAAAGGGTAGCTATTTTTTTATTTAGAACTATATATATAGAAATAGTTTATATATATTTTTTGGTAATCTATATTAGCTAAACAATAATTTTTTTATATAATTGTAGAAGTACTTCTAGTTTAATAAAATATTTATTTTAAGTTATTTAAGTATTAATTATAAAAAGTTAGTTATTTTTAATATAATTTTTTATTAGGATATATGATTAAACGTTAGTATTAAAAAGTCTAGTAATTGGTAAACTTTTTAGTAATTCCTTAATTCTTACTATAATTTTGGGTGTAGCTTTTATATAGTTTTTTATATTTTGTAGAGGTATATTTGTTTAAAAGGTTTTATAGACTTTTTTTATAAATTTTTGTAGCGTTGTATATATATTATTAATTTTTAAAATAAGTACGTTTGGTATTTATTAATTATTTGTTTTAAACTTAAGTTTATTTAATTAATTTAATTTAATTGTTTTTTTGCTTAATATCTGTCCTATTTTAAAAGCCTATGCTATAAGTAATTCTAATATATTAAAGAATAAACTTAGTAGTTCTTTTTAAATTAACTTTATTTTAGCTTTAAACAAATTATTAATTTTGTTAAAAAATACCTAGCATTTTTTTATTCCTAAGATAGGTAAGAGTACTTGCTGATTAGTGCTTATACTTATTGTAGCGCTAGTTATTTTGTAAGGTTAAGTAATGTTATAGGTTTTAGGTGTAGTGTTGTTTTTTTTATTTAAGTGTTTTTTTTTTGCTATTATAGCTTTTATATAGGTTTGTGTATTAAATATACTAATAGGGTCTGGAACTATAAGCGCTAATAAATTGTTTGAAAGAACAACTTGATTAATTGTTTTTAGTACTATAAATTTTTGCTTATTTTAGTATTTTTGCTGTTTATTATATTAGAATTTTAAGTAGTTTTTTCTAGCTAGAATATTAAGTTTTTGTTATTTTATAAAAACTAAGTTAGCTTAGAATTTTATTTTAGGGTTGGGCTGATTAATTATAGTTGGTTGTTTAAGTATTGAGACAAGTGGTTAGGCTAGGTTATTTAAGGTATTTTTGTTTTTGTTAAGTTTTAGGTTTTATAATCGGGTTTTGTTTTTGAAATTTGGATTTTTTAAAACGTAGTTAAATTTACGTAAGGCTTTATAGGCTGTTAGAGCTGCTAGAAGGTATTTACTAGGGCAGTTATAATAAATTTATATTAAGGCTAAGGGTATAAATCTATTTTTATTTCTTTTTTTTAATATTTTATCTAGGTTAACTATAAGCAAGCAAATATGCTAAAGTATATGTAATAAACTAATATACCAAGCTTTAGAGTTATATTTTTTATATAAAGCTTTAAAGTTTTTTGCTTTTTTTTTTAATTTATAGCTTTGTTATATATAATTTTTAGTTTTATAAAACTAATATTTATATGGATTATTGCTAGTACTTCTAAAATTATTTTAATTGTTTGATTAGTTATATTTTTAAAGGTTTGATTGTTGTGCTTGGGTGGTATAAGCTCTAAATTAGCTATTTTTGTATTGCTGCTTGCTTTGCTAGCTAATCTTTTAGTAAGATGTTTAACTAAGGGGGGCATAGTATTAATTCTGGTTAGTTAGTAATTATATTATTTTAGTTATTGCTTTAGTTATTTAAGTATTATAAATAGAAAAGCTTTTTATTTTAGCTATTAATTGCTTGATTACTAGGTTTGTATATGTATGGACTATTAGGGGTATAATAAAAAAGGTGGTTATAGAGGGCTAGGTTAGTTAAACAACTAGTAAAGCTTAGAATAGTTATACTTATATAGCTTGCTAAATAAGGTAAAGAGGTATGTTTAGTAATAGTTCTAGGCTAGTAGTACTATTTAAAAAACTTAATATTGCTGTTTATAGCTAAAAGAAAAATTCTAAGTTAGCTTATTGTTTAAAAATATTTATAGTATTAGTATATTTCTTTTATTATAGATTATTTTTAGTAATTTTATATTTATTAAAAATATTTTTAAAGTAATTAAAAGGGATTAATTTGACTAAGTTATATAAATAAAACTTCTTAGGTATTAAAAAGATTTTTTACCTAAATTTATTAATTAAAGCTATATGTTTAAAGAAAAATTAAGTATAATTTTAAAAAGTTGTTTTAGTACTTAGGAGAAATTTAATAAGTTGTTTTTTTTATAATTAGGTTTGTTTAAGATTAGTTGTTTTATATTTTTATTTTAAGTTTGTAATAGTTTGATTTTAATTAGTATAAGAACTAATAATATATTAGATTATATATTTTTTAATTATAGTTTTTATTTAGTATAGTAATTAATTAATTTATTTGGCTTACAGAAGTTTGTATAACTTAAAAAAAAATTTTATTTTATAAAGCTATTTAGTTATGTTTTTTTTATTGAATTAGTTTTAAAGGCAGGATATAAGATTAGAAATAAATAAACTAATTATATAAATATTAAAAGTTTAGCTAGCTAATATTTATTAATCTAATTATTAGTTAGTATAGTATTAGAAATAAATATGTTTATAATTAGAGTATTTAAAGTAAACTTTATTAAAAAAAGCCCGAAGTTTTATAGTTGCTTTAGAATATTTAGGTTGTTTATTTTAAGTTACTAATTAAAATTATTAGTATATAGAAGTAATAAAATAATAGTTTTTAAGTTTTAATAATATTTTTTTGTTTAATATTTTGTAGTTTTTATTACTATATAAGCATATATAATTAGCGTAATGCTTTTATAGGTTTTTTATTAAAAGTTTATATATATTTAAGTTTAGTAAATATATTAGTTTTTTTAATAAAACTATAGTTAGGTTTTATGTTTTTTTTATAGATTTAATAAAAACGGTGTAGTACTATTAGTATTTTTGTAGTTAGTTGTTTTAAAAATAATAGTTTTATTAATACTTTATATTTATTTAATTTTTATTATAGTTAGTTTTTTGTTATTTTTGTATTGTATTATTAAATTATATTAGAAGTCCGGCTTTGTATAAAGATTTATTAAAAGAAATATAACTAATTAGTGCAATTAGTAGTTAGTTTTTGTATGTTAGGTATATTAGCTAGAAATATTAGTTTTTAATTACAGGTTATGTTCCGAAGAGCATTAAGTAATATTAATTTTTATTGCTTTATTAAGGATATTAATAAAATAGAGCAGGGCTTCTAATTGGCGTGTTATATATTAAAACTAACTAAACTTATTTAATTATTTTGTATCGGACTACGTTTTTTAATTTGCAGATTTTTGTACGGATTAGGTCAAGATCTAATACGTAAATATAAATAAAAATATAATAATTAATTAATAAAAACAAATCTTTAATTTTTATTTAGTATTCTGTATTAATTATCTGTTTGTTTATAATTCTTTAAAGAAAAAGTTTTCTATAGCTTTAAATAAAAACGTGCGCTTTTTATACCTTTTGTTCCGTAATCTCCGAGGTTTCCGAAAATGTGTTCTACTCTATGACTAAGGACCTGTTTCCTATACGTGCGCACCAGCCCTACTGCACTAAAACTATACTAACTATTATATTACTTTTTTTTAAAACTAAAAGTTTAAATATAGTTTTAATTTAAAATTACTAATAATATTAAGTTTATATAGTTTTTTTATATTATATTGTTTTATTATTATTTTTATAATTGCTTGCAAACTTATTAATTATTACTATATATATTTATTTTTATAATTTTATAAAAAGTCCGGAAGTTTTTTTATAAGCTTTATAAAATTAGTTAAGTTTAATTAGCATATTTTTAAAATTTTAAGCTACGTATTAAGTATTATTAAAATTATAGCTTTTTTAAACAATTTAGTATTATAATTTTTTGTTTTTTTTATATACTTTTAATTGTTTGATTTGTTTAATTTTAAATTTTGTTTTATTATTAATATTTTTAACTAAAAGCAATAATTAGATTTATTAAAATAAAAAATTATTGCTTATTTTTTATAATTAGTTAGTATAAAATAAGTTTTTTATTTTATAAAAATTAAACAAATTAAAAATATAGCTAAATTTTTGTTTTTTTAAAATTTTAAAAAGTTTAACTAATTAAAAATCTAATCTAGTAATTAGTACTTATATTATAAAACTTTTTTTTTTAAAAAAAACTTTATTTTTTATTTTAAAGTTTACTAAACGTTTTTTTTTGTTAGTTTATAGCTTATATTGTTTTTACGCAAAAGTTATTATATTATATACTATTTTTTAAATATTTTAGGTTTAATAGACCAATTTAAATATTTATTATTTAGTATTAGAATTTATAATAGTTTTACTAATATTTATTATTAAAAAGTTTTATGTTTTAATTTTTATTGCTATTTTTAGTAGTAATATATTAATTAATAAATATTATAAAAAATTATATATAAAGTTTAAAATAAAAAAATAAATGTTTTAATTATTTTAATATTTATTAATATAAAAATAAAATTATTAGTCTAGTTTTTAATTAATTAATTTTATTACTTTTTAGGTTTAAAAGTAGTAAGCGCTACTAAAGCAGTGCTTAGTACTTATAAAACTATTAATTATTACTATAAATTTAAAAATAAATAGTTTTATATTATTTAATACTTATATATTTAGTATACTAAAAAATCTATATAAATTTTTATAATATTATATAGCTAGTAACTTTATAATATTTATTTTTTTACTAAATAAAGTTGCGATTAGATAGCTAAACTTATTTATAAATATTTATATATAGTTATAACTTTATTAGTTAAATAATATATTTTTACTATTTATTACTATATATTATTATGTTATAACTAGTATTAGTAATAAATAAAAAAGGCTAGGAGTTTTGTTTTGTAGTATTTTGTTTTTTTTATAGTTATAATAATTATATATATATTATTTATAATTATATTTTAAGTAAAACTAATAATATTTTTATTCTAATATTTTAATTATTTTACATTAACTTTAGTATATAGTAATTAAAAACATATAAACTTTTTGAATTAAAGTTATATAAAAAAAATAGTCCTATTTAAAATAACTTTAGGTATATATAGCTTTTTGTTTTTATTTTTTAGTTTTTATAGCTAGTTTTTTTATTTAATTAGGTTTATTAGGTTAGCTTTTTAGAAAATATTAAGTAAAAGGTCTATAGTTAATATAGGACTTAGTATTTTATTAGGTAGGACTAATATTATTATTTATTTTTTAGTTTTTTTAGCTTTAATTATAAAAAGCTTAATTATTTTTTTTAATAAAGTATTAATTATTATATTTTTTTATTTTAGTTAATATTAAAAAGTAATATTAAAATTTAGTAAAAAGTTAGCTTAATATATTTATTATATTAATAAAATCTATTTATTTAAAAAATATAATAAAGTTTAATAATTAATTATTATAAAAAACTTAGTTTTAAAAAGCTTTAAGTAGTAATATTTTAAAGTTTATATTATTACTAAAAGTTTATAGTTTTAAATTAAGTAAGCTTGCTTAGTTAATATTATTGTTTTAAAAAAATATTTTATAAGTTTTTAGGTTATATTTTTTTATTGTTACTAGATAACTTTTTTTATTATATTATATAAGATATTTATTTTTATTTATATTAGTTAGCCGGGCCTAAAAAAAACTAAAACAAATATTTTATAAACTAGTAATTTTAGATGTTTAAAATTTTTTTTTTTTTTAATAGTTAATTTAAAAAAGCAGCAATTTTATTAATATAGTAAATAAACATATAAACATAATTATAAAGCTTAAAAAATAACTAAATTAATTTAATATTTTTAAAATTATTAAAATCTTAATTTAGGATTGCTTAAATTTTAATAGGATTAATTCTAATTTTTATTTTAGTTTTTATAACTATTTTTAAATAATTAATAATAAATATATTAAAACAAAACTTTTTAATATTTTTTTAATATTTGGCTTAATATAAGTAATAAATTATTTTTTTATAATAAATTTAGTATTATTTTTTAGTTTTAAAATAAATTAAAATATTATTTATATAAGTATTAATAAATTTGTTTAGAAATTTTTAAATTTGCGTATTAATAAAAGCTTACTATTAAGCAGGTTTTATTTTTAAACTAAAAAATAAAACTTTTTATTAAAACATTTTTTTATAAGTTTAAAAAAAAAAATAATATAATTTTATAATTAATAATAATTAATAAAAAACTTTAATAATATTTAGTTTAGTAAATTAAATAATATTATAATAATTAAATATAATATTACTAATATTTAAAACTAATATAATTTAATTTTTTAAATATATGTTTTTTTATTAATAATTAATTATAAATTTATATTTAGTTAATTTAAGTTTAAATATAAATAAAATAAAAGTAGTATTTAAATTTATATTTTATTTAATAAAGTTTATAGCTAGTAGTTTATTTATAAAATTTTTTTTAAATAAAATAAACTATATAAATATATAGTATTAATAAAGGTTAAAAATATATTTTTTATTATTAAGTTTTAGTATTATATTAAACTTTAGTTATAATAGTAGTAAAGTTTTAGATTTTTTTTTTAAAAAGAACTTTTTTAGATATAATAGCTAAAAAAGCAAAAAGCTTTATATTAATTTTATATATTAGAAGTTTTTTCTTTTTAAAAATAAGATTAGTTTATTATTAAAAGTTTTTTATAGTACTATTTAATTAATTTAAGTTTATTTTTTTTATAAAATATTGATTATTTTTAAGTTTTTTTTAAGTAATTTAGTATAATTATTTTTAGTTATTACAAATTTAATTATAATAAGTTCTTTTAGAGTTTTTTTAATTAATTATTTTTATTTATTTTAATAAAAATAATTTTAAAAGTTTTATATAATTTTTTTAATAGTAGTTTAGTTTTTTTTTTTTTTTAGGAGTTACTATATAGACTTTTTTTGTTTTAGGTTTAGAGGTCCTAAGTTTTTTTTTTGTTTTTTTAGTTTTGTTTGTTTTTAAAATAATTGTTTTATTTTTAAAAAGTTGTTTTAATATTTAATAGTATTTTTTTAATATTTAATTATATTAATCTATATTTTTTTATATTTTTAAGTTAATATTTTATTATTTATAGTTAAAAAGTTTAATTATAATTATTAGTAAGAATTAAACTAATAAAAATAAATTATTTAGCTAAATTAACTATTATTTTTAGGTTTTTATTAAAATATTTTGTTTTATTAACTATTTAATATTAATAATAATATTATAGCTAAAATTAATAATTTAAAATATTTAGTTTTTAAATTAATAATTATTAATTTTTATAATATATATTAAATATTTATAAATTTTGCTAATTATTTTATTTTAGTAATTATAAAACTTTTAAAATTTAGCTAGCTAAACTATTTTTATTTTTAACTATTGTTTAACTTATTATATAAATTTATAACTAATTATTAAAAAAATATAAGTTTTAATATTGTATAAAGCTAAAGTTTTTATTTTAATACTATTAATTTATAATTAAATAAATATTTTAAAAATAATTGATTTGTTTTAGTTATATATTTTAATTAAAATAAATAAAAAAATTAATAAAAAGATTTTTATTAGTTTTATTTATTTTTTAAGTTAAATAAACTATTAGAGCTATTTTTATTAGGGCCTTTTTTTGCTAGTTAAATACTTAAAACTTTAAGCTTTCGGTTAAAATAGTTAATTAATGTATATTTTTTTTATTATAAATAAAGCAAGTTTTATTATTTTAATAAGTTTTTTTTTTTTTAATAGTTAATGCTTGTTTTAATTGTTTTAAAATAAATATTTTAAAACTTTTAAAGTTAGCTAAAAGTTAGTAAGCTAGTTTATTAAAAGTTTAATTATTTAAGTTAGATTTTTGTTTAGTTAAGCTAACAAGCTTAATTTATTAATAGTTTTTATAAGTTTGTTTAGTATTATATATTAACTTAATAATTTTATTAATAAATAATTTATAAAAAATATTTAAATTTATAAAAACTTTATATAAGTTTTTTTTTTAAATTTATATAAAAATAGTTCTATAATTTATATTTTTATTATAACTTAGCTAGTTAATATTTTTAAACTAAACTATTAAATATAAAAATAAATTTATTAATATTTTTATTAGTTTTATATATATAAACTTAAAATATTTTATAAGCTATAACTACTTAATTAAAATTATAATAAATTATTAATAAAACTTAGATTATTTTAGTAATATTATTAAATAGTTTTTTAATTAAATAAAAATATATTTTTATTAATTTTTTAATATATTTTTTTAATTAGTTTATAATATATTAAAATTAGCTATTTTTAGTTTAAAATATAGTAATATTTTTATTTAATTTTTTTATTAGTTTATAAACCTAGTTATTAAATAGGGCTTTATTTTTTGCAAACTTGCTAAGATTAGTTTTTTATATTCTAGCTTTTTTAGTATAAGCAAGGTTTAAAGCGCTAAAAAATAAACTAATAAAATAGAAAATAAATAAAACAATAAAGTTAAAAGGTTTAAAGTTAATACTTTTAAATATACTTTTTATTATTAAATTATAATTATTTTTTAAAAGTACTAAAGTAAATATATTAAAAAATTAGCGTTTTATTTTTTTTATTTATTAAAAAAATTCTATTAGAACTAATATAAAGTTATAAACTTATATAGTTATAATATTTAGTACTATGTTTTTAAATATATTATTTATTTTAAATAGTTCTAGTTCTAGTTTAAATTTTGCTTTTTTAGGTTTTAATTTTTTATTTTTTTTAGATTTTTTTTTAAATATTAGTTTGTTTAAAACGTTTATAAAAAAGTCTAGTATTTAATTTTTTTTTTTTTTTTTTAAAAAAGATTTTAAAATTATTTAATAATAAAAAGCTAGCTATATTTAAAAGCTAGAATTATTTTAATTGTTTAAGAACTAAAAATAAAATAAAAATATTTAAAGTTAGGTTTTTTATAAGTTATTAATTTTTAAGTAATATAAAAATTAAAAGTTTTATTAAAATTATATTAAAGTTAAATTTATATTATAAAATATATAATTTTTTATATTAGGTATATAACTAAAAAAAAAAATTTATTTATGTTTTGCTAACTATAGCAAAATAAAAAATATATATTTATTAAACGTTTATTAGCAAATAATTAATAAACTTAAAGTAATATTATAATTAGTTAAGTAAAGCTTTTATAGCTAGTTTATTAATACTATAAATAAAAACTTTAAGCTAAAAAAAAAAAAAAAAAAAAAAAAAAGTTAAAGTTTATAAAGTAAGTAGATATAGACTCTATATATATAGCTGTAGAGTTAGGTTAGTCCGTGCGTAGATTTTCTATTTTATTGCTATATAGGTCTGGAGTTCTTACGGGTCTTGCCAAGACTGTACTGACCGTTATAGTTTAATATTAATAACTATTTTGCTGTTTTTTTTTTTAATTATATATAATATTAGTAGTTACTAAAGCTATACTTTTTTTATTTAGCTGTAAGCTAATATAGTTTTTATAATTTATTAGATCTTTTAAATTATAAAAACTAAAAAAAAAAATAGAACTAGCTTTTTAGTTTTATAAGTTTTACTATATATTATAAACTTATTAATTATATTTTTAATTATTTTTTAATTATTTTAGTTCAAAAAATAGATCTAATAATATTTAAAGATATTTTTTTGCTAGTCTAGCTTAAGCTGGACTTTTATTTATTTATTTTTAGAAATATCTATAAATTTTATATTTTTAAATATAATTTTATATTTATTAAGTAGTATATTTATTTTTATAAAGAGCTTTAGGTTGGTTAAGTTATTATAAATATTAATACTAATATATAAATATTTAACTATATGTTTTAAATTATATATAAATATTATATTAAAATATATTTAATTTTTTTTAAAGTAGGATAGTTTATATAAAGCAAACTTTATAGTAGCTAGAGCATTAGTTTTATTAATCTAATAAGCTATGCACTCTAGATCTATTATTATTAAGTATTTAATAATATAATTAATAAAAATCTCTACTAGCTAATTTATATTATTATAAATAAAAATCTTAAATATTACTATATTAGTAAATATAGTAAATATATTAACTTATAATTTAGATAGCTTAAAAAAAAAGTTCTAACTATTATTTATAGCTATATAATATATAAAAACTAATATATAACTATTAGGTTATATTATTTTAGGTCTAGTTATAGCAATTAAAACATTCTAAAGTTTATTATATAGTATAGTATCTATTAAAATAATTATATTATAAAACTATATAACGGCCTGTTTTTAAGATATTAAAATATTAAATTTCTCTGGCTTTAGCACATCTGTACCGATTAGCATATATATTCGAAAATTGTCTATAACCACAACCTTACAGACAAAATAAGCTATAGCTGCTTAGCTAAACAATATAGCTTTACCCTAAAAATATATATTTATTATAATATAATTATTAAAAATATAAAACGTAGTACTAAAACTTCTTAATATAAAAAAAATAGCTTATTTTTTTTAAACAACATAAGTATAGTTTTTTTTAATCCAAGCTTTATTTTTTAATATTTTTAAACATTTTATATTATTATATATATCTAATTAATATATTAGATCTTATAAGTTAGATATAATATAAAATTTAAAATAGCTATAGGACTAAAAGCTAAAACTTATGTTTAAACTAACTAATAGCACTATTAAATAAATAATAAAAAGAATTTTTTTTAAAAAAACTATATTTTGTTCTAGTGCTAGGTTAAACATATCTTTAATACTTATTCTATACTAAACCTATTAAATTAAAGCTTTAGTAGCTCTATAATTTTTATAAAAATATTTATAAAATATATTATTGCTAGGAAAAGTTATTATATAAATCTAGTAGATCTTAGTATATCTAAAACTATATAATTTAAAACTGCTTAGCCTAAAATTGCTAAATAAATAATAAACTATAACAAATCTATAATCCTTAGCTAGTTTTAATAGGGGTCTATATATAGTTATATTTTTTCCGGCTAATAAAAAAACATAGTACATAATATAAAAGGTTTCTTCTATAAATTAAAAAAAATCGGCCTTTATATTAGCAAAATCTTTTTAACTAAACAACTATACTAATAAAGTCTCTCCTTTTTATTAAAAATAAATATTATATACTTTGGACTAATTATTAAATAAGTAATCCTATTTTAAATATTCTTTACTATAATATACCTTCTAATCTTTTAGCTGCTATCTTAGCTATTATTAGGCTAGTCTTTTAAATAGCAAAACAAATAGATGTTACTTATATAAAATAGTATTAACTAAAAGAAAGTTCAGTACTTATGCGGGCTACTAACATAGCTAAGCAAGCCACTACTACTACTGCTACTACTACTACTACTATTACTACTATTACTAAAATATAAAACCTTGCTAAATCTAAGGTAAATTCTAAAACTAACTATATAGTTAAAGTATATGCTAGTAGTATAGGCTTTAGGTTTAAGGTTACTAAAGTTATAAATATTAGGGGTTATATTAGAAAACATTTCTACTATACTAACCTAGGTTACTTTTATGCCTATACTAGTACTATTATATATATTAAAAATTATTAGTCCTATTCTAAAGGAAATATAAACAAAAAAAAAAGTTTATATTATTTATTTATTAAAAAGATATAATATATTTTTATAAGCTATTTTTTTTAGTACGCCTTTATATTTATAGATTTATATAATAAAAATATTTATTATAATAATTTTAATAAAAATAATAAGTTAATTTTAGATATTTTTATTAAAAACTTTAAAAATAACTTTTAGCTAATTTATATTATTTTAATTATAACTTTTAGTATCCTAGATAATATATTAAACAAAACCTATTATATTATAACTTTTATAAATATTTTTTAATATAAATTTATAAGCTTAAAGTTTAGTTATTGCTATAAACTATAAAAACTTAAATTATTTAATAAGTTTATTAAAAATAGCTTAAATAATAGTTATTTTTAAAAGTTTACGATCTGTTTTAGATAAAACTTATAAGTACTAAATTAAAGCCAGACTTAAAAAGTATTAGGTCTAGACCTTTTATACTTTAGTTTTAGTTTATTAAATAGTTAAATGTTTAAAGCGGTCTATAAAAACATAAATATTTATATATTTAGTAATCTTGCTATTAGTAATAAGTTCTATAAATATAAAATCTTTAGCACTAAAATTAAAATAATTTATATTAATAGACTGGAGTCCTAATATAATTTTTTATTGCTAAGCTATAATTAAAAACTGGGCTATATTCTAAATATTTTAAATAAACTATATAATTAGTAGTACTGCTATATTCTAAATATAACGTTTATTTTAATAAGCAATAATATTTTAAAAAAAATACTAAGCCTTTTTTATAGTAAGTAGTATAGCTATATTATTAGCTAAAAAATCTTTTAATAAAAAATATCTAAAAAAAAATAATAAATTATAAATATAGAACTTATTAAACTAAACTAATAGATCTTTAAAGTCCTAAAAATTAATAAATCTATTTAGTATAATAAGTAGTACTTATTATTTACGGAACAAAATAACTATTATTTTTTTTTAAAATAATAATATGTTCTGTTTTAATAATAATATGTTTAGCTATTCCAAAAGAAGTAGTAGGTCACTTAGTGGCAGACCTTTTTATTTAGCGTATAGAATACGTTTTCTTTAGTATCTAAAGAATATAATAAATTAATAATAAAATTTAACCTAAGCAAGCAAATAATCAAGTTCTAGCTTTATAGTATAGTTAGTATTAAGTACTAAATCCTAAGCGAATTAAATATTTCGATTTATAACTAATATAGCTAAAAAGTAATCTATACTAATAAACTTATATAATTAACATACTAGAAAAAGATCTTTAAAATAATAAATTATTAGTATAAAAGTTTAAAGCCATATAATTAGTAGTTCCAAATAATAATAGGTTAATTAAGCTAAACTAATAAAAAAAACAATAGCAATAGCAATTAATAGCACAACAATTGCTAGCTACTAATTTGTAATAGTATAAATAAATCAATCTAAATATATTAGAGTTATAGAACGGATAGAAGATCTATACTATAGCTACTATATACATACTACTACTTATAATAGATATGCGGGTCATGTGACAGCAATAGTCGCGCCAACGCTCGGAACAGTCCATGAAGCGATACACCTGCAGCACCACTGAGTGAATACAGTGATCAAAGAAATGACGGCCTCGTTTTCTTCGTTGCTAAGCGTCAGATTCAATTCTCCTATTAATGAAATTGACGACGTACGCCAGTTATACCTAGTGTATAACGTGTTGTATTAGTTGGAAGTCTTGGCAGGGGTATGCTTTGGTTGGGGTCTTCGTACCTGAAATAGGTACTTAGATGCAGGGTAAGGTGCCTTATAGAGGTATTACCTACTACATGGTAGGCACTTACATGTACTCGCCTACGGGCCTCGGCGCCAATCGGTCGCCCGAGGGCACCGACATCATGCTACAAACTTCCCAAGGTTAATCCATTTTTGTTCGCAGATATTTCCAACGCGCACCAAGCTCGCGCTTTCACGCCCGATACAGGAATACTTACCATTTGCCCGTCATGGTGGGCTCGCCGGCTCTCCAGAAACGTTTCCTGCTCTACCCAGCGCCGATCCGCGCGTGAGTGTTCGAATCGTCCCGCCACACCGCTCCGAACGGCTAACCGCAGCTAGACCATCTGCATCCACTGAGCATAGCGAAACCCGAAATCCCGCCCTTTCCGGCTGGGTTCTAGTAGCTTCCGCCTTTCTGTAAACTTCCCCGGACCCCATTACCTCTGCGGGCTCTCGTGAATGTCTCTGCATTACGGTCCAACCACTAACACGGTGCCTATCTAGCCTAGAGCGTCTCGGCTTTCTTCGAGAATTCATCTGGCGCAACGCTGGATTCGACTCCTTGGCCCGCATTAGCGAGTTTTTGGAGAACGTCGAGCCACGATTTGACCCCACGGTCATTCCGCTCGATCATGATGATGATGTTGCTCATCCCGAGCCCGCAGTGTCCACAGCGATCCCGGCCGTGACCAACTCTGCGTCTCCGTCTCCGTCTATTTCTACCCTGATTGAGTCTGCTCCCGTGCGATACTCCGTCGCACACTATCGGTCCCTTTTTATTGCCCGTGAACTTACCCCCCTAGCTGTTGTAAACGCTATCCTTCCTTTTATCCGACGGGATACCTCGCCGCCCGGGAAGCATTCGACAGCATGGATTAATGTACGAGTTGATCTCGTCACCGAAGCCGCCAAAGCATCAACGCTGCGTTACAAAGAGGGCCGTCCACTCGGTCCTCTCGATGGAATCCCAGTCGCAATCAAGGATGAGTATGACGTCGAGGGCTACGCAACAACCCTTGGTTCTGTCATCGTGCCGACCGACGAGGAGCATGTCAAGAAAATTGTGGATAGTTGGTGTGTAGAAAAGCTAAAAGAAGCCGGAGCTATCATCATGGGCAAAGTTAGCATGGTCGAGTTTGGCATGGGTAAGAATGCATTTTTTAGCTATACACTTCCAACTGCAGTCCGTTGAGACAGGTAGATACATCTGGATCCAACCCCACGTTTGGCACTCCCCGAAACCCTTATAACCAACAATACTATACGGGTGGCAGCTCCTCGGGCTCTGCGTATGCAGTGTCGGCTGGCCTTGTTCCTATCGCGATGGGCAGTGATGCTGGCGGTAGTATACGGATTCCCTCGTCTTTCTGCTCCGTCTACGGTCTCAAGCCCACGCACGGCCGCTTGTCATACTTGCCAGCCGTTAATCATGCAAGCACTTGCGCTGTTCAAGGCCCTATAGCTGCCGACATCAGCTCTCTCGCCGCTTTATTTACAGTCGTCAGCCAGCCGCATCCTACTACGGAGTTCCCTAAGACCATCCTGCCACCCCTGGGAAATGATAAAAGCAACCGGCCTAGAGTGATTGGTATCCCGGAGACTTGGTTCAACCGCTCGTCGCCAGCGATTCAAAACCTCTGCCGTAGATTGATCGAGCGACTCACTGCCGAAAAGAGCTACAAGGTCGTCCCCATAGAGATCCCATTTGTCAAAGAAGGACAGAAGGCGCACGCCTTGACGATGCTTACGGATGCGGCGACGGCCGCGCCCCTCGACGGCGGGATCTCGCCCACAATCCGAATCATGCTGGCCCTAGGGCGTACGACGCGCGCCACGGACCTAGCTCTCGCCCAAAAGCTGCGTCGGGTACTGATGCAGCACCTCTCTTGGCTCTGGCACACCTACCCAGGCATGGTCATCGTCACGCCGACAACGCGGTGCGCAGGCTGGCCGATCCGCTCGGCCGCGGAGCTAAGACACGGCGTCAGCGACGGTGACCGTACCCAGGAGACCATGGAATACGTCTGGATGGCGAATTTCTGCGGAATTCCAAGTATCAGCGTGCCTGCGGGCTTTGTCGTGCCTGAGGGCCAACCGGATCAAGGTGCGGTCGCCGTCGCGGGGACCCCAGGGAAAGTCCCCGTGGGACTTATGGCGATGGGTGAATGGGCGAGCGAGTCGGCCCTTTTGCAGTTCGCGTCCGATGCGGAGGATCTGTGCAGAGGAGAGGAGTGCCGGCCGCCTAATTGGGTGGACGTCATAGAACTTGCGAGACAGGAGATGGAGAAGAGCAGCACTGATGAGTCTACCTAAGCAGATAAAGTGCATGATGGGCGGGAGGTTTATCGCGAAGGTAGGGCTATTCTCGTTGTAATATCCTCACTCTCTCTGCGTCTCGCATATCCAGACTTGCATTACGGTCTAGTCTACGAAGTCCTCATCTTTATTTGGTTCGATTTCATTGTAGAGATAGGATGATGATTTACACGATGCTTCTCGGTGCGTACTAAAAGAGTTGCCAATTGTGTAGCGGGAAGTATGTACGCAGTATAGGTGAGACGACGTCGCTTTGAGGAACAGGTACCTAGCATTTAGCCGCTATCAACATGCGCGCTATACCTGCTATATAGCTAGGTGGATTGTTCAATCAGTCCTCACCACGAGGAAAGTCGCGAAGGCCAGCAGGTTCATTCGAATTGCCCCTTACGAACACTTCAAAGTTGCTTTCAATAGAATGTCTAAGTATATCCAAAGATGAATAATCAAGTAAACACCTATTATGCACAATCTTGGAAGTCTCGGACTCAGAAGTCTCGGACTCAGCTATTCAGCCCTCGCTAGAGATGAGACATAGATCGGTAACTTGGTGTATGTATAGGCCATCGTCGTAAGCCCTGAAACACCAGTCGGGAGCCACAGTAACACTGTATTGTTTGTCCCCACTCAGAACCAGAGCCCGAGCAAAGCGCCAGTCGACTCCGCCACCATCCCTTTCGCCGTAGGCAACAGTAAATCGGTCATCTCGCCTACGCACGAAGTTGAATACGACAAGCACCTTTCGCCTCTGCTCGCATTCCTCACCATTACCGCGAAATAGCAGCCGAGATTCAGCGCCAACCCGCAACAGGGCAGTTTCAGATGGCAGCTTCAACACCCACTCCGAATGGCGCGCCGCCAAGCCCCGACTTTCAGGTGGACGAAGCTCTCGCGCCGTGGCAACTGCCCGCCAAGGCGTGGCTGGTAAAGCACGGCAAGGACAAGGAGTGGCACGGCCTGGCCAGCGGGACCGTGGTGTTCGACGTCGAAGGCAGGGTCCTCCTCATCCAGCGCGCGAGCCACGACTCCATGCCGAACAGGTGGGAGATTCCAGGCGGCGCCGTCGACGACGACGACGAGACCATCCTGCACGGCGCCGCGCGGGAGCTGCGGGAAGAGGCCGGGCTCGTAGCCACGAGATTCAAGTACACGGTGTCCGAGGGCGCCGACATAGCGCCCACCCAGGTCTTCTCGAACCGCGCCGGGACCCGCACGTTCCGGCGCATCGTGTTCGTCGCGGACGTGGAGAGTTGCGGTCAGGTGAAACTGGACCCCGATGAGCACCAGGCGTTCGTGTGGGCGTCCGAAGATGTCGTCCGAAACGAGAAGATGGGAGATCGCGACTTGCCCATCACGCACCCTAGCATGCGCTTGCTCATCCTCGAAGCGTTTAGATTGAAGAGCGTCCTGGAAGCTTAAGTGGTGTGTGTCTATCTAGTCTATCACCGGGCTCTCTGGGATCTGAGGCGGGAAAAAACATCCGTTGCGTTTTTACAACTTGGCCGGAAGCTTTCGCGCATCTCGGCGCCTGCGATGGAATTCCGGCGAGGCAGTGCGCGACTGGGAGACCTGGAAGCTGAAGTTGATGGGGTATTGCTGCTGGAGAAAAATGCTACTTTCCAGGGCTACAGTCTCACCCTCAGCGAGACGTACATACGAGATTGTCCGGCTCCATTCTACGTGCGCGCGGAAGTGTGCTACATATCTACTTCCGTATACATTGTGCGATAGCAAGCAATATGACACAGGGCTGCGTACGCGGCGAGCGAACTGAACTTTGTCGAGTTGCTACCAAATCAGATGAAGATGGCGACTTGGCGGGAGTGGAAGTGGCATTTTTCTACGCATAGACGCCAGGGTACTTGCGGCACCGGGGCTTGGGAAAATATTATTTTAAGGCGCGCAGATGATAAATCGACGGACATGGGCTCGTCGCATTGGCCGTGGTCTTGCCACAGGTCTCATTGCCTTCCGAGGACCCAGAGCATGCACTGGTCTAAAGTAGAACCGCAATCAACGATAAAACATTCATACCTTAAGTACCTAGATACTCAAGCCTACCTCGCATATGTTTGCTTCCGCTCGTGTAACTTCGTCAACCACAATAAGTAGCACTTCCATCTGTTCCGAAAGCTCTCCTTGTTGTCGCACCGCAGGAGGCGAAACTCACCATCACTGACCGAATGACAGATTGAGTGCTGACCTTGCGAGTTGCATCTGCGGGTTAGGTTGCAATTGCGGGATCATGATACAAGCCACCCGCGAGGCAGATACAACCTCAAAGGCCGCCCAGCACCTCAGTTACACTGGTTACATCTAAATTCCGAGGCCCGCATCGAAGCTGAAAGATAATGGGAACAGAACACCAATCGCAGTCCCCTGATCTCCCTTCAGGGCATCTACAAAGACTCTTTATTAGATACCGTTATACTGCATACAGCAACCATAGCCATGTGAGAATCTCGGGAATGTACGACATGCGGCATATAAATAGATACCCTAGGTATTACGCTTGCAGTTGCTACGCCTTGGGGTACATGTAACCGTTAAAATAGTTGTTAAGCATAGGATGTACCGTTGTTTGCTATGATCGCCACAACGGCGTTGTTATTTTCGATGGCGGGTTTACTGATGTTTTGTTCTTCATTGGGATAGGCATGGCCTATTAAAATACATCTGTATTTATGCCCTCAATAACAAAGGTAAATACACGAACTCCCGGTTCTGGAGAGCAATAGGCAGTAAACCTAGACTAGGCTAAGTGTCTAAAGCTGGTGATGCATACAACCAGCCACCGTCTAAACTCGGTCATTTTTTAGTACTTCTTCCCTCTGTGCAAAATGCGTCGTGATAACAATCTCCCCAATCTAGGCCGCGGGCTGGTCGTTGAGCTGTCAGACTCCAGCAGAAATATAGGACGGGCGTTGTAGTTCATTACTACTCTGGTGCGGACTGGTAGCAATTATTTCCTTACTTCTGGCTCTGGAAAATCTGTCGGCCTCAGATATTCTGATAAACACATAGGGCCAAGAGTGCAGTGCCCGAGACAATATGCTGACTAGTGCAGTATCTTGGAATACTGATGGAAATGCGGGGAGGCAATATACTAGTATCAGTAGGGTTAATTCGGCGAGGCACCAGAGCGCAACTGATGATATGGTGTACGTCACATCAGAGGAAGTTAATAACTGAGCTGTGGCGATGAGGCGAAAGATACCGGCTGTCGTGGTCCTATGTGTATCGCCACGTTAGTCCATTTCCTAAACACAACAATGGACGGCAAGTGTGTAATATTCTTACAGAACTCCGGTAGCGAAAATGAAAGAAACTCCGATTTTCTTCTTGTTGTCCATCTTGAGTTTCCATATTATGGTTTGAGGGAGGGCAAGAATAAAAGCGTGGGAGACCACGCTGATCACAGCAGCAGCAAGGTACACGATTTTTTGGTCCAGACATTTAGCAGGAATAGTTTTGTCCCAAATCGCGCGGTGAGGGATGCAGGCAAGATTTATCAGCAAAATCTTCGAGGCATAAAACAATACATTCGCCCACAATAAAATGTGACACATTTTCTGGGACACGAGTTAGTTAATATTTCCAAACCAAGCAGCTGAGGAACATTGAGAATGAGAAGGACAACATGGTTCATTGCCATATCCCCAAAGCTCTTACATAAAACAACCCTCGAGCACCCCTCGGAGCAAATATCCGTGTCCATTCGAGTAATATCGCGATTTTCAAGGCCGCAACAGATACGTCGTAGAAATTCGTAGCGATATGTAGGATCTAGCTATGATTTAATGTATTTTCCTGCCAATGGATTACACAAGACTTACATGCAGACTCTCAAATAAGTCCTTGACACGGAAATTCCACTGATGGACGAAAGTCCCTGGTCCATAGAGGAAGCAAAAGCCACAAGCTGCACAGGCAATAGTGAACACCTATGAAATCTCGAGATTAGCAAGGTATTGAGAACCATATTCGTTGAAAGAATATTGCCGCCTTACATATCCAATACAGGCGATGTCTTCGACTACGTTAGTCACAGTAGATGCCTGAAGACGGACCAGGCGATCTCACAATCTTCACAGGACACATTTTGTAAGACAAAAATCCTAGAATATGCGCGCACAAGAGACGCGATTGTTGAGGACGTAAGGCAAATTATGATGACGGTTAGGACCAGATCATTGCTATTGGGAGGGTTCTCTGCGTGCGTAGAAACATGTAAGCTGAGGTCTCCAAGTTCAGCATTGATAGAGCCTGCCAGATCATGCGAGACAAGGAAACTAAGGGAGTAGGGACGGGAGGTTTTTTACACATACCTAGGTTTGACATAACACCAGGAGGGGGAACGTGGGCGGGCGCGTTGAGTATCGCCTCCTGCACCTCTTCTGGTAAGGAGTGGAACTGAGCAAGGGACATGTCGACTGATCTGAGTAGACAATATGAGACCACAAGGTTGAAGTTCACTATCAGCTTTCTCTGAAGGGATATAATGAGGAAAGTAAGTCAAATAAATTGGAAAGAGAGAAAATGGGTTGAAACAGTGCTATTTCAATGCTGACCGATGAGTCTTTCACAAAGTGTTATTTCCAAGTCGTACGTAGCAAATATTGCCGCCCGTTGGATTTTCCCACCCGAATGGCACTCGGGCAATTGCGAGCATAAGCGACTCCGTGATCATCTTGCTTCAAGGTCAATCAATCTTTAGGGCTTTTCCTCTGCACTACCTTACGTGGTCCTGCATATGTCGCCAAATACAATCTCCCGACGTGCCATTAGCAATACTAGACTTGGATACTTCGAGTACTACCAATTTTTCTACTGCAGGCTTGATCCTTTGCAAAAGGATATAGGCACGCTCAGTGCTTCTCAACGGGCACGGCCAGCCAGATAAAGCTGTGTACCGTCTCCTAGTGAAAGGTGAGACGTTGGAGGCGTGTAGTATTGCATACAAATGTTGAAGAGTTGGTAATACGGAAGCCTCCAGGACTGGAGGTTCTGGCATCCGAAATTGGAGTCTCCCATACCATGTTTGCCCCACAGGAAAGAGACCTTTACATAACCTTTACTACATGAAACCTGGACAAGACTATTGAACAAGGTTGCTTCTAGCGCTTTTACGACATAGTTGAACTAAAAAAAAGTGTGATATAAATTAATCTATAGTGATTAAATCTTATTAATACCAAAATTTCTATAAAAGACTCCTTTGAAGTGGGTTAAAGTGAACAAATAGTAGCTATTATTATTAATAGAAGGAGATGACTATGGGCGTGTTGTGGCGACGAAACGGAAAATAACGGTAGATTCCGATTCGGAATGGTCACTTACGGTCGCACTGTCCAATATTATACGGACAGATGCTGCCGACACCTAAGGGGTGTGTCTAATAGCACTAAGAGGGCTCGCTGCCTCCTAAGTTCCGAAGTACTTCCTACCTAGTTATAAGCAATAGGCAGTGCGCTTAAACTAAATATCACCGCCTATCGGGCTGCGCGACGCGTCTTATCTTGTCTATTTTCTCTCCCAACAACCACGATTACCGACACGATTACCGAACGTACCATCACCACACACACCTTGTCACGATGCCACCGTTATAATGGACCCGGACCAGGTAGCGACTATTCAAGCCCATCCTCTTGGTGCACATCTCGATGCGGCGCGCGCATCATTCAACGAAATCGCCGGAGGGCCTGACGGCCTTGATACAGTTAGCCACCAAGGTAAATGCGCATCACAACTCTTCCCAACCTGTTCTAATACGGATTTAGATCTTCAAAACACCGGGCTTGCGCTTTTTTCTGCATTCCTTAATCACCCAGTCTCCCGCCGTCTGCCTTCCCAAACGAGCCATGACAACCTGCTTCAAGATATCTCCCAACTTATTCCAGCACTCGCTTCTAATACTGTCCACCCCGACCGAATCAAGCCTCTTCTACATGCCGTCCTCGCCCACAAACCCGATACCGAAATCTGGGAACAAGTCTACCACGCCGTTACGGAATCTACACCTCCCCGAAAAGTCATCTCTTCTTTCTTACAGACACCATGGCGCCTCACTGCAAGCAGCATCGTAAATTCTTCCGAGAAGCGCGATCAGATGGACAAGTTACTTAGTGAAGAACTTGGCGTTATGTACGTCGATGTTCCCAATTTCTACGAAGCTTTTTTTGGTGGCATCCCAGAGCTCGAGACGGCGTCCGAAGATATCTTCCAGAAGTGCACGCAAGGGACACAGCCCCTCTTTCGACAAGGCTGGACCGGATGGCCAGAAGACGCCAAGCAAGACAGCGTTCTTTCCTGGCTCGCCGACGTTGTCGAACACGTTCTGCAATGCGCGCGAGACTATAGACCAACAATGCGAAGGCCACTGGCACAGCCCGACACGCCGCTTGAGGGCTCGGTCGCGAAGCGTAAGCTGGATGTTGGCCTTGTGGACGACCCAAAGGCCGATAAAGCCGCAAAGTACCATTGGTCACATATCTGGGTACCTGGCGAGCTAAGGAGCAACCCGAACGATGATACAGCATCCAAGGCCCACCTCGACATAGCAAGATATGTGAAGGAGGTCTTTACTGCTCAGCCCACGCGGCGTTTTGTCTTGGCCTTTACTCTGTGTGGAAGTTGGATGCGCCTCTGGGAATTTGATCGGCTTGGAGGCATTGCATCGGAAAGATTTAATATTAATAAAGATGGACAGCGTTTTGTGTCGACGGTTCTTGGTTTTCTTTGGATGGACGACGAGGCCCTCGGCTTTGACCCTACGATTATCAAATCAGATCATCAGCAATATATCGAGATCCAACGGAACATGAAGACGGAACGTCTAGTTCTTGGTAGACTTATCAGACCAGCGCATAGCATAGTAGGCCGTGCGACCACGTGCTGGAAAGCGTACTTAGAAGGAAACAAATCTACGCTGTTCGTTATTAAGGATTCGTGGCAGTTCTTAGATCGTGACGAGGAAGGCGAGTTGCTACAACAAGTAACACGTCAAGAGGTAACAAACGTAGCGCGGCATTACTACCACGAGACGGTATGTTTACAGGATAAATATGACGATATTCAGGCCAACGTTCGGAAAGGGTTAGACATCACAAGAGCAAGCAACTACCGAACCGGGCGCGCACGTAACTTGCAGAACTTGGCCGTAGAAGCTATATCGCGTGATGGCTCCGCCGGCTCGAAGCGATCGTCCAGCCAGACCGGTACCCTTCTCCCACCCGGCAAGCGGTCTCGCTCGGGTTCTGCGTCCCCGACAAAGCCTGGCAACGAACCCCTTCCTAATCGAATACATCGACGCATCGTTCTTAGCAATTACGGGGAGCCCATCTACAAAGCAAGTTCCCGAGCTGCCTTGCTCGGTGCACTAGAAGGATGTATTCAAGGGCATGAATCTCTGTATAAGGCCGGCCTCCTTCACAGAGATATCTCGATTAACAATCTCATAATAAACGAGGGCGATAAGAAGCCTTCTTTGTCTTCGTTTTTGATTGATCTAGACCTCGCAATTAGGATTGATCGAATAGAGGCATCAGGTGCAAGAGGAATGACTGGCACGAGAGCCTTTATGGCAATCGGTGTCCTCATGGGCGAAGGTCACTCTTTCATGGACGATCTCGAGTCATTCTTTTGGGTGCTATTCTGGATCTGCATTCACTATAATGGGCCGAATGAGAGCAAGCCCGTAGACCGTTTCGATAAATGGAACTCGGCGCACGTTGATGAACTAATCGGCTGGAAAATGGGGGTAGCATATGACGAACGTCACTTTCATCACACCGTGTCGATGTACTTTACCCCGTATTATCAACGTTTGATACCTTGGGTTGACAAGTTGCGAAGGGTAGTGTTCCCTAACGGCAGAAGATGGCAACAGGAAGATAAGACTCTATATCTGCAGATGAGGCAAATCCTTCGCGAAGGCCAGAATGATCCACTAGTAATAGCAAATTAATAAATAAATCTTTATTAGGTTCCCGAGCATATCTTTTAGCATGTAAAAAGAAGGCGGTTAAGGAGTTCTACCGCGTCCTGTGATAGCATGAGAACATTGTAATTTAGGGGAGACGTATGTATATTTGTACACCGGCTTAAATCCAGTCAAAATTCATTACCATTACTTTAACATGCATACTAAGCGCTTCTAGATAACTTCAGAGAATTTCAGAGACTCGGCTTACCTTATGAGATCCTTCCATAGTTGCTTAGCATACCTACTAGTAAGGTGGTATTCTTCTAATGCATACCTACCTACTATATATTGAAGTGGGCAACTGTAAATAATTGTTTACGATTAGGTTTAATGAATAATGCCTATATACCTACTAGGAGATAGGCCGAACCTACACTTCCTAGTATAGTAATTACTATTATTTTCTAGGGAATCTATTGATTAAGAGTAACTATAGTTAGAAGTAAGAAAAACAATTTTTATCGCTGTGTACTAGCTTGTGTGATGTTTTTTCTGGCTAGTGTTAAAAACAATGCTTACCTCCCATACTAGCATAGCTACTGAGTGGCTCAAGCATATGCTTACCTATGTGATCTACTCACACTACTTTAATATGCTTTGCAACAATATTACACGGTTAAACTGCAAGTATTTAATAGTTTTGTAGAAAAAGGGAAAGCGGGGAAAGCCATAAGATGTTGTTATAGGAAGCTAGTTTCCCTTGTCTTTTGGGTAGAGTGAGGAACCTGCAAACGTACGTTAGAGGCATGGTGGAAGTTCAATTTGCAGATACGGACCGAAGAGAAAAGTATGTACCTGCAGTTATCTGAGCTGTACGATGGGTTTCACAGCTTGGGCCGTGATTTAGCAATACGGCAATATGTAACTAAGTGGCGGCACTAGTTGAGGATGAGTAGGAAATGTTGCATTGCATTCTATTCCCAGTATGTATGGGGTTTGTGATCTTTCAACCAACCAACCTTGGTGATAGTACTAGTCCAATGCATCATCGTGTTAACCGTGCAGCTCCAAGGCTCATGAAGATAAACTTAGAATCAAGGGCGTTGTTATTCGTTACCGCCATAAATCCCCGACGCACGTCATCCCGCCGGGATTGGTTTATCGAATCTTGATAGAAAAACGCCCTCGGATCATATAAGCTCCTTTGCAACTCTTATCATAGAAAAAGCCGTACAGCCGGTTACTACAGCCACACAAGAGATATGTGCCAAAAAGGCGGGTGGCTCTTGAAAAAATATTGCCTTCCGCCGGTTCTAAAAGCCTGGTGTCCAAGCGCTCAAGACTGGGGGGGGGGGGGGGGGGGGGCTCAAGATTATGGCGTGTATAATTATCGGAAATACTTAACTATTCAAAATCAGATTCGCCACAATATCACTGGCTCTAGCGACTACTGCGAAGGAGCTTTAACAAAGGCGCCTTAACCCAATCCTTAAAATGTTACATATCAATCAAGATTCACGGTCAGAGTAGGTTTCGAATGATGAATTTTATTCCGAATAGCGGAATTCCTATTAGCCCAAATATCCATACGAATCTAGGGTATGTAGAAAATTCATCAACTACTAGTGGACGGCTGTGAGTACAATATGAATTAAGTCTCTCGTATAAACCGCATCTGAATAATTGATGGTGTGGCTTTGATGAAGACCGAATCAAAGATCATGTCTACCTTAGCATGAGCAACGACCTCGGCGGCTAGACTCAGGGACAAGGGCCATCGAAGTCAATTGACTGAGGCATTTCTCTGCTAATTTATACTAACTAGTACAGGAGCAACCACGGCTAGAGAGCCGGTGATTATGCGTTGCTGCATCCCATCTACCATTATTATGTTCCCTTCAATTATGTCATCTTCCGTCGGAGTGTTGAGCCCTGCCTACTGCCTCATAGCCACCACTATACTCTCTAAATCATGGTCTTTCATTCCTTCTTGTCACCTTTATAATTTAAGCACTTACTAAAAACAAGTTTACATGTCACACTAGTTCGTCTTTACTCTTCTGACCGCGTTAGATTTCTGAAAAACTCATCATGAGAACGAGATACTATCGTCTAGTAGATAGGTCCTGCGATTTAGAGCCGAACTGACAGCAAGGGTCGATTTTCATATTAAACCTCAATATCCCGTGGCCCAGCTCTAGCAAAGAAATTGTCATACTCTTCCCAGCTCATGTGAGGGAACTCAGTAGGCCGGGTGATAGGCATAAAGCTGATGCCTCGCTTCTCAAACGCCTCGAGCCTCAACCTCGTCTTCTCCTTGCTTTTGTTAACGCTGTATATCCTCACTCTATGTGCGCTACTCGTGACATGCAAGCCCCAGTTCCACGTATTTCTGACTTCGGTCGGCTGAGTGTCTACAATATATAAGCATGTCATCATGAGTCGTAGAGGGTTTCTGGAAAAGGTTGTAGTCCCTAACGGACGGGTCGAATTTCCAGAGAAAGCAAGAAAGATAGACTTACTATAGAGAAGTTAGCCTTGGATGAAACATGATGGCAGAGAGTGACGTGGGGTAGCAAAACGTAAGATGCTTTTAACACGTACCTTAGGCTGTTGTCCCAACATCGGACAACAAGCTCAATCCACCCTTCCACGTCGCAAGGAACCTCCATTTTCCACGTTCGCCATGCGAATTTGTGCTTGGGACTCAGGTTTTCGACAGGTACCATATACCACGAGAATCCTCCGTCGGCGCTAACTTCGACCCTCTCAGGCCACCGACCACCCCCAGAATAGGCCCATCCTTTCACTGAAATCTTACCTTCATGTATCACAGCCTGCTTATTCCAAGGGGACATCTAGACATTAAGGTGTCAGTTATTACCTTCTTGGGAATGAAACGAGGTGTTTTAAAACGTCAATGACAGTCCTTACATCCCCGCCAAGATAGGAGAAATGAAACGCGTGACTTACGATGGCGCTGCTAACAGGCATTTCCTGTATCTGTATGCCATCTGTCCAGCGCTGGTTATGCTTGCCCACCTGCTGATTGAAGTACAGATACTCCCTGCTTTGTACCGGTGCCCGTGTGGGTTCACGGATTGCCGTAACCCGATAGAGCCATTTCACGCTTCTTGCACCGATATAACCCATTACAACGGCTCGGACCGGGGCGCCGTGGATCTTCGGAAGTGGCTCGCCATTCATTTCCCAAACGAGCATGACCTCATTTGCTCGCACCTTTGAGTAGGGTACGCTGATGGCGTAGTTCATCACCTCGTTCATTTTGAAGTACTGCAACACTTGGGGGGTTAGTAACGTCATGATCTAGATGATTTTTGAAACCGTTGGAAACTTTGAAAACATGAATGTGGCCTGAAGAGAAGCCTTTGTACTCTAAAAGTAGCCAGAACAGGAAGAACATGACTCTGTGAATTACTTACACTGTCTGCGCCAACAAGTTCGAGGTGCTTCGCGCCATCCATGAGGCCTCCACAGTGCTTGATCACTTTCTTGAGGGAGATGCCAACATATCGTGCTGTGCCAATGGCGCCTTCGGCCCATGGCGCATTGATCACTGCACTTGGAGTCAATAATGCGAAAAGGGAAGTTATTCTCTAACAATCGCAAAGATGAAGAAGGAGGAATAACTCTCAGAATTACTCACTCTCGTCTCCCTCACCAGCGTAGAGCGAAATCTGTTCGATCCGGCGAGTACCACTGCATTGGATCGTCACTAGTCTCTCCATGCGGGGGAATCGGCTTTCGTCCTGCAAATCGGCTAACGTGAGTTTCTTAGGCTCTCGAACAAGGCCCTCAAGCCGCAGAAACCAGGAGGCTGGGTCTATTACTGGGATCCTATTCATTGTTAGTAAACACCCCATGCCTCGAGGTTCCGTTGGCGACTCGCCCGCCATGGTTCCGGATAAAGTGGAGAGGATTTGGTGTGATGTCGTGCTCGGTAACGAGGCTTTTCGGTGGCTCCCCGTTGTACGGGAATTGCAGAAGATGCAACATGCTTGGGTCTTTCTCTCCCTGCACAGTAGCCCACGATTCTTCAGGGACATCCTTGAGACGGCCACCAACTGCAGTATTAAGGGTTAGTGTCTTTCCTTCTAGTCTAAGGGGACATTGATCTCTGGCGATTTTCTGATTCTGGAAACGTGGGCCGGGCTAGAGGAGGGGATTTGTAATTTCGGTATTGGCCAGAACATGAATAACATCTGCGCTTGACGTTACTCACTTGCACGATGCCATGCTTTCCAGCGAACGCCTAATATCATATTAGTTAGCCCCCGACAAATATACACATATCGATAGACTCACCTTCAAGTACCGGATTGGTGCCAGGAATTTGTTCAAGCTGAAATTCGGGAGGGGGCGGGAACTCATGCGATATCAAGATCTCATGGGTTGCCTTCTTCTTTTCGGGGTAGTCCTCCCACTCGACATAGCTATGTACAAGTTATTAGGGGTCGTCATTGACAAGGTCATGGGATTTCTTACCCGCTCCAACCTGGGACCTCGTCTTTAGCGAGTTCATCGTCGAATTTGGGATCAGGAGGAGGCGTAGTTGGGTGTTCACGGGCAGAAACATGTCCTTGGCCGCCAGGCCCCTTTGTCTGATCAAGTAGGTAAAGTTCTGCGCCCGCTATCCCTTGTTCGACTCTCCATTCATCTTGCGGCTTGCTACCGTGTTAATAGAAGAAGCTTGGATAATACAGTTATAATACAAACCTGGATGCTTTGAACAGGTTCTCGTAATGGAATATCTCCCTGCATTTTGGCAACTCGATTAATACCTTCCTGAGTATTCTAGAGAGCTCTTGACGACGCTTGAGGAGGGCTTTCGAATTAGCTAATGAGGGAGTGGATGGCGGAAAGTCAAATATTAATCATTACTCGCTGTGCGGGGTGCTAGATCTAGAAAACGAAATCTGATATGACGTTTTTACATCCCAGCTTCATGTATGTTTGTTAAACGAACAAGTAGAAATGTGTTGCTCGAGGTCATATGCATCAAACATACCCAATCGGCCTAATCATGTCAAGCACTGATTGTTAGCGTCTCATTGCCGAAAGAACTCCAGTGTCCGAATAATGGCATAGTATGAGATTTGGTAAATCTACCAGTATCGGGTGGCCGGAAACTCCCTGATAGCCCGCGGCCGACGTGCATATGCAGAAATCGGCGGCGAGCCTGTCATCACTAGAGGATGTTACGAGGTCTTTCCCGCTCAACAATAATAGCGGGTAATATTAGAAACCTGTGTGCTTGGATGATTCATTATCTCTAGAGCCAATAATAGCACCAGTTCTTTGGAGGAAGGTCAACTTGATGTCATAAACCTTCATAGGAATTTAAACTCCTATCAGCGACATTATCTACACCTCTTTTGTAATGCGCCATATTTCTTGCCACCCCGGCCTTGCTAGAATTTTATTTGCTATATTATTTAATATCTTTGCCGCCGTAGTTGGTGTTGTATTGTGACCAAACTTTGTATAGCCCATACAAATGGACACAGCAGATAGCACTCATCGTCGTTGCTGCCCAACCTGCCATTAATTACATCGAGACCAATGCCTCTTGAATCGACTTTTGTATTTCTCCAATAAACTAGCCAGCACTCGGTACGTTTTATCATACGCTGGTCATGATCTCATCACCCCTCTATGCTACCTCTCTGCGTCTTTCATTTGCCGGAAATAGCGTGGGATACTGCTCAGTAAGCACATGGATGTTAATTGGTGTAAAAGAGATAATTTACAGCTTCATGCTTACAACCTTGCAGAGTCGTATTCGGGATACTTGTTTCAGCTATTGGCTCTCAATGCTGAGTCTCAGATTTTCTGACACTGAGCGAGAGGACAAGAATCTTGCCGAGTATCCCCGCCATCCATCAATTATCATGACAACAATGTTCAGTCTTCTCTACCTCCAACTCTCTATCTTTTTCAATGCTGTAACTACTTTGCCAGGCTGAAAGATTGCTCTGTCCGATTACGGTGGGCTCGTAGAGTCGATAGCCCCTAACTGGGTCTAAGAAGAATAAGAACACTTCGATTCCTGTATGATAATTTGTAGATGACGGGGGTACTCTTCCCTTATTATCCGTTCGATCAGTTATGCAGCTTCACTGGGAACTAATACTAACAGGACCCCCCACTCTCATGCTTCTCGCACTTACTTTCTCCAGATACTCGTCGACTTGGCGATACTGATAGACACGTACTACTAATCAAAATGACTAAGGCTTTGGGAGTGATGGAAACTTAACACGATGCTTGAATTCTTAGGCGACAACAGACACCTTGTCCGCTCTTCAAAATTATATGGAATGTAAGCACACATTCCGGCCTCAGCTTGTGTTGGGAGGGCAAGGAACGCTTGACCGAATCAATTTGTTACACGGTGTTTCATCCTCCTAAGTAACCCGTCAAATATGGGAATACCTACAGTCCTGACTTTGCTGCTTGCTTGGCCATTCGTTCAGTTACTGTCGACGTAAGTGCTACTGTAGATGTAAGTGTTACTGTAGACTCCCAATATAGCTTAAAATACCCATCTCTCGACCCCACCCCTGAACAATTTGAATGAACCGGGCTCTTTATAACGATAGTTTTCAAAACACGCCAGATCGAGGAAATGCTCTCTCGAACATTAGTGGCTGCTGGCAAGGGCCAATACCCAGACTGAGCAAGCGATCTAATCATAGCTCCTAACATCGCAGCTTCACACTTCGACATCTCATCGCGACTGATATGGCTAATACAGAGGGTTGGCTTGCGGAAATCAAGCGGCAGGAGTAACGTTTCGATAGCCTTCTGATAGATTCCTATCGCATTTGTAATGTAGCTTAATCGGACGACTTTCAATGCTCCTGGTAGGGTCAGTACTGAGTAGGCAACGGAACTGAGTTTGGCTAAAATTACCGTGGAGTCCTGGTGGCTCTAGTGTAGAGGTGAAGAGTGTGACAATTTCGCTGCCTGTATCATACTGCAAATCACCATTGATATCAACAGAGCAATAGCGAGCTAGGTCTCCCAAGACGCTCTTATAAACAAACGGATCCCCAATCTCCCAAGCAATCCACGACAGACGCGCAAGATGAGGTATGAAAGAGCCGATCCCCTCGACTCTCCAATTTTCCAATTTCTCCTCGGCAGATTGCATCCAGCTTGATGCCCAAGGCCGCAAAATGGCGGTGAGATCATACTTATCCGTCAAAACAGTAAGTTGATAGAGATCCTCCAGGTCAATGGGGTCCTTGATTCGTGGTATCGATTCGAAACGGCTGTGAATGATATTGAGAATGGTTGCCATGGCCTTGGGATTATCATCAGGCAATTCTACCAGCCAATCCGAGGCTGCTGAAGCGCAAGAAGGTTTCGATTCGGCAAACCCGCCATAAAGGAGCGCTTTCCAGACACGAGATGCTCTCGATAAGGTCCTAGAGCAGACTGTGTAGATGACTGGGAGTTCGTGTTTGTGGTCGGAACCCGGATCGCAATGCTCGCTGTCACTGCCATTCGGCAAGGTATTTTTTATGCACCTCATCTGACCGACTTTCAGGGTAAGATCGCCATCAGGATCTATGACCAGTCGAGATGTTTCTGGAGGTACATATGAGCAAGTAGTTCCCGAGGGGGCAACGCAGTCGGAGCTCATGGTTCTAGATGTTGCTATTATGTATAGATGTCATACGTAGCTGTTAGAACTATGGTGAACCCAGTGTGCGCGCCGTGCAAAAAGCTGGAAGCTAAGTGTACACTGTATTTGGAGTTGTATGTACGCATATAGCTGCAGTAGGTAGTGTACTCTGGTATGGAATTCGCGTCGACACAGAGCAGTGCGGGAGAGCCCAGCTGGCCAGGGCCGACAAGATAGCGTTTGCCAGCTGACGATGGAGGGGTCGCTCTCCATACGTAGGTACATACCTAGCTCAGCATAACCCCTCCTGTATCTCCCCCCAAGAAAATTTCACGATACAAAACCTATCTACCTAGCCTGAATACGCTGTCTGGCTCCAGCAGCTTAGGACGCAAAAGAAATAATAAAAATGCCCCCCAAGGCTCCCCACGGCTCACTCGGAAGCCTCAAAGCGCTCGTCCAATCCGCCACCAGCCTGATTACCCAGTTCGAAAGCAGCCTCCATGCGGTCGCCCTCGACAAGGCCCTGCCAGACTCGTCGTCCACGGCCCTCCCCGCGCCCGATGCTGCCGGCGAGGTCGACGCCCTCTCCCTCGCCCACGACTCGGCGAGCCTGATAAGGGCGCACGCCACGAAACTATCCCTCCTCATCATCAACGAGCCATTTACGCCCTCTGCCATCGCCACAGTCCTGCGCGAGCTGGTTGCTGGCCCTGTCCCCGCGACTGCCACTGCTGTCCAGCTCTGCACCGCCGACACGTACACCGCCACCGTGCGCCAAGATCTTGCGTGGAGATGCTATCGCGTTTTGAAGGAGCTGAGGGGCTTGGTCGAAGCCATCCCCCTGGATGGCAAGGCCCTGCCCGCCGATCGCAAGAATGGCGCCAATGGGGATAAGGGGACTATCGCCACCACTGGCGTCATCTGGGCTGCATGCGATGATCTCATTCTCCTTAAGAAGCTCGGTATTGCGGGGCTTTTGGTGAAGAAGGCCGAAGAATACAAAGACACGCTCCAGGACGTGCTAGAAGAGCTCAAAGAATGGAGCGAAGAGGTTGAAGAAGAGGACGAGGAAGATGATGATGACGAGGGAGACGAAAACGTGCAGCATATTACTGACGAGCTACAAAACACCCATGTCTCGGCTCAGCAGATGATCGACGACCTCATGTCATCTCAGCGCATACCCCGAAATGACCCGGACAGAATCCGTGAACGTCTGGACTCGTGCCTGAAGCGGTTGCGGCTCACCACCTTACTCTACTCTGCTATAATCGAGAGGCGGATAAAGACCCTGCCTTCGCTACCCACTAAGCAAGCAACGCCCATCGCCCGGCGTTTAGACGAAGTATATCCACTATTAAAGAGCTTACCTCATCGCTTCGGAGAGGTTGCCTGTGCATTTTACGAGCTGGACACTAGCGCCATAGACAAGGCAATGGATTCCTGCTTCTTTGACGCTTTCGCTGCCGCAGAAATGCTTAAGGCCCCATGGACAGGTACCCAGGATAGATTTACAGAGTGGGCGGACAAATTCCAAATCGGCATCAAGAAGCCCGATTAGAAGATCGCAACCACGTATATTAAACTCGATTGCGCCCATATCTAGAAAGAGTAGACGTGTTTCGTCTCCCCCTAAAGTATACATCATGTTGGCACCCCCTTGTCGACTGCCTCTGCCAAGTGTTATGCTCTTTAAACACTGTCAAGCACCGGCATGAATATCCATGTCATGATTATACCTGGATGGAAACAGCGTTGAAGTTGACCTATTTAACGTCAGAACACGCTCTCATTCTGCTAACCTGATCACGATGACTCACATGACCCGATGATGGGCAGTTGTTAGTGATTTCAGGGCCCGTTGTTGATTTGCCATTCAGCGTGATAGTCACGGCGCCAGTTCTTCCGTTGGTTGGAACTTCGTAGAAGGAAGCCTTGCCGACGGTGCTAGTGGCACTCACCGACTGGCCACTATCTCCACTGCCAATCTTCACATTGATGTTGGTGGCCGCATTTGTCAACGCGATGATGGACACAACATCCTTGGTTCCTCCGGCGGCAGAGGCACCTCCACCCTGGCCCCAGACCGTGCCTATAAAATACGTCAGCACGATTTAACGAGCCTTGTGCTTCTACTTCAACCTACCGCCGTCGCTGCATATGGTTGCAGGCGTTGTCCTATACCACGCCACGGCTCCCTCTGTTGGGATGGAAACGTCTGCATTGCCGGCCTTGTAGGCGCTGATGAAGTATGGCAGTACAAACCGAAATGCCGTGTGATCAAATCCGGTGACATACGTGTCAGCACCAGAAACAACCTGATGGCTAATAGGAGCGTTTATATAGCTCGACTCGCCATAGTCATTCCCTACGCTAGTTAGCCTCAGCACCTAAGTTTGGTGCACTGGAGGGCATGACGTACAAGTAATGATCTCGATGTATTCAGGGTTGATATCAAGGACCTGCTTCCAACGATCGAACCACAGCGAATCGCTGGATGAGTACCAATTCTTGCCGGGTAAATCTGCAGTGCGTCTTGTCAGCCTAGAGGAACATCGAGGGAGGCTCAGGTGCTATTAGCATACCAGTATAGAAGTAGGGGCTCACGCCCATCATGTATGGCTTGCCCTGCAAAACAGATTTATATGCAACGTCGTTGCCCGTCGACATGGTTAACTGGTTCGCTTCAGGCCACGCACCCCAATTAACTGCGCTATGTGTTAGATATGTGTTGTTTCAAAAAGGATTAAACACACTTACAAGCACCATCGATCAGAGAAAGCCTGTCCCCCACACCCTGGGCACCGAGAGAAGCCCAGTCGGGGATCAAGAATATGCCGCCAGTAGCGCTGCGAACACCAGGCCATATGTCGGCCTGCGAGGGTCCCTCAAAAGTCGAAACGACGGGGAGTGCGTTGACCTTAAGCTGGCTGCTATAACCTTTGTAGGTGTTGATGTAGCTGCTAATGCCGTCGGCACTCCACTGAGAAGCTTGCATGTCAAAAGAAAGAAAGACTGAGAAACCATTCGAGGAAGCTACATCGTAGGCTAGATGGAGCTGGGCGTCATTGTAGTCGTCCTGGGCCCCGATGTTAAGGGCAAAACCGTCAATTCCTGACGCCTTTGCTTGGGATACGTCGAGCTGCCACTCATCCCGAGTCTGTCCAGACGTAAGACCGACGATGTAGTGAGCGAAGACCTGCCGGTCAGCTACCGCCATCTTGGCGCACAGCCCGGCCAGGGAAACAAGGGAACGTAGAAGCATCTTGATCGTTGCCACTTCAATCTCAATGCTTGGGATTGAAGCTTCGGATTGAATGAATGGAAAGCAAAGGAGAGGCCAGTTTCGCCTTTGTCCTTTTATTGTAAGGTCGGGCGTGTTGATGGCGCCAGCGTAAGACAATTAGGTATACAGGAAATCCTCACATGATGCAATTCGTACGAGGCACGTCCATGTTGAAGGCACTCTAATAATAACTTTGTTCACCCCCGCCAGGTGCAAACGAACTTGGACGTTTTCAGTAGGAGACGGGAACCTGACAATGCAATGCAATGTGCAGGCGCTTGAGCTCCTGACTCAGCCTTGCTCAGTTAGGGTACAAAAAACCAAATGAGGGATGAATTGGCTCTTGAGGGATCCATCCCCAAGGAGCAGTATTTCCTGATTGGTGCCGAAATGCCACCGACTCGGGGGCTTGAATCCGTCGCCAGCATGATGATGATGATGATGATGATGATGATGATGCTGCATATTGCAAGGGGTACCTGCCTACACTAGTGAAGACCAGCGCACCGGCCCCTGACACTCGAATTCACTCGTCAGCAACCTCCAGTAATGCTGTGTGTGATCATTCGCTCAGGCCCAAAGACGCGAGACGTGGGCATACCCTCGACTCTTTCGTCTGATATGATGACTCTATCCACTTTGATAGGCTAATTAGTAGACTAGAAATGGGTTTATTATTCCAAGGACACCTGAACTTCCTGAATTAACTTAGCCATGGACCCCACGCGGTTTCAAAGAACTCGAAACAACAAATGTGAATTGCCGTCAAGTCTGGAATATGTTTACTGATCAAGGGGGGATTTTTGTGTTTTTGCGCTTGAAGCCAGTAGACTCAGCCATACATTAGCCCAATCAGATTCGAATACCATCGCTGTCAGGGGAACTGGTGCTGATGGAGATACTACCTCGGTACCTGTCCGGTTGGTTGACTTCAGCACTAGTAGCCAGCTGAGATGCCTCTCGCAAAATACATCAATACCTACCTCTTCTCAGCCCCGGCGTTCCGGAGGATTGTATCATGTATTATTTATTACCTAGGTATCTGAACAATTGGCGTTGACCAATATGCAAACCTTAGGCAGTACAACCTTACATGCAGATGCGCTGGGAGAGAGCTATACTTATTATTGGTAGTACCGGTAGGTACACTACTAGTCTTTGTTCTCCTTAACCTTAGCTTAGCTCCCGCAACTTGACAACCTAAGTATCTACCTAGGTAGGTAAGGCGCATTCCTACTCGTTTCAGATGCACAGTGGGGGATTTATCCACCGTCGAAATCGCCTCCCATTGTAGACAGCTACCACCTTCCTAGAAAATATCTGAAATCCGCCACCGTTCTCTTTCGCTTTGTGTTGCAACGATTCAAGCTGTGCGCAAAGGCATTGGTCATGTGATTCACCATATGGCCGCTTACTACGAGTAGCGCGACGCCTACTGCTACCTCTTTAGATGAAGCTACAAAAGTCGTTCCCAAAATTCATCAGCCGAGGCGAAAGCGTGTTGAATGGCAAGAATAGCAAGGAAGCATCTCTTCGCCTCAACTTCCTTCCCCTGGCTTGCTCTTGCACGTGCTGTATATGGATGCTCGTGTCGTCGCCCAATGACTCGCTTTCCTAGATCGATGATTGTGTGACAACCAATAACGGAATGCACATTGACAACCCGTTTTAGTATTCACGCTCATGTGGTCTCGGCCAGGCATCTTGCCAAAATGAAGCTGCATAGGCGCACCGGTCCGCTTCTTTCCAAATACCCGACCAAAGGACTAATATTGTCACCCACATAGCTGGGTACACAGCCCATTGAACCGCATCATTTTTGACCTTTGGGAAAGACTGGGTCATTTCTCATTTCAGGATGTCTTCGTCATTCATCAGCATTGCATCCGAATGGCTGACGACGGGAATAATGAATGAAGAGCCAAAGCTCTGACGCAAAATTCACACTACAGCACTCCATCTATTCCCTATTTCCAAGCCTGTCTGTCCAACTTGCTGTACCTACTCTGCGCAACGAGATCCTCCGTCCTGTCTGTTCCTATCCAAGGCTCCTGGCTAGTCGCCGCACTCGGTGTAGCGCTCGTGTTTGTGCCTGAATATCACCCATTTACTTGATACATACCCGGGACACATATTACTTGGACCACAGAAGTCCGCATGCCACTTTATTTCCAAGTATTATAAGATGAGGTCGAATCCAGGTTATCATCATTCTGCTTCCCGCCCGTCGTTGTGCTGCCACCAATTGCGTCCAATTCTTTAAGTTATTAATAGGTAGTCCATCATCATGCTGCTATCAGTGTTGTTTTTTTCCACACTTAGCTTCACTTCCTCGGTGTTAGCCGCTTTCGGCTTCGCGAAGTCAGGTAACAATTATGTCATCGACGCCGGGTCCTCAGAACCGCTTGTCTTTACCGTCAGCGGCACGAACTGCGATATCACGTCAATTAAGTACCGTAATGTGGAGCTCCAGGGCCAGAGCAAAGGCTCTCACATTTCCTCCGGGCTCGGTTCCGCAACGGTCAGCGTGACAGAAGTCAGCGGGAGTGAGTCTTCCAGCAGATATTCAATCTGTTCTTCGGTTGTACCCACGGAAATGGGATAACAATTGCTGTGTGTAGGTTCAAATAAGTACGTCAAGGTAACATGCCTGACGTCGACCCTCACCCACTACATGGTGGCGAAGAGCGGTGATAGCACCATCTATATGGCCACTCACATCACAGCAGAACCGAGCGTGGGCGAGTTACGCTTCATCGCTCGCCTGCAATCGTCAAAACTGCCTAACGAGTACCCGTACGGCGCCGTGTCAACTACTACGGGCTCCAGCTCCGCCGTCGAGGGATCCGACGTCTTCGTAGTCAACGGCCAGACGCGCTCGAAATTCTACTCGAGCACCAGATTCATCGACAAGGATGCGCAGTGCGTGTATGGCGGCTCAGACGAGATTCACGTGTGCATGATAACGCCACAGCCTGAATCCTCATCAGGCGGGCCCTTCTTCCGCGACATCGAATCCAACAACGGCGGCGACGACACGAATCTCTACTGGTACATGAACAGCGGGCACGTAAAAACCGAGGAGTGGCGGACCAATGTCCTGCATGGTCCTTACATGATGGTGTTCTCGAGGTCCGGGGTCCCATCAATCAAGAACGCGGACGTCTCTTTCTTCTCCGAGCTCGACGTCAAGGGTTTTGTCCCGACCTCGTCGCGCGGGTACGTGTCAGGAACTGCCTCGGGCGTCCCCAGTACCTTCCAGGCCGTCGTGCACTGGTACAACTCCGCAGCGCAGTATTGGACCACCGCATCCTCAAACGGCGCTTTTAACTCTCCGGCAATGAAAACCGGCTCCTACACCATGGTTCTCTACCAAGGCGAATACAAGGTGGCAACGGCGACAGGTGTAAGCGTCAGCGCGGGCGGGACGACCTCAAAGAACATCGCTAGCACCCTGACGAGCCACAACTCGCTCTGGAAGATCGGCGAGTACGACGGGCAGCCCACGGGGTTCCTCAACGCCGACAAGTTTTTGCGGATGCACCCGTCCGACAGTCGGATGAGTGCCTGGAACCCCATGACGTATAACGTCGGCTCCTCGTCGGTCGGACAGTTCCCAATGGCCCTCTTCCAGAACGTGAATAACCCCGTGACCATTAAGTTCAATCTTGCCTCTGCCCCCGGGGCGGCTACACTGCGTATTGCGACGACCTTGTCCTTTGCCGGTTCTCGGCCCCAGGCGAAAGTGAATTCCTGGTCTGGCCCGAGCCCCGCAGCGCCAACCAAGATCGACAGTCGTGGAGTCACTCGTGGCGCGTACCGCGGATATGGCGAAGTATACGACGTTAATATCCCCTCGGGGACTTTGGTGGCGGGATCCAACACCATTACTATCTCTTCTATCTCTGGAAGTAGCGGTACTACTTTCCTCAATCCGAATATTGTGAGCCACATACCTGGAAAACTCAGAAGATATGAGATTTGCCTTGCTAACGCACAACTTGAATTTAGATCTTTGATTGCGTTGAACTCTTTACTTGAACTCGTAGAAAAGACCTAAGAGCGCAAAATATCTAGGAGAATATGATAATGTTACTTCAAGTGAACTGTGTTCCGTCCCTGATTTTCTACTACTTAGACATGCGTAAAACCACTAACCATCATAAACAGATAATAAGCTTCCTGTAGCAACCGAGAAGGGAGTCCTACAGCGCAAGCCTCCCAATATGCTGGTAACATCGTAGGCTGGCACAAGAGAAGGGTGCTTAACTTACCCGTGAGCCTATAATCTGTTTCACGGTAATAAAATAAATTATGTTGTATAGCCATGGTACCTCCGTGTTGAGGTCCAAATCGTTGCTTCTATTCGGTCTCCCATTCAGGTTTTTAGTATCTAGTACAACGGCACCATTGCGTAAAAGTCATTCTCGGTAATACAATGAATATTTTCAGGTGGCTCAATCCCTGCCGTCCTCTGTGAGATATGACCACGCCAATGCAGACAGGGCAACGCCGACTAAATATAACCACCATACAAGACCTATCATACCCTCCTCAACTCCAAGGGCAAATACGTAGCCCCCAACTGCCGGTCCAACTGTGCGGGCAAGGCTAGCTAGCATGTTTCCCGCTCCGTGGATGGTTCCCAACACGGTTCGAGCGGGAGCGGCCTCGGTAAGCAAGATCACAGTGCTAGGGATCGCCATCGTGCGCGCCATAATCTGCGCGCATACGATAAAGCCCAAGAACACCCACCTCGCGTCATGATCATCAGCTAGCAGCGAGAGATACGGCGCCACTACATAGGTCAGTGGAAAGAGGAATAACGCGATGCGGAACACGCCCCGCGTGCCGATCCGCCTCTGGAGGCGGGGGTAGATGAAGAGCTGCAAGAGAATGCCGCCTATGCCAAAGACGGCAAGCCATATTCCGATCGTCGCGGATCGCAGACCGAGACCGCCGGAGAAGGCGAAGAACGTCGCCTCGGCGTTGTCCGCTGGGGGGCTGCTCAGGTATACTGGGAAGATATGCATGAAGGCTGAATTATGCAGCGGCAGAAGGCCGAATGATACAAGTGCGGAGATGACTCTTCGTGTCCAGATGCCGCGGAAGGGCACTTTCACAGGCTCTGTCGTAGAGACTGAGGACTGCGGCTTTTCAAGCCTGGGTGGGCTGTCATTTAAGAAAGCGGCCTCCTCGCTGTCTTGCATCATGGTGTATGTATGATATATCGGCCCCCTATTCCATAAGCGCGTTGCAAATCGCCCAATTACGCTCCCGGTTTGAAGACCCCAGTCACTGTGCTCTTCTTTCCCTGGGAGGGTCTCTTTCAGACCCAAGACAGCGAGGCATAATGACGTACCCAGCAGGAAAGCGTTCAAGAGTGCTGGTAGTGCATAGGGATACTCCAGTGTCCATGCCACACCGTCAGGGTTGCCACTCGAGTTGAAGATGCCGCTGGGACCGAATAACGCTGGTAGATTCACCACTGGATCCGCAAGACAGCCCCCTAGCGCCAGACTTAACACCATCCCCGAATTGAACACCAGCGGCAGAAGGAGGAACGCCTTGGTCTGGTATTTCCGCTCTCTAACCACCTCTGCCGTTACCGTCCTCATGATGCTCACGTTGCCATTGGCTAGACCCGCGAGTATCCTCCAAAACAACAACGCACCGAAGGATTTAGAGAGGCCAAAGCCGGTGTTCGCGACCACGGAGATGGAGAGGCCTCCTATGATAGAAAACCTTCTCCCATGCTTATCGGACAACCGACCCCATGGGAGACTAATGATACACTGCGCCAGGGGGAATGCTGCCACGAGAACACCCGAGTACTCGGAGATGCGGGCGGCTGGGTTGTCGGTCGAGTTGTCGTCTTCCGACGCGGACAAGACGGAGCGCACGAGGTAGAAGATATAGGGGAGCAGACAGACGTTGGATAATGGCTCGGATAGCCGACAGAGGGCAAGGATGAAGAGTTGGTCTTTATTGGGCAGATCTCTCCAGCGAACATCGGAGGCCGTCTTCGTCGTATCATCGGCTTCTAGTGGCCGAGGCTCCTCCCACAATGCCTCCGTTGCAGGTGTCGTGCTGGAAACCCGCCTCTCGTTATCTTGAGAACATCAATACTTGGTTAGCTTGTATGCTGCTTTTACCGCCGTCTCGTGGCATGGTGCATCTTCATGTGTTGTTCGCTTACCATTTGACGGAGACAGGGTCTCTCCCCTTGCAGCCAGATTTCGTGTCATGTTGAGACTCTTCCACCGGCGGTATAGCAAGGAGATCACTTCGTTCCGCTCACACAGGTCCCCGAGCTCCTGAGTAGGCCATGTGAGTCCTAGCCAATCTGAAGCAGCGACCCAAGCAGTTTTACTATATAAGATCAGACAAGAGCTTCCCCCCTCCCACACCCCTTCCTCCTGAGCATCGTTACTTTGTATATCCGCCCCGTCACCTCCTCCATGACAGCGCCTTTGTCTATATGATGTCGAATGACATCTTCCGATTATCCATGCTCCGCAAAATAAATTGCCCGTTTCATCCCATTTGGGCATGACGAACACACACACACCACACAGCATAGCTTCCATAGACGTGCCGGATTTGGCCATATTGACTACTACTACTCATTTAGCCGGTGGACCGCGAGCGGTTCTACTCTTCTACTCGGCGCCCCCCCATCCTCACGCCCAATCAGTCACCTCCCCAGATATATACGCCCGCGATCCCTGCTCATAAGGTCTTCTAACGAAAACAGGTGCGGAAAGGAACCTCGGAGGATTTCGCAAGCGCGATATGTAACTCAGTCGTTCGTTCCCACCACCTCGGACGAGACAGCATACCGATGCAGTAACTGCGTTACCGTATGGCGGGGAATAGCATGGCGGGACCTAGTTCGGATGTCAGATGGCTGGTAAGGCGGGACAAGCGAGTACCGCGCGGTCACATCACACGAGGGAAATGTCCTCCTCGGTGTTCTCTTTTATATGAATCTTGGCAGACCCAACACCTGGGAAGGAAGGAGAGAGCTAAAAAAAAAAAAACGCGAAGAATTACGACACGGCTCGCGAAAACTTTTGACCAGAGTCCCAGTTAAGCAGCTTAGATTGCTCGTTTGTTTTTTGGAATCGGCATTTTGCCTTGTTGAAATGAAGACGCTGAGTAAAGCGGTTCTACGACTACATCTCCTGTGCGCCTTCTTCGCCCTCGGGTCCTTTGTTTGGGGGTGAGTCTGTCTTTGCTTTGATGCGGTAAAAGTCAAATTCTTCAAGTACGGGATATATTGGCAAATCCCACACAAGACGACACAACTTTTGATTTGATATCTTCTCATCTGAAAGAGGACTACTTTCAACTAGTTGTCTCGTACTCTAATCGGCTCTATTTTGTTCCGTTTCTTCGTCCTTCCAGCATCATACTCAGCACTTGAAGCCTCTGAAGAGTGGCTACAGCTTCAACGATATCTCATGGTTGGTTTCACTAACGCCGTCCTTCGCATCCTAGATACAATGTCGGCATTCTTTCGTCGGTCCTTGTGCACCCGGGCTTCAAACGCGCCATAGGCTATCCGACGGCCTCGGAAAAAGGGGTCATCACCGGCATCTATTATCTGGGCACATGGGTGAGCTACATATTCATATCTCACCCGGTAAGTGACCGTTTGGGACGCCGATACGCGGCTCTGCTCGGCATCATTATCGTGGCTATAGCCATAGCGTTCGAGTCCGGCGCGAGCGGGCCGGGCGCATTCTCCATGGTGATCGTGGGACGCATCATCTCCGGGCTCGGCATCGGAATGGTATCTACTTCTGTCCCGCTATATCAGAGGTCAGCTCTTCCCGTGCTCAAGACGTTTTCTCTGTTTCTCTTCAAAAGGCCACGCCACGCACGCATGCACGACATGACGCCCGACTCCCATCTGCAAGCGGAAGAGACGCCCTACAGGCTTTCTTGCTGACAGCGCAAATACATACAGCGAAGTAGCCCCGGCCGGCAAGCGAGGACAATACGTCGTCTTGAACCATGTCGGGTTCGTCGTAGGACTAGCGACCGGCTTCTGGTAGGCGACGCGCATCAGCGCAATAATCGCGGGTGGTCAACTCCAATGCTGACTGGCCATCCACCGTTAGGACCGGCTACGGCGTGACATTCTGGAGTAGCACGGCCTACGGCCAGTACATATCCTGGCGCTTCTCGCTCGCCATCAACCTCGTCCCGAGCTTTGTCTTCGGCGCCGGCCTGCCCTTTCTTCCCGAGACGTAAGCCACGACACATTCCCCTCGCCATCAGGGCCATTCATTCATACATTCCGCCCCTGGCTGTTTTCAGACAGGACCCGCTGACTATTTCCTTCTCGTCGCGCAAGGCCGCGATGGCTGGTAGAGCACGGCTACTACGAGAAGGCCCTGAGATCGCTGCACTGGCTGCGCGAGGAGAGCTTCACGAACGAGCAGATCCACGCCGAGCTCAAGCGCATCCGCGACGACGTCGAGGAACACAGGGGCTCGGGCACGAGCTGGCTGACGCTCTTCAGGGACCCGAATCTGTTTCGTCGGCTGTGGAGGGCTTCTCTTCTCCAGTTCATGGCGCAGATGGTGAGTCCGCATCACGAGCCCGAGGGCGGATCCCCACGCAGGGGGTCCCTTTCCAGCCGATATCGTGATTCCAAAGTGTCCCCCGTACGTTGTTGACCTTCCGGGTTATATATAGTGCGGTGCCGCCGCGATGAAATACTACCTCCCCACGCTCCTCGAGAAACTCGGTCTATCTACGCGCACGGCGCTGATGGCCGGCGGCATCGAGGTAAGATTTGACCCCCCAAACCGCCCGATCCTCTTTTTGCTGTCCCACGAGGGATTAAGAGCTGCTGCTCATACTAGGGATTTTTCCCCCGCTCCCGTCCAAACCCTTACACAGAATCGTGATTCTTCGATCCATCCATCCATTCACACTCTCCTAATGTGGCGCCGATAGTCTACCCTGAAGATCGGCATGACCGTCCTCGAAATGCTGCTCATCGACCGCCTCGGACGGCGAATCACGCTCGTCTCGGGGACCCTCGCGATGGGATTTGCGTTGCTGGTATGTACATACAATACATACAATACATACAATACATACAATACATACAATACATACAATACATACAATACATACAATACATACATGTCCTCGACCATTCACCGAATCACTCGGCGCGCTAACCCCATCGGCTTGCGCAAAGATCAACGGCGTCCTCGGCCAAGTCTACCCGGGCAACACGAGCCGCGGCGCCGACATCGTCTGCGTCGTCTTCGTCTTCGTCTACGCATTGGGGTATAGCATGGGATTCGGGCCGGCGGCGTGGGTGTACGGATCGGAGGTGAGTTTCACATTCATCGCATCATTCCGAACCCCTTGGGTATACGCCATTTTCCCTCCCTCGGATATCAATCCCCTCGAACAGCACTCGCGATAGGGAGCTTCCGCCTGCGTACCTACCGACCACCTATATCCCCATCAACCGGGAAACGAGACTAATAGCCACGCCGACAAACAGATCTTCCCCACAGCGGTCCGCGCGCGGGGCCTCAACTTCTCGGCGTCCGGGAGCTCCATCGGCTCGATCGTGGCGGCACAGGTCTGGCCGGTAGGCATCGAGACGATCGGGTCCAAGATCTACTTCTTCTTCATGGCCATCAATTTTGCCTGCATTCCTGTACGCAAGACCCAGCTCTCTCTCTCTCTCTCTCTCTCTCTCTATCTGTCTCTCGCTCACTTCCCATTCCCATCCCTTCTACCGCACTCAGCAAAGGATAAAAATGAGGACAGAAGAAGAAGAAGGAGAAGAAGAAGAAGAAGAAGAAGAAGAAGAAGAAGAAGAAACTGAAAAGAAAATCCGAATTCAAGTCGAAGTCAATATCACTAACCCGTCCCGACATATCAGATCCTCCTCCTCTTCTACCCCGAGACCAAGGGCGTCTCCCTCGAGGACATGGACGTGCTGTTCCAAAACCAGCGACTCCCCAGCCTGCGTGACGAGGAAGGAATCGACGAGCCCGCCGGCGCCGTTGATCCGGGTCTTCCCAAGCCTCGAGAAGAGGGCCAAGCAGCGAGGTGACGAAACGACACGGGAGCTGCACAATCGTTTATGCGCTTTAGCTGCGACGTTTGGGTTCGGTAGAACATGGAGGAGGGGTATGGGCATTTCGAGACGAAGGGAAGAGAGAAAAGGGAAATGGATCAAGCGCATTTATGAGACCCGTCGTGTTACTGTTTCCTTTACCGTTGGATTTTCTAGAATAGAAACGGCGTCGATATTCTTCTTACATGACCCCAACTTCACGAGGTGTAGCAGCTGTTGATAAACCAAGTGATGTAAACTACAAGGTAAAAGGGTAAAAACAGCAATTAAATATGGTATCTACCAGACGCCAGCTATGCCCCCCCACAAGACGAAAATAGAGCCTACAATGAATGATTTTACAGCACCTACCGCCGATTCCATTTCCCTTATTCAAGACCCATCTGGGCCTCATCGCCAATCCCCCATTGCCCAAGATCTCTCTGGTGTCCCTGGATCTCCAGCTCGAGCGCAGGATCCAACGCACTATCGTCGTCGTTCGACCGTAGACTAGCCACCTCGCTCGCTCGCCTGGAGTGTTGAGTCCCGCTCGTCCGGCGGCGAAGCGAAGGGGCGGGAAACCGAAACCTCGCTGACCTAGATGACGTACTCAAGAGTGAAACCGCGTCGTCCTCGCCTCCCACTCTGTCCTCCGAGATTGTGGTTTCGGGAGCAGACGTTGATAGTGGTGCGGTCGGGTCGGTGGTATCGAGGACAGAAGATGCCGCGGGCTGTGGTCGTGCTGGCAATGCTGGTGGCGGTGAAGGTAAGTCATCTTCTGAAACCTCGACCAGTTCCGCATCCCGATACCACTTGCGCCTCCTCGTCCAGCGGCCCCAGCCGTCGCTGCCTCTGCGACCATTCTGCCACTGCAGAGAAGTGATTAGCGAGCACGAGAGATGTCCAGATCAAGCTAGTGATGATGACGTACCTTGTTATCATAAAAGATCCAGCCCATCTTCCCGGCTTCACCATCATAGTCCACCTCATCTATATCGGGCACGCCATCGACGCGCCATCTGCCGCCTCCAACCCACCGCCATCTGGCGCGGCCATCCTCGACTTCGGGTAGCTCGAACTCGTCCTTAGGTGGGACTGGGTTATTCTGCTCATCCGTCCAGGCTGCTCGCTCATAAGCAAACAGGCTATTCGTCCACCCTAGGCCTAGCCATCGCCTTTGATTCTCATAGAGTATGAAGGTGAAGCGAACCCCCGAGTCCTTGTCCGTAGCCCCCAATCGGCTGCGTTTAAGAGCTTCGGTCAAGGCTGAGGAGGAGATCTTGGCCGCCTCATGTGCTCGCTTCGGCTTGGTTCCACCATCGACGGCCTGGCCATTCAGGCTCCCCTTCTGGTCTTGTTGTTGTTGTTGCTGTTTTTGCTGCCTCACCGGCCTTTCAAATTCCAGGCCAGTTATCCATCGGGCCAATTTCCGCACCGCCGCGCTTCTCCAGAGCAATGTCCGCGTCACCCTACAGGCCTTGGAGTGCCAACTTAATACTAAGGTGCCAAAGACAAGAACAACTCTCTTCGTCGTGACGATGCGCAGGGGCGGCAAGGTCAACACAATCCAGACGGGGGTTACAGCGAGGATGCGCACGAAAAGGGTAGTGAGTGCCGGTCGGGTTGTTGCACTCGTGGCGGTTCGCTGGGTGGACAGAAAATCCGTCATCTCGAGTAGCGGCTCGAGCAAGATATTACAGCGAGATGTGAAGACCTTGAGGGTATCGACGATCTCGTCGAGGGTCTTCTGATGCCGCGTACTTGTCACCTCACTAGTATTCCTCTGGTGCGCTGGACCAGGTTGGTTCGCGGTGGAGGAGGCACTGCTGCCCTTCTTCTTGTCTTTGCTCTTGGCTAGGCTGGGATGTTCAGCCCAGCCGCTACTCGAGAGGGGACTGTAGCGGCGGGCGTACATGCCAGCCATGATGCCGAAGACGGCAACGATAGGACCGGCAAAGCGCAAGACATTGTCGCCATACTGGACGACGGCCCAGAAGACAACGAGCAGGAGGAAGCTCTCCCAGGGGTCGCCGGTGGTCCAACTCAGTAGCCCGACGAGCTTGTTCAGGGGAAGCAGGAAGGGATGGCTGTAGGCGAGGGCGCGGGTGACCTGGGGAGGCGTGGCGAGGAGCAAGGGCGACTTCTGGTGGACGAGGATGGTAGAGGTGCGCTTGGCGGCGGCGGCGGCGGCGGCAGTGGAGGAGAGCGTGGCAGGCGAGAAGGAAGCATAAGTGGGCGGAGCGTATGAGGGCGAAGAGAAGTTGGGGGCCGAGGTAGAGGCGGGAGTGGCAGGGTTGGGAGGATTGGCGACACTGTCGACGTCGATGTCGGCGCGGGGCGTGGACTTGGGAGCCGACATGTGCGTTATCCAGGGTGTGTCCTACGATGCGCAACAAGACGAGGTCGCATGTTAGCCTGTCGAACACGCGATGGGCTGAGGGCTGAGGGCCGAGGGCGAAGGTGAGGGTGAGGGTGAGGGTGAGGGTGAAGGTGAGTTGGGTAAGAGGGGTTGTTAGTCTGTGGTTGTGCTGGTATTGGTATTGGTGTTGGTGTTGGTGTTGGTGTTGGTGTGGATGTGGATGTGGATGTTGATGTTGATGTTGATGTGCGTGTTCCTGTTGTGTCAAACGATGACGATGGTCGATCAACTGCCGAGGCTGGAGACACGCTCGCTGACGTTGTCCGCTGGCCTGCCAGCCAACCAACCAACCAACCAGCGAGAAACGACGAAATAAGGTTATAAGTGCAAGGAGCAGGGGTAATTGATTGGGGTACGGTACTGGAAGAATCGCAGGAAAACCTAGGAAACCCAAGAAAAGAGAAAAAAAAACAAAAAAAAACGACCAACTGTCGATGTAGCCCGCTAAATAGACGTGACAAGATGCATCCGACTTACTAGAGCAGCCATCAAGGGCCGGGTAAGAGAGTAAGGAAAGACGGAGTTGGACACGGCGGCGTGGGCAGGCACCAGAACGACATTCCAGTCTTTGTAGGTGCGTAGTAGTATTTGCTCTGTATTCTGCAGGGAGGGAGGGAGGGATCAGGCAACCGACACCTTACACGCGCACTTATAGGGACTGCTGCGTTGAGACGAATGATCGCAAGCCGCTGCCTGTGTCGCAATCATGTGCATAGGCAACATCATCCGATGATGTGTGCGTAAGCGCAAGTATAAGTCAAGCGAGTACTTACTGACTGCCTAGGCAGGTAGCTCGGGAGGGAACGGTTCGGCCGAAGTATGTTGTACTTGAAAAAGAAGTGGCGCACCACTAGCAGTCGGAAGCTTGATTCAATGAACACAATCAGAAGACAGGTTATGAACAAGAAACAGGTATTTGAGGTATCAGTTGTGACTACGTCTGCATTTAGCGCGTTAGTCATCTCAAAAGGAACAGTTGCAACGAGCATGGACGAGCTTATACATAGGCACAAGCAGGTCAAAAATGCGGGGGAATGCGCCCCATATCGTCGGCACTGACTATCGAGCTTGGCATTTTCACATGCTAAGCTATCCATCTAGTGTGTCTGCAGGTCGTGATAGCCTGATGGATCAGATAAAATCCGTAGCGCGTCATTTTTTATCACATTTATCAAGCGATAAGTCTAGGTTGCTTTGTACAGTGCCTATATATTGCCCTTACGGCGGATTCCGTATCAATTAGCCTCCATCGCTTCGACTCATACTAGCTAGTATACAACATCAATACCCATGTCGCTATACAACACTACATACCTGATGTGAACAAAGCCGGGTGCCTAACCTGCTTACTTGATACCGTAGTGTAAGTAAGTCTTCATAAATGAACACACTACGTCTGTTTTTCATTGCCAGTAGTAGAACTAGCATAGCCTAATCCTGAAGGGATCGCAGAAGCTACGGACCTGCTACTACATTCGCCATTTTGGGGGATGAGATGCCGCAACTTGACAAGCCATCGATGCCTCGGTCCATGAATCAATCCATTCCCTCCCAGTGAAAACCATACAATAGAGCAATCGCTCTACGGCACCACCCAAATAATCGCCTTTCATGCTTTTGATACATTACCTATCCCATCATTCCCCCAGATAAAACACTTGAGCAGAGAACTCGCCATTAGGCTGCCTGCCTTGCTTACTTACTCGGTTCGTCTTACCTCTCTCCGCCTTCCAAGAGCGGGAGGGTCGGAACGACGATTCGAAGCCATCGAATGAAACTTCGTAACTGGATTTTCCCAATGTCCATCTTACTACCCTTAGCACGGTCGAACACGACACTCACTGGGGCATCACCTGAGTCCTTAGCTAATAGCGTTACTATGCTATTGCCTCTCGACCCGGGGATTTCCTCCTTCGTAAAACCTCTTAGTGTTGTCGGGTCGATGACAATGCTCAACGAACCATCTACCGTGGCGATGGTTCTAGCGCCTTCCCCGTAATAGAGTTCAATAGAAGATCCCCCACTCTCGCGGTTCCACGAGATAGGCCCTTTGCGGTAAGAGGACAGCTCGAACGCAGCAGAGTCTAGGGATACGCCGGGCAAGAAAGAGTGTACGACAGGAGACGCGGGCGTGGATATCGGCTCCAGCACTGCAGAATTCGTCACCTGGTTGCGAGACGTGTCCATGTCCAATTTCGCTTTCTTCGCGTTCTCTGGTCTAGGCGCGCCAATATTCGTCTCGGTTATCTCCTCGGGTCTCACCCGCTTCAGCCCCTTCGAGATCTTCTCCAACTCCGGCTGTACGGGTGGCGGGTGCGCACTTGATAAATCAGTCGAGGTATTTAAAATGGTTAGAAGGCTACCCTCCGCGCAATTTTCATCATCAGTTTGGGCAGTGCGTAGTGAGGAGGCTGCTCCTTTAGGGAGAGAAGTCGACTGGTGTACTACATGCGCGACGTCCAGATTTGTCATCGATGCACTGCTCGACGCCTTACCGTCGTTGTCTTGGGCTGGGTTCTCCACGGCTCCTTTCATAGGCTCGTCCGGAGAGAATGGTTCAAAGATGGAGTTTTCCTTCGCTGAGTGGTCATCTTCTTGAGTACCTGCCGCCTTTATCATCTCATGGACAGACAACGCGGCCTTAACATCGTCTGGCGTGGTCCCACGCGTGGAATTAGGTGGCTCGGCTTTCTTACATTCTGAATTTCGCAGGTGATAAAACGCCCATGGCCGTTCGCCAGCTTCGAGGTGTTCCCATGCATCATACTCATCTCCCAAAGTGCTGTCCATAGCCGAACCAGAGTAATCACTATCACCGTCTATTTCACCAGCTGTGTCCCGCATGTCCTGCAACTCTTTTTGCGTGACATTAGAGACGGAGGACCCTTCGGGCTCTGAGTCATCACCAGAGTCATCGGCATCTGTTATGGGCGAAACTACCGGTGTCGCAACGGAGTCACTTCCCATATCTAGGAAGGTGTTTTGGTTAGAAGGCGTATCAATCGAGAATTGCTGACGTACCTCTGGCATTTTTCTTTTGTGCCCCCTCGAACTCCTCCCACGAACTAAACCCCTCTTTCTTAGCAACCCAACGTCGCGCGGCGTTGAAAGGATGGTCTTCTTTTTCAGGGGGGTCTAGTTGATAGAGTGGAAATTTGCTCAGACTTTTTGCAGGAACCCAGCCCACTTCCGAGTTTTTGTCGCTAAAATTGACTTGAGTCAGTTTCATCTCTTCAGCAACATAAATCAAGTCCGGTAGGATGCGAAGATGAGATCTTGATGAAAATATCTATAATTTGGTGGAGGGGGGTTGCGGATAAAAAAAAATCTTGTCTGGATTTAGAGGCGTTGGATCATAGGGGCAAGGGGCGATCGCGCTTAGAACGTACAAGAACATGACGGGGAATTTCCTCCTCCTGACCATCTTACCCCCATCTTCAAAACCCGGTGACCAGCCAACGATGGCAGCATTCGTAGCACTGTCCATGTCTTTGTAGACATAACACCTGGGCGGGTTGGATTTCCTCCTGTCAAGCAGTCCAGTATCAACAAGGCTATGTTCGAGGCCACCCGATTTCTGATCGTCCCAACCGAGAATCATAACCGGATATATGCAGTTTTGGGGACTCCAAAAACAATTATATACATGAAAAGCCTTCGGGTTTGTGATGATCAGTTTCGAAGTCTTCTGGGGTGTTTTACGCGCTCTGTAGGTAGATAACGAAGAACTTTTATCCCGTCCGTTGGTCTCTGATTGTGTGCCCTTTCGTTGGGAAATGATAGTAGCTTCCGTCTCTTTGTTGGAATTATCTAAGGCTTTCTGTGTCGCGTTTGTAGCCGCTCCGGCAGTTTGCCTTCGGCTTGCCTTCCTGGTCTTCTATGATTTTGTTAGTCGCCCTAGCCTAGCCCTATACGTTACGCTCAACTTACAGGATTGACGAGGCTCATTGGCTTATAGCCATCTCTAAAAGCCTCATCTACAGCCGCTCTATTTAGCTCGGCCAGCTGCCTGTTGCAATCAATCACTCTATAACCAAGCATCTTGATAGCTAAAGCGAAGCTCCTTCCTAGAAAGCCGTGCAGCCGACTGTCCAAATGCTTCGCAGCTCCCGCCATGGGTAGTCGATTAAATCTCATCGCGTGCTCCTCGCACTTGAGGATGTACCACTGATCACTGTTAGGTGGGTACTCTACGATGGTATCTTTGCTATAGGAGATCAGGAGTTAGAGATTACATCTTATAGTCCAAACTCGAGTTACTCCTGTAAGGTTTCAGGAGCACGCAGGATAGTATGAGCAAAAGGTTTACCAACACCCGGGGATAAAACTGGAGAATGCGTACTGTTCAGCTTGTCCATTTTGATACACCTCATTGAAGGTGATGGTTCTTGAAGCGCCAAGTTCATTGTTGGTTATCGGAGATACGGAAACGGGTGTCGGTATGGGTTGCACCGTATCAAAACTTGCAGGTTGGTTCGCCCGAGATTGTGTGGATTCTTTTAACGCTTTGCGATTTTTAGTCTTATATCGGAGGACGTACTGCTCCTTTCCATTAGTAGCACACTCACGTTGGACGGTAATAGCGAAGCCATTTTCGGACATGGCCGATTGAGGTTGCTCTCGGGAAGCCGTAGGGATGGGAACAGTCTCCTTAGAAGGAGGTATCCGGCCGTTGGGAGGACCAGAAGATTGACCTGCTGGTGGTTGGGAAGTTGAAGTCGTGCCTCGGTAGATTGCTGTTGCGCTGTCGTCGGTAGTCGTAGTAGTAATAGCAGACGAATGGACAGGTAAAGTACTGTCCATGAATGATCTGTCAGCCAGGGCTTCTTCATACGCCTTCTTGTGATTTTCCTGTTCCTTGCGTTGGCTCTCCTCGACAATACGCATGCGTTCGTCATATTGCCTATTGATAGATTGCAAGGTAGCGTCGCGGTCTTCGTTTATCTTGCGAACCTCACGGTGGATAGCCGCGGGGTCGATAGCCCTATTGCGCAATCTTTCTAGTTCAACTTGGGCATCCTCTATGGCACTCTGCCTCTTGGCTTTCGCCTCACTTTCCATAGCGAATACGTTCGTCGTGGTGTTGGCCTACCATCAACAACAATCGATCTTTCCACCATCCATTAAAAATCTCAAGCTGTGAGGAATCCATGACGTCTCCTCCTTGATCCCGGTTAATGGATGTATGAGTCGGCCAATGTGAGAGGGAGGTTGTCGCACATACTCATTCCCGAATCGACTGGAAACACAGAGAGCAGCACATCGGTCATCTACGGTCCAACACCAAGGAGGCAGGGGAAGTCTGTTCTCGTTTGACGAACCGAAAGGGTTTGACAGAGGCACGAGAGAGCGAGGTATTCTTGCGAGGGGTGGCGAGTGAGAACGGAAACCGGGGTCGAGGTGGGCGAGAATGGATAGCTCCGGCCAAAAACGTGGAGGTAGGAAGCAGATGTCTGTAGGAAGACCGCACCTACCTACCTATTGCCACGATAGATGCCAACAGGTAGGTGTGTACGTGTGGATGGTGTAGGTAACTTAGTGTACGCGTACCCAGTGTGCCTTACATGTGCGGCCTACCCTTGATGCTGTAACTTGAAGTGGCGTGACTTTGGAAGATAAGGTAAGTTAGATAGGTCCACATAGGTAGGTAACTTGGACGCAATGTCTACCACCCATGCAGATATTTTCTCCTGTTGATGCTGCGTTGAGGGAAGAGCTCAAACGCAAGGTATGAGATGGGACTAGCCTAAGCAGCGTTTGCATGCAGGTGACGATGGATCTTAGGATACAGGCAAGTTCTACTGACCGCAAAAAATGAGATTAAGTCGGGTTTGACCAGACACAAACTGGGCGAGCGCTTCCCTATGAGACTAAAATCTTCGAAGCTGCAAAAGGGTGGGTTGGTTCAAGACTGTTGGTTACGACGAGAGGTGAGGACTGGAGGTGAGGACACTCGGTATGTAAATACCTAATAGGTACGTAGATAGTAGGGCATTGGTTAGATACATAAGTAACTAGAGAGACACTGACATGGGGTAGCTCAGCCAATTGGTGATCGCAATTAATGGAGCCCGTCTGACTTGTCACACTAGCACAGGTTGCGCGATGTATCAACTGAGGGACTATATACCGTTCAAATAAATACTACACTATGGTGTATATTGTGTACCTAGTGTAGGTGTCTAAGGACTTCACCTAGATCTTATGAGAGAAATGCCTATACACCTAATGATCAGGGTTGAGGAGTCCTCATCTTGAGGGCGAGTTCTATCCAGCGCCCGTTATCGCCATTATTATTTAAGTACTCAGCATAACTAGTGTAAACGTTAGAAAACTTAAACGTTGAAGTTGCTGGTTTTGGCACTCTACATTAGGTAGTGGGGTGGAGACTAGCTACCCGTGGTACTAAATAGGTAAGGACAGGAGGATTTCTTTTATATTACCTACCCCCTTATACATAAACTAATACTTGGTACTATGAGAGAACCCTCTCATTGATCTACTCACTAGGTATCTACATACCTCCCCAGAGCTATCTGCTAGTAGATCTACACATCTTCATACAAAGAGAGGAAAGCACCTCGTACATGTTATTACGATGTTAAGTGTACAAAACCTGCACTATACATTGTAATCCGATCTGCACATGCATGTGGCTTGCAGCTTGCACACTACTTACTTACATAGTGTAGTACCTGCTCAAAACTTGAAGAGACAAGGGTAAGGCAGATGGGCTTAACCTAACTTAGCAAATCTACCAACGAACACCTCCTCCATACCGGCCCCTAGTTTCTCGAGCCTTTGGTTCTATATAACTGAGCCCTCCTCCCAGGTGGTTGTTGGTTAGCTATGCAGCATGCAGCATGACCCCCTGTGCTTGCTCTGTGTATTGTGGTCTGACTTTGTTGGAGAATATGATATGTCACATCACCCCTATCCAACTTACACTACAGACCAGGTACCTAGGGAGTTGATTCGTTCGCACAGCCCCTAATCTATCTACTTACACTATTACATCAATATGCTAATAGCTATCTTTTCGCAGGCTTTGGCGATTCAAGATTCCGTATGAATGCTACCACGGCATAGAGTATGAGTCTCTCTTAGACGCCGGAGCTATCGCTAGCGAGTTTCTTGACAGAATAGATGCCATCCTACGCCGTATTGCTCAAAGCTCGCCTTCTATCAACCCATTCCAAGCGACCATCATACTATGTAGTTGTTGCTCCGGGCGAATTTCTTGTTGTCAAGCACCAATAGCTATATACGCAAGAAGAATACAGGGAACATGAATTAAGGATAATAGGAACGAATGATTGTTGCGCCTACTCCCAGTCCGATCTAAACAATTTACGTCAAAACAAACCGAAGGTCCGGAATTACGGAACCGCAAAGCACAAGAAATCCCTCGTTCTCGGATTTATGGCCCGGCTCGTAATCGCAACGCGCGTGATGACGAGCAGCTGTGTACTTACCGTTTCAAGCTCACTCATTTACACCCAATACGATGCACTAGGTAGACTACTTTCTGACCAAAGCAGGGGACAACTCATCTCCAAGACTACTGCAGTAGGTAGTGTACACCATTGCCATGGGGCAACCGGGGTTATCAGCACAACACAAATGATAAGCCGTATCCATCAGCACCATCACTGCCTCCCCCTGGTATAGCCAGATCTCTCTTTTGCAAAATGATCCAGATCAGATTTGTCCACCGCCCTCGCGTAATCGGCACAGGACCGGCTCTCCTTCCAGTCGTTTTTTTATCAGTCTTTCGGAGAACCATGCTACGCCGCCCAAAGCATCGTTTTTTACGTGCATCGTAGCACCATTATTTGCGACTTCTCTCCGATAGACTTATGCTACAGACCGGACAAACTGATATTGTGATGTCGTGTTACATGATCCGGGCCGGTTCCGGGTAAGAAATAGGCAAACACGCCTGCGGCAAAAAGAAGGGCTATGCAACCAACCAGATTAGTTGTTCCAGTCTCCGCGTCCGTAGGTCTCTCGCTTCGAACTGGAGCTATTATAATTCCACGTCGGCGTACCTGTGGCCACCGAAGTGACGCGGAGTAGATTGAATCCAAGAGGATGATGCTGTGAGTGTGACCCTTGCATCATGTAAAACTTGAATATCGAAGTGGCATTTCGGCATCGGAAAAAAAACAACACTTAAATTTGGTAAGTGTACACAAGATAGTACAGAAATAAAGCCAGTCATACCATCCTTGCCGTTAAACGGCCAAACTACCTATTATCTTCAGCCAAGTTTCATAAGCCGAAGTGCACGTACGGAGCTCAGTAAGGCGGGCTTAGGTCGCGAGTCATCACACACAGCTCTACATCTCTCGCCCTCGTTCTCTTCCGCTTCTTCGACGGGGGCGCTCCAGTTAAGGAAACCGGGTTAGTGATACGGTTCTTCGAACAGCGCCTGCCGTAATCTCCAAGCGCTATATCCGGAAAGTTCTCCTTGAGCCACCGGTCCCGAAGACGTCTACCTGCTCGGTGAAGCCCCCGGCTAACCGACTCGTCATCCAACCCGCCTTCCATTATAACCTCGTAGAACAGAAGAGCCATGTCTGCACACACCTTGTCGCTTACCTCCCACAAAGTACCGATGGTATGTCGAAAGCCGGCGAGCTGGAACGCACTGACTAGATGGAGACCCTCGTCGATGAGATCGCCTTGCTTGACCTGGCCGGTGCCACGCCGACAGGAACGCCAGGGACGGCCTTCTTCGGCGGAGGTTTGTCTCTAGAAGGGTCGTCACTGTCAGTGGTTGTGTTTCCCAGTCACTCAGGAGTAAGCAACTCAGAGAAGGATCGAAAGGGTTCGTTGAGCCGTGGCTTGCAAAGTGGAAAACGTCACATGTTTCCCGAGACGATAGAACCTGGCCTCGAGAAGATGCTGGCTCATCGATTTTAAACCCTTTGAAAAAAAAACCCTGAGCGTTTTGATCTCTTCCGCTGCGTAGCTAAGGTCTTTCTGTCGTGGTATGCTCTGCATACCCAGTAGGATTATATTTTTCAAATTAACAGTCGTGCTCTCTTGAGGACCGTGATGGCGTGCGTGAATGAGAGCCTTGACAGAAGAACCGTATGACGAAATGACCCGGCCGAGTGTTGTCTTGGTCGAATGCGGGGCGTGAAGTCCGGCCGCATGTAAAGGGAATTTGCTAAGCAGACCCGTTGGAATCCACCAAACGCGTGGCCACTTGTTATATTCCCCTAGACACTGAGTATACCCGAGCTTGCTAAGCACCGAGTCAACAGGTGCCTTCCATAACCACTTCAGTACTTTAGAGCTCCCTAGGTCCCCAGCCATGGCTTCCCTGACAATGTCCTGTTTCTTAAGATTGGGCAGTTCCAAGAGCCGAATTTCTTGTGGTTGGATGAGGATTGCATCACAGCGATACTCGCTGACGTTGATCACAATGAGAGGACCCTTTTTTGATGCGTCTTGCATAGCCTCTTTTCTCGGTGGGAGTAGGAAGTCCTGAAAATAAGGAATTTGGCGAATTTCGTTGATCAGATCCTCAAGGTTTCTAGCTGCCTGATATCTTTGATTTGGTTTATCCTGCCAAAGGGTCGAAGTTTTGTCAGGAACTGACGCCAATTTGTTCTGTGGTTCTAACTCTTCTCTAAGGTGGTGAAACTTCCTGGCAAGCTCTGGGTGGTTCACATGTAAACCCGAAACATCGGTCCTCAGATCTTCTATAGCATTCAATAGCTTCTGCACAATCCTCTCGTAGCCCTGTTGTCGAATATCTTTCCTGAAGCTGGACACCGAGATTTTTCAGGTACGCGGCACAATCAGGATGGTCACCCGGCGCGTTGTTGGTCGCCTTTCTGCATATCTGAATTGCTTCATCGAGATACCCTTAGGCATATGATTGCTCGTATTTTTCAGCTATTCGACCTGCAAGATTACTCAAGTAACCAGGCCTATCTGAGTGACGCTCTGGAGTCGATTAGACAAGTTCTCATAAGATTTTAATGGATCTTTCGAGGTGCCGCTGTTTCTCCCAGGGCGGCGCGAACTGCGTCGGCTTCCTCCCAAAGATTTTCCGACTGGCTCATTTCACCTGTGGAACATAGATAATGTAGAAGTTTACTCAACCATAATCGGTGATCCGGATAATCATCTAAAATGACTTGCATAGCCGTGCGAATGAGTTTGCGGCCCCTGTCAAGATCCGCCATCGATGGCGCCTCGCTATATTACCTTCGGATCAGGAAAGAAGTGATACAATCAGCGAAGGCCATCCAGTGCCGATCATGTTCTGATAGGGTATCGAGAGCTTCTTGGGCAATCCTAATAGCTTCTTCGAGATCGCTCATAGAATGGTTTTTCGAGTGGAGTGCAGCGAACAATCTCATAAGCATCTCCTTCCATTCCATCCCACTCATATCATTAAACTGACAGAATGAAGGGTTGGAAGTTGGCTTAGGCACATGACAGTAAGTATGTAGGCTGGCTGAAAGCGCGCAGACATGTATACGTGGGGGGCAGTGCTGTCAGAGGACTATCTAGCCAATAATCGATTCAACTTTTGTTTTGTGTAGGGAGGGTAGCAGTAGTAGTAAGTAGTGGCGGCAGCAATGCCTTAATGAAACCACCCAACGCATGCCAATTCAGTTGTTAGTGCAATGACGGCGGTATCAGATGTGCCACTTCGCCCGAACATGTAGGATGTAACTTGATGCCGGCTGCGCAATGCGGTAGATGCCTACGCCTGAAAGAGTGGCAAGGTATTAGCTATGAGTATGTAGTCTATGTAGGCGCTCGGCTTCCTTGAAAAAGCCCCGTGGGTGGCCTGTCTAAAAGCCTTGAGTTAAGTACGTATAAACAGTGTTCAAAGAGGCACCTTAAGGTAGTGCTTACGTGCATGCTGACCGCTAATTTTCTCCTTTTTGGTGGAGGTTCACTAGGTAATTCAGCTTGGTGCCGGTACTTAAAGCTTCGGTTGTCCGTATTGTACGATATCTCGGCCATTTTCTTAGAGGAATGCTTTTCACCAATATTACTAAGGTTAGATAACTCTCTGTTGCAACGGTTCGGGCATGGCCCAAAATGGCCAAGTCGCTTGTATCTTTAACAATATGTAAATCAACATATGATCCCCCGACTCCATAGCTACCTTTGGTATTTTGGGGAAAAATATATTTTCCTCTCCTTGGCATATATCGGGGGTTCGCTAGCTGTATTCTAACTCGATTCCAATACGGGGTCGGGAAGACAACGTGGACAAAGCTTCTCGCTAGATCTGTACTTATCTACAACAATTTAACGAGTTCTCCGAAAAATGGGCATCGGATACATAATGAATCACGAGCATTTATTACAGGTTTCGACCATAAGGAATTGAGAACGGAATCTTAAATCTATCGCTGCTAATATAACACGCGCAGTACCGATGTCCGAGTCTTCGCTGAGTAGGCCACCCCCTTTAGAGTCATCCGACCAGGCAATGATATGAAGCAGGAAGAAAAAGCAACCCAGGGGGCAACCAGACAACTGGGCAAATGTCGAGGCTCGCATATTCCCCCCTAGACCCAAATGAACGCCCATTGCTAGGTCAGTGTAAGAAAACCAACGCAAATCCTTCCGAATCGCGAATCCGGTTCCATAACCCCTTCAAATCCTGCATGATACCTATTTCTAAACATCTCGAAACTCCTCCATAACCACGGCTACTTTCATTGAAGCAGTCCTTTAATATAACAGGCTCCACGCTAGCCGTAGGAACACTACCAGAAAGAGCACCAACCGATGTAATGCTGGCAAAGGTTCTCTAGCTTCGTAGCCTCTATGACGAGCTTGTTGACCTGTTGAACGACTTCTAATTCTTCGATCGCTTTGAAGTCGCGGCCTGTCAGCTTCTGGTTAACCCGGTCGAGCACCTCGATGGCACGAGCATTCTGAATCTCAGCCATCTCACCATCGAGCTGCGCTGTGCCATTGAACAGGCTCGAATTAGTGCGTGCGCGGCCACGCACAGCCGGTGGGCCACCCTGATGGATCGGCTCGGCAGCTAGCTGGGCAGCGAGTAGTTCAGAAGGTGGATGCTCCCCCTCCAAAATGCTGGGTCGACGAGTGCGCTGCGTGCCAGCCTCGAGAGCGGCCTCGCGTTCGGAATGGAAGTTAGGGCCGTTAGCCGAAGCCGCATTGGTCAAACGCCAGGTAAGGAGAGGGTCATGAATGAACTATTCAAGAGATCATATCGTTAGTATCGATAGGATGAACCCCAAGTAGGACGAAAGTTAGAACTTACAGCCTCTAGCACGGCCATCACACTCTCTTTGTTTTCGCGAAGTACCCGCATAACATGTTCACAGGTGATACGGAAACTTCCCTCAATATTGCTCACCTCCATCGCATACGTAAGCATTCGCGTTAGGCGGAAAGGTACTCTCTCGGGATACTTGTCGCGTTTCATAGCCACTTCAAAGCAATCGCCGAAGTCAATGTGAATAATCTTGCCCGTGATTCGATCGAGCATCAGATTACTGGGGTGACGGTCGCCTAGGCCTAGAATGTAGCCAACCATGCTCATGACACCGAGACTGCGTGTGTAGTTGGTACGCCGTTCCAACCATGCTTCAGAGCTCTTGCTCTTCAACCAAAGAACGCGGTATAGATCCTGACCCGTCGTGTTATCCAAGGCGTAGCCAAATACCTCAACCTTCTGCATGAGCGTGAGGTTGTCATAGTCTGGCGCCATCTGCAACATGATGCGGTGTTCGATGTTGAGTAGGATCTTGCGGCTCTCGCGGTACTCCCGGATTAGCACATGAAGGGTATCACTATTCGGCACCCACCCCAGGAGACCAGAGTTCTGGCTGAGTGGAATGGCGGGGTATCGCTGGATCCCAAGATGCCTCTTGTAGCATTCCGAATCGTTTGCGAGTAGAGTGTTGCATAATCCGAAAAGCTGCATCACGCGCTCATCTTGGCGGATATCTTCATGTCCCTTGAGAAGGAATGCGTAAGGTTTGCCGTCGCTGCCCGTCGTGATGAGTTTTCGAGGACGCTGTTTCGAATTGATTACGCTGAACGTCATCTCAAATGACATAATACGCACGATAGGAGCACCACTGCGGTACGTACCGGGCACGGCAAGGTCTAGGTTCCTAGCACTAAGCAGCTTGGGTGAGCAGTACGTGAGCTCCAATGATGTCACCTGTGGAAGTTGTCGGCCTATACGGCGGAAAACTTGGTAATACAAGTCCCATGCACTGTTCATATCATTAATGTCATGGCTCTGTTCATATTGGCGACACCATTCTCGCGCTTCTGTGAGATCGCGTCCGAAAGTTTGCGCAAAGCTGATTTCGCGTAGCGTCTCGGGACCTCTTTCGAGTTGTTCATGCAGAGGGTTTAAGGTGGCAAACATGCCCTCGGGGTTGTGATCGCTAAACCAGAGTCGAGATGCCTCCTCGATGCCTTCGTGCCATAGCTCATGCCATAATACGGCAACACGAATGAGCTCGTGGCTAACAACATCTGCTTGCTCGACAAGTTTAGCGCTGTGTGCTCGCATGCTGTCCATGATGAGGGCCGCAGATTTTGATCTCCTAGTGTTCTGGGTCGACTTCATAGCTACAGTGAGGGGGTACACCAACGCTTGAGGATGGTTACGGCCTACATCAGCGAGCAGGTTGTGGATAGACTGCCGTACCCGTGGATTCGGCTGATTGATGCGTGCAATCAATTGCGGAATGACCTCAAGCCACGTATCGACACTAACAGTACCAAAGCCTTGAGTAACCGCCCCGGTGACCTCGCTGCTGCCACCATGTGCAAACCAAAGGGTGAGGAGGCGGAGGGTGTCCTGCAAGGAGCTACCCGAAGATAGAGCGATCGACTTGAAGAATCCTGTTACAGCCGGGACGACATGACTAATTACCAAGCTTGGATCGGGTCTTGGAGCTTTCCGATCACCCGGGGAGGTAAGGGTCTGGACTATTTCGAAATTTGCCAAAGCCCAGGCATGCCACGCCTTGTACCACTTGGGGTTATACTGCGTAGCTTTAGAGTAGGATGTGAGGATGTCCTGAACGCTTTGGTGTTGCCAATCGCTCTTGTTCAAAGCAACTTGCCACTCTCCTTGTCTGAGGAAGCACTTTGCTAAAAGAACAGTCTGATCCTGAAATTCTTTCTGGGACCTCAGATGGGACATACCCGGCTCTACGCCATTATGGAAACTATAATCACCCATCACTTCCATACCATTGGGGACGGATTGCAGGGAGGCTCGCGCCATTTCTAGACGCTGCACCGTGTCAGCAGTGAATTTCCGGAGACAGAATAGCGTCTTTTCAGCGTGGCCAGTCTGGCGCATGTTTGCCTGTTGGCCGAATTCCCAATAGAATTTTAGAACGGCGTAGACCACCTGAGCAGGAATCCTCCAAGTCGAAGAGGCCGGAGGTTGCCCGTTTTGGCTCCAATAAGGAATGATAGTATCAAGAGGATGGTCACTGCCGATGAGCTGCTTCAGAGACTTCTCAGCAAGTCCCATGCGCCCAGACTTTCTACAGAGGTTGGCAAACTTGATCCACATGTGCATATTTTCTGCCGGCGTAATAACAAGAGCACGAAGTCTGAGCATGCGCTGCCAAACCTCAACGTTTCTCTGGCACCCTTTCAGCCGGATTTCCCAAGTGCGTCTCATGGTCGCTTTCTTCTTTTCATCTGCTTGTTTGTATACGATGAGTTCCTCGAGTTCTGCAAGCATTTGCACTCGTACGACAACCTGGTAAGCACGATTATATGACTCGCTCACGAGGGCACTGAGCTCTGTGTCTAGTCCCTCTCGTGCCTGTTGAATACTTGTTGTTGCCTCCCGGAACTGGTTGCGGTGGAGGGCGAGAATGGCACCGAAGAATGAGCGATCTGGAGAGTTCCGCCTCATTGATGACAGGTATATCTCCATAGCATCCCACTTGCCTAGGCTCCATGCGGCAGCTGTCGCGAGAGGAGCTATCCGTCGCTGAACATCTGGTGCTGAGTTGGCCCACGTATTGCCCGCTAGATTGGCGAGCGCATCCCACTCCGTAAGTGCATGTAGACATCGCATCTTGCCCATCACAATGTCAATTGGAACAGCCTGGTCTGCAGGAATCTCTCGTTCCCTCTTGTTGTAGAATGCTAGGGCTTCCTCCCATCGCTCCAGTTTCTCAAACCAGGTTTCCCGAAGCTGAATGCCATCTTTGTATAACTGTGCCTTGCGGAGGATGCCAATGGCTGCGTCGTATTGCTGAAGCTGGTTGTTGATGACAATCAAAGCCTCCACAGCCGGTCCACTCTGGTCTTGCAAGAATTCCAACTCCTTGTAATGAAGGGCCTTGGCATAGGCATGGCAGCGAGCAGCTTCCCGACCTAGGATTCTAATATCGATAGGTAGAGCTTTATCATCATGTTCCATGAATTCAGCAAGGTTAAGAAGAAGGCCGAGCAAGTCAGGAGGGACATTTTCGGATCGGATAGCATTCTCGATGTTTTGGATCAGTTCTTCCTGAAATTGTTCATAAAGTTCGCTCCAGCATGAGACGAAGGCCGAGTTGAACAACTCCCTCGCAAGCGGGAGGTACACACTAGCGAGAGACGCACAGGCTCGCAGGGCATGGTTGGGAGACTCGGTCAATAGCGTAGTGCTAAACCTTCGTAGCCATTCTTGCCAATCCTCCTTCGTAGACTTGCCTCTCGTGTCCCAGGCACCCTTAAGATGGATAGCGTTCATCTCAAGTTTCTTGTTGCCTAACTCAGCAAACGTCGGCTCATCGGGTTGATCGCTGAATCGGGCCTCAGAACTCAAATCTTGCGGTAATACCTCTCCTTTCTGCAGCTTCGACAGGAGAAGATCGTAATTTTGGTGTTGGATCGGGCTGTTCTGGAGCACCTTGTTAACTGTACCAGCGAAATGCAAGTAGTCTCTGCCTAGTTGCTGGATAAGGGCACAAAGCGTGTCTAAAGCGGCTACACGCAAAGATATTTCACCGCTTGCTAGAATCCTCGCTAATGGATGGATGATTTTCGCGGCATAATCGTTCAAGTTCACCTGTCGAGAGATTTTACCAATCGTCTCGATAGCAGATTTCCTTAGAAAGGTCGGCTGACCTTGCTTTTCAAAAGTCCGCACGATAACGGGGATGACCAGGTGCATATATTCTTCGGCGCTAGATCCAAATACCAAGAGAGCGTGCAAGACCTTTTCCGAGGGAGTTCTCTTCGTAGTCGAATCCTTCTCCAAGATACCAAGCATCATCGGTAACAGGCCGGCCAAGTAAATCTTGAACTCTCCTTCTAACGATCTGGAAATTGCCTCTACCAGTGATAATATTGTGCTTTGGAGAGATGGTGAAATGTCCCAATACTCTTGAAGTATCTCTACGATGGACGGTAGGTAAGTCCTAATGTGTTGTCGCACAATACTAACCAATGTGGCCAACTGATTGAAGTACGATTCCAGGCGATTCTGAGGAGAGCTTCTGATGACTAACAGGAATGCGGGAATGATACGGTCTAGGAATGAGACGCATTCTAATCCGAGAGTTCGAAAGATGTTCATGATAGCCTCAACGACAGCAGCATGGTGCTGTGCAAGAGACTGGTCTTTCAAAATATGCAGCAGAGAGTTGATAACTACAGTAGGGTAGTATTCCTTATTCGATGGAGTAAGCCCGGTCATCATGAGTGAAATATCGGTCATTCGATTGGTCTCTACACTTCTCTTCGCATCAGGAGTGCGCTCTTCAACTTGCTATTTGTAAAATTGTTAGCGGCATTTTAGAAGCATGAAAGTGAGGAGCTTATTGGACCAGACGCAAAATAGAACCGTTATCTCCATCTCATAGTCTTGAAAACGTTCGCACGAGCGAGATGCAACAATCAATAAGAAAGGGTACTCCATACCTGGTGTCTATAGGGGTCCAAAGCGCCTAGAATGCCCATCAGCTTGATAGTCTCTTGGCGTAAAGGCCCACGCTGGGGTTCAGCTCGGATAATATTCTGTAACAATTCTAGAAGTTGAGGATATTCGAGATAGGGATCTATGACATATCCCGAGTTGCTGGCAAGTTGGCCGAGTGTATGAAGTGCAGCCTCGCGCTTTGCAATAGAACTCTGGTCTTGCAAGGCATCAATGACGATGGGCATCAATCTATCCTTATAAGGGAGCATATCCTCGCCGCCCACCGTCGCTAGCTCACCGATAGCTTTAAGAATAGTAGCGGCAACAGAAGGGTTCGGTTCCTTTGCTTTCGGAAGAAGTACAGATATCATAGGGTCAACATATGGTTTGACCAATCCCTGCGCATTTTGTACAAGAAGGCTGAGTAATTTGGCACTCTCTTCTTTGTTCCGTGGCACATCTGAGAATTCTAGCTCTGTGAGCATCTGAATAAGTGTCTTTCGCAATGAGGGAATGACATAGGCGGGATTATGTCGTGCCAAGCGTCCAATAATCGCAATGGCTACCTCTCGAATACCAAAAACCTCGTCATTGAGAGCGAAGAAGAGCGTCCGAATATTTTCTGCCTTAGCCAGGTGAGGATCGAATCGTTCATCTAGTGCAGCTAGAACCGTTCGTCGGATATTCGGTTGAGGATCAGAGACACCGACTGTCAAGAGCTTTTCAATGACATCGCCAACAACTTGGAGAGCATGATGGCTCGTTTGATTGACAATAGGATCTCGCACATAAAGTTGGCAGCAAGTTAACGCAGCTGCTTCTCGAATTTCATGATCGTCATCCTCAACGTATTTGATAGCGACATCGCGAACAAATTCGTTTAATATGTGACCCGAGAAATCAAAGCTCCCTAGCGTATTTAACGCCAGTTTGACTTCTGCTTTGCGGTGTTCATATACCTGGGGATCTTTTGCATCCTTCGGGATGATCGGTACTGCAGTGAGGGTGTTGGGGGTAGGAGCACCAAGGGGTTTGAACGGTTCTCCGCATAGCACCTTGCTAAGCATATCTAGCAACCTTTCTTGAATGGTGGCCTTGACGGGAGGGATGTAAAACGCCATGTCAACAAGAGCCTGTGTGAGTTTAGGAGTCAACTCGCAGGCAAATATGGGGTCAAGTAAAGCCTCCATATACTTGCTTAGAGTCTGGCCCACGGCAACGGCTAATCGACTGATACAGTCAAAAACCGGGTCAACAGAGCCTCGCTTGCGGGACTGAAGACTGAGGCCTTCTCGTACATAGATCAGAACCCCATCTAGGTAGGGTGCAATTGCGCTTTTGACCGAGTTGGCTATGTTACCGATGGCCAAGAATGCATCATTACGTTCTCCTCCTTTCTTGAGCATACCAGAGAGGAACAGCATAAACTTATGTAAATAAGTGTGAGCAAAGTCGGCAGGCGAATAGTTCGCCAAGTCTGGTATGAGCATGACAACCGTCTTCCGAATAGTTGGGTCACGGTGATCTTTGTGGCGAAAAACAATCTCGCATGCTTCTTGATAATGCTCTTGCATGAACATGCCACCTTGCTCCAAGAGTTCTCTTAGCACCAAAAGGGAGGCGTGGACACTCTCGATGGTGTTCATCTTAAGACCAACCAGAGTTTCAGTATACATCTTAGTCATCCAGGTCTGCTTCATCTCTTGGTCACGTTCTCGAATGATACGGAAACAAGCACAGACCGTTTCCCCGGCCGTGGTCCGGATGAGGTTACGCGGGTCTCGGAGGCCGACCCATATGAGGTCGAAAATGAGGCCAACATAGGCATACATCAGGGTTGGGGCATTTCGGGCGAGTTCACGGAGGACTAGAACAGCACTGTATCTCTTCTCTTCGATCCTGTCAGACTGGAGCCATTCGAGAGCGGTCTTGACCTCGGATTCAACTAGCTCAGAGATGAGGGATCCGCCTGGCCTGCACAGCTTTCCTAGGGCGATAGCAGAGGGCTGCATAGGCACGATGTCCTTGCCCCTGAGTATGGTCTTGAGATTCGCGGTAAAACGGGTATACTTGGCGGTGACATCGACGCCATCGAAGTCAACGAGCGCATCGAGGGCATAGACGCCGCCGAGTCGCTCGGAGGAATCATTGCCGTGGAGGATCAAAGTTGTGATTTTGTTATTGACGGAGTTGTAGAATGAAAGGAAGTTTTCGGCGGGAAAGTCTGGAGGCGTGCAGGTGTGTGGTTAGCAGCCGTGACGATGACGATGACGGTGTGAGGAAAAGGAATGGGAGGGTCAAGTAGCTCACCTCGGTAGCAGACAGCCACCAGGTCCCTCAGCTGAGAGGCGGCTCGCCTGCGTACGTCATCACCGGCCCTGTTCAGGGAGTAGAATGTCAGTTTTAGTTGCTCGCCTCGGTTCTGCGAATGAAGAGGACAGTGGGATGGGAGGAGGTAACACAGCAAGGGCAAAGAGGCTTACCTCGACTTGAGCTCCCTAGTGATGGAGTCGAGCGACTCCAGAGCTTGTTGCTGTTGTTGCGCCATGACGGGCTACGAGAAGATGGACGCCCTCAGCCGCGCGCCAGACAGCTTCAGGAGGACGGTTTACACCTGCATGAAGGATGAGGCAGATCGCTTGCGATACTGGATCGCAAGATGGCCTCGATGGGTGGGGAATAAGCGGAGAGAGCCTTGCGCGAGCTGCGGTGAACGCGTACGGCAGATGTCGGTAGTACAGGATGAAGAAGTGGTTGGAGGCAGGCGGGGTCGGTTGTTTCTTGGAACCGAAGGGATGGTGAATCACGATGGCAAATCGTGGTGGTGAATCGTGGTAGTGAATCGGGATGGGTGGGTAAAAGCTTAGGCGGCACTACTTACTTAGGCAGGATAGAGGGAGGTAGGTAGGTAAGTACCTAGGTATAAGTAGTGTTCCTACCTAGGTAGTTCAGTCAATGTGCACCATAGGTATGCGTAAGTAAGCAGAACTCCGAGCCGCCTTGAGGAGCGGTAAGGATGTTTGCTTGTGACTTGCGGTCTATCAGGCTAGCTTAATTCTTATTTGACCACTCAGGTAAGACCGTTAGTGTCTCGCGTCTCGTATCCCGTGTCTCATTCCCACCGACAGTGATTCTTCTATAATGCAACAATAAATGATAAATACAAGTGCAATAGCCGCATCAGGTAGGTTCAAAGGGTACATGTAGCATCAACAAGAACAACATCTATGAACCCTGCTTAACATTTTCCAGTGCTGCATGGCCCGCTTTTTAGTGTATACAGAGCATGCAAGGCTACTGTGCAAGGTTCATCTAGGTAGCACCTATCTAGGTACGCACGCTAGTGCACCGGGGACGGGGTGGGTGGGGCCTTATTTGCAGCACTAAGTACTATGCACTTCTCTTGGGTAGGTAGGAGAGGGAGGTAGGTAGCTTTATCTTATCAAGCCGAGTGGCAGGGTCTGTGGCGAACATGGATAACGCATGCATTATCCAGGCTCCAGGCAGGTAGGTAGACGGATATCTAAATCTCCAACAAGCCCTTAAACAAGACGACCGATTTTCAGAACTCTACAGATTCTCTTCCCCTTTTATTACCACTCTTCCCAAGCCTCCCCGGTTGCACCTCGTCGCAAACCCCTTTTTACATACATCCGATTCCGGCGATTCGACTAAATTACGAATATTTATACACAAAATCCCCGCGAGCCGGCCTCATGGGTAACGACGGAGGGTCGATCCCGAAGCGGCGCGAGCTCGTCAAAGAAGCCGCCCGTCTGCCGACCGCCTCCGAGCTGAAAGCAACAGCCCTCGAATCCCTCACGCACGCCTGGTCGACATGTCCCATATCGTCCGAGCCGCTAGACCCGCACAACACCGTATCGGACTCCCGCGGGCGCTTATACAACTACGAGGCAGTGCTACGGTGCCTGATACCCGGCGCCAGCACCAATGAGTCTCCCGAGGAGAGGCAATCGCAGGAAGCGGTCGAGTTCGCGCGCTCGGGCATCCGCTCTCTGAAGGACATCGTCAAACTGCGGTTCAGCATACAGAAGGACGAGAAGCGCGGCGAGATTCGTACGTGTCCGCTCAGCATGAAAGAGCTGGGCGCTAGCACGCGCGCCGTGTACATCGTGCCGTGCGGCCACGTGTTTACTGAGATGGTGATGAAAGAGCTACTTGCGGCCGAGGAGAGCTCGAGTGCGAGCGTGGCGCCGGGGAAGACGAGTCGCTGTCCAGAGTGCAGTGATGCATTCCTACTCCGTGATATGGTCCCCCTTCTACCGGTGGATGAATCCGACGCCGAAAAATGCATGACGCGCATAGAGGAGCTGCGAACTGCAGGCCTAGCGCATAACCTGAAGAAGGATAAAGCCGCGGGCGGCAAGAAGAAGCGCAAGGCAGCGGAAGAAGAGGGTGGTAAGTCGCATGAGAATGGGGCGAATGGCAACAAGTCGGCACAAAAGGAGAAGAAACAAAAGAGAGATCGGGACGATATCTCAAGTCGCATCAACAATTCGATGACGGCTACCCTCACAGCTAAGGTCCTAGCCGAACAGGATGAACGAAATAGACAGAGAAAACTGGCGGCTGCGGTACGGTGATAACGAAGTGCTTAGCTAGAAATATCGGCGTTGTAAGGAAACCATTTGTATTTAGGAATTGTATCCAGCCTACGAATTCACGAGAGATGAAGCATAGTGGGGAATGCATCCGTTTACTAAGTCATCCGTTCTCTAGTTTTATCTGCGCCAATATCATGTCTCTGTAGAGTTGCAAAGCACATAGAAGTGTATCTATCGCTAACATGACAACCCAACTCCTGATTCGAACTTGCCGTGTATTCATAAACCCTTTTTGTCAGATTATCACAATTCATCTTTCACATGACCCGGCTGGATAGGCGCCTCACAAGCCGCCGGTGTACCGACTTCCATCTTGTACACGCATTTCTCCTGCTCACTGACACGCCATAACTCCTCGGTCTCGGCGCACGCGAGCCATACATTTGTGCGGCGGTTGGGGCCGTTCCAGCAGTGCTGACCATGGGTATACTCTAACACCATGCGCTTTCCGCGGCCGAGGCCTTTGCCGTCATGGCGCTCGTCTTCGTCCGCGTCCATGAAGCTGATCTTCTCAAAGTTGCCCATGTTGGTGCGCGATCCGCCCTTTTTGCTCTTCTGTGTCGTCTGGGCCATCCAGCATAGCTCGTACTCGTACTCGCCGGCTTCAACCGAAGTGCACTTGCCATTGAGAATTCGGAAAATGTCGTCGGTGCCAAAGTCTTTTTCAAGGTCCTTCTTTTCTTGATCTAGCGTGTTCCGCTTAGACTGTACATCCCTGGTTGCGGCTTCATGGGCCTCCCGAGCCGCCTTGACCAATTGTGACTCGCCTTCTTTTGACACAGAATCAGCTAGTATGCCATTCTCAATCAACCATACCCGAAGGCCGTTGATTTTCCCATGAAGGAAGTTCCGGAGGGGTCCAGGAAGATAAGCCTCAAAGTCGTATACTACTCTGTGTTAGCAAAGAAAAGCTATCATTCATAGTTATATTAGAGGGTGATTAGGGGCACATACGTATGTCAGTGTCAGTGACCCCATCGTCTTGAAACTCATTCCAATTAATCCCAGAGGTCTCACTATCCTCCTTCATAACTTCTTCGAGGTCGGACTCGCTGAGCTCTTCCTCGAGTTCCTCTGTCTTCTGGGCAGCATAGTCCTCCCAAGCCCTAACAGCCTTCTTGACACCCTCGTCGTTGAAATTAGGGTTGTACTCTTCTTTGAAGGCGGACAAAATACCCTCGAGTTCGGTCACTTTATCTTCAAGCTGTTGGCGCTTATCCACAACGTCGGCCAAGGCGTCGCGGAGCTCATTAACTCTTGCTTTGGCTAGTCCCGCTAGCACGCCGAGTTTGCCGGTGCCCTCATTCTTCACGACCTTGCCGCGCTCGGACCGCTCAACTTCCTCGAACTTGGTCTTCAACTCAGCTTCCTTCTGCTCCAGGTTTTTGATTTCGCCTTCGAGCTTAGAAACTCGAGCCTCTACCTGGCGCCGGAGCTCCTTAGCCTCTTTTACCATGGTACGGCGCTTCTTGTTTGCCCGCTCGAAGTTTTCGTTGCGCTCCTTCTCAATGCGCCGCCACTCTTTACCGATCTCGGCACATCTATTCTCACACTTTACACCGCCCACCTTTCCATACTCCTCGGTGCCATCACAGCAGAGATCGTAGTCGCAAACACCGTCATTGACAAACATAAAGGGTATGTAGGTGCCAATGTGGCCTTGATTAGCACACCAAAAACCGGGCAAGGCCTTTGTTGTGTTGGTGGTGCCGGATAGAGAGGCCGGGAGGGGTTGTACGGGTGACGAAGCGTCCAGGAGGGCGCAGGCGGCGGTTCCGGGTTCATCTGAGCCGTCAGGACAGTCGCAAGTGTTATCATTGACTTGCGAGGCCTTGATGACGATGGAGGGGTGGGCGATACAGGCGAAGGTGTCTTTGATCTCGTAGAATTTGGTAACTGCGGAGAGCCAATTCGTTAACATCCGACATCTATACGCTACTTTTGTGACCAGCCCATCCTCTCCCTGAGTTGCTCACAATTCCACACGCAGGAGAGGCGGCGGGCTCTGACGGTGTGCACATTAGAGAGGCAGAGGCCGTCCGGTGTAGAACAAGTGGCTTACATTCAGGACCAACGCCTCTCGGTAATGACGAAGCTTTGGCAATCCCATTGTAGGCGATGATGCCCCAAAGCACCAAGGCCTGAGATTGCCGCATTTTGGAACAGTGAGGATTCAGGGCAGAGATGCTGTGGGTGAAAATGACATTTCAACAGACGGCAATTATCCAAGTTGAAGGTCAATTGAACAGGTAGGGACGTTGATGTGTTACTATTGGAGGGACCCCTGTTGTAGTCAATGACCCGAGACCCTGGAAGGTCGCTCAGCCACAGGAGCGTCAGCGACCCCGCCAGTCCCCTGCCCGAGTACAAGCCACACAGACGACAGGGAGGTATGCATGAGAAGCCGCCCATCATCAAGTGCCATTGATCCAGTACCTAACCTAGGTAGGTAGTTGTTAGATACAATGAAATGGTGCAGACAGATTATAGGCGTCGACATATAGAGGAGGATACCTAGAGCTCAGCTATTCCCTTTGCTACACACACTTGCTAGTTATTAGTTCTATTGATTTACGTTGCGTGGATTTTATTTCAATTGGTTCGAATACACATAAAACCTACAATTGACTATTTCCTATATACCTATATGGGAGTGTACGGGTACTGCATCTCTATATGTAGGGGTGAAGCTGGCCCCTTTTCAGTGAAAAGATCGCTTCACTCACCAGTACCTAACATAAGCAATTTTCAGATAAATCCGCTCATTAATATAACTACTTGCCCTCCATACTACAATCACCAGTATAGAAGCTGTGATCCGACCGCTGCGGCTGGTGGACATTACTTCAAGCGCATCGACAAACTACACAGAGAGAGTCTGATAATGGGCTTATACATCTGTACAAGCAAATATCTATTGCACTGCGAACTAAAACTCGAGGCTCATCATACGCATCAACCCAATCAGCATGCACTATAATGACCTAGATTTCATTGGTATGATCCTGCCGGACCCAACGAGCAGGAGGTGGCTATGCAAAAGACCACCGATTACCTAGCTGCCGAGGTTCGTTACATACCCTAATAGCGGCTTATATCCGTCTTAGGCATCGTAGAAGGAATATAATGTCGTCATCATCGCCGGAACTAGGGCTCTTCATATTTCCTTATCTGTTGATGGAGATGCGCTGGCCAAGGAAGAAAGCCTCTGATTTCCTTGATACTTTTGTTCGTATCATTGGAAGAGCTCACCCTTAGAACCAAGGTATTCTATAAATTTATCTACCGGGTAGCCTATAAAAAGAGCAAAAGGGTTAATGTCTTGCATCCTACTGCCTGGCATCGCTGAAAGACCATCCTGTTTCTGATCGGTGCACCTGTTGTTTTGCCCAGGCGGGAGTAGCCGTACCACGGAGGATGAGCATCTTGAGGAACATTTTTCGAATAAGGATGTCCATAGCACCTAGGTTGTGATGATGCGAGATTACGTGCGGTAGGCCGTCCGACGCCCCTTATTTTGCAGATGCTTACTAAGAATAGTTGGTGTACACGAGATGAATGATACCTATAGCGAATATCTATCTATAAACCACTAGCAAGTATAATTGTTACAAATCTAAGCGGCAGCTTTGCTAAAATACAGCAGTAGCAAGAACCTGTAGCTATTATAGGCTTCGCTTGTCGCCTTCCCGGGGGTAACAGTTCGCCCGAGAAGCTTTGGGAGTTCCTTGAACGAGACGAGGTAGCCCCAATGAGGTGCCCAAATCACGTTTCAATTTGGGGAGCATTACGATGCCTCTCACAAACCCAGCATAATGCGTGTTCCTTGAGAGTATAAACATGGCTAACTTTGACGCATCTTTCTTCGAGATATCAGGCACCGATGTCGTGCCCATGGACCCGAACCAGAGCCAGATGCTAGAGGTAGTTTTCGAGGGGCTGGAGAATACAAGGTTCACCCTGGAGTGCCTGAGTAGGGCTTCAGTCGCGTGTTTGGTCGGTTCCTTTGCTACAGGTGTGTTTACTTTGCTTCTTGGTTGCTGTGTGAAACGGGAGGGTGGGTTACATGGCGATCTCTTCCATCTGTTGCCCTTGAGTAGACGATTATAGACTATGGCGACATGCAGAATCGAGATCCGCTAGATCGGGTAGCCAAACATGCTATTGGCACTAGGCGGGCTAGTAAGGTAGTGATCTGATCCATCTTCGAAGACATAGGGACCTTCAAGCACATATCTCGAGCTTGCTATGTAGTTCCATGCGATCCGTACTCCCCACCTTATTCACATGAGCAGAAGGCAGACGCTCAAATCCGCACACCAGACCGGTACCGTTGTTCCTTTTCACCCCAGCACTACAGTACACACCACGTTCACACGATCCCAGCGTCGTCAGTTCTCTAGAGACGGCGTTGTAGTCGCCTAAGAACTGATGAGCCCGGGCATCACTACCACTCATCATGCCATGCCCGAGAGTGACGCCCCAGACGCCACCGATGCGTATCGCATGGGCGTCGACGTCTCCATCGAGCTCAAGCAGCACGGAGTAAACGGATCCCGAGTAGTCTTCCGTTGATTTTGCAACATCCGCGGGGAAAACCCACCCGGTCTCGTCGCCGTTCTCGTGCTCGGATCGGTCGATTTTGATGGGGTGCCAGGGTGTGACCAGGAGGTTTCCAACACGGCACAGCGCAGCACCGCGAGATAACTGCGTCTCCAACAAGGCCCGAACGCGACGAGACCCTAGCGGCGTCTGGACCGACATGCCCTGTCGTAGCATGCAGACCGGCACCTCGTTGCCCGCGGCGAGCAGAACAGGGCTCGTGGCAGCAAAGCACGGGTCGCTTCGGTTATTGAACCTTTCCATTGAGAAGTTGTCAGGCACCTGGGCCGCACGAGATCGGTTGGATGGCCGAGGAGCCGGGATGACGTTGAAGAGCTTGTCGAGGATGTCGCGGTGCTCCATGAAAAACGGGTTGCAGTTGTACATAAGAGGACCCGGGTCTTTGAATGAGTTGCAGCTGCGGTTTGACTAGGTCAGCGTTTGAATCTTCAGCTTCGGCGAGGGATCGTTGAAACGCACAGTTGCTTCTCATGAGCGTTCCACAAGCTAAAGAAGTAATGACGGCCCCAGCGATTGAAATATTCCCGCTTCGAAAGCGCCTCGCTGATCTGGCCGTTGAGGTCCTCCATAAGCGATCTGTTGTGCTGGTCTTCGTGATGTTTAGCTGGGATGCTGTCGATAGCTTGCTGGAGACGCATTCGATATTCATTCATATTTTCCTCGTAATCGTCGTCATACTCGAGATTCTTTATTGGGGCGAAGGATGAGAGCAGGTTGCAGATCATTGAACGGCTCTGGTGATACGCTATCTCAGACCGTGGGAGAGACGACGGCTCGAGCAAATCTTGGTTGGCAAAATTGACGTACTCCAGTGATTCCATCCGCGAATATGTAAGCTTTGCGCGAACCATTCTGTTCTCCCCGGATAGTCCATACGTGGTTTTTTGCCCTAGTTCGTTAACATTCTCCAAGTAGATGTCCCGAGATTGTCCATATTGTAGGTTGCCAAGCTGGATGGTTAGCTCTCTACTCCCAGCTCCTCCGTTTTGCTGCTCAGCAATAGACTTTCCCGTCGTCGACTTTAAGAGCACACCTTCGGGAGCCGATATCTCTAGCGTACATCCCGTTGCATATGTAGTTATCAGATGTGCAACAGCATGAACAAATACAGTTCCCTATGGCAGATATTAATAGTGAGAACAGAGAAACAGGAGGAGGAACACCTACGATCATGCCCGCGTCTGGAATGAACGCATAGTTCCCATTGCAGTTTTCCGCGATGGACTTGAGCAATCCCGATTTGATCTCATATCCGAAACCAAAGGTATTTATTGTCGCGGGTAGATGGCCCATGGTTCGAAGTTTTCTGACATAGCCTTGAGGTGGACACCTTTGCGCCTTGGTATTAGCATGTCATCCCTTGCCGGTAGGTTGCGTCAAGAACTTACATATGGTTTGGCTGCCCATCAGTGAGGACCATTAGCGCTGGCACGCGACCACTCGAACCCCCATTCTCAAACAGCGCAAGGCCCTCCGTTATGCCGGCCCATAGATTCGTCGCGCCTTCCGGTTGCATGCCTTCGATCCTGGCTTCCGCTTGTGCTTTGCGAGCTGGTGTCATCGGCACAAGCTCCTGCACAACCTGTATAAGAACAAGGTAAGTCCGTCTGCCAAGTGTTACTCAGTTTCATCAGGATCTGTACCTTCGAATTATAACCGAAGGTCACAATCCCTAGCCTATCATGTTCGGTTAATGCCGACAAGATGGTTCGAGCAGCATGCTTGGTAAGATCCAAAACTTCATTGTCGAGAGTTAGCATTTTTGCCTCCGACCTCGCCCAAGACTGAAAATCTGACGATTACTTACCAGTTAGACCGAAATGCTCTTTGGAGGCCGTCCCTTGTTGGCGATTCCCTGGGGCTGGGGCATCATCGGCCATGCTGAGTGAGACATCGATAACAAGGACGATGTCGCAAGGAACATGACCAAGGGCGAAACGCGATGGCCGGACGGGCGGCTGAACTCTCACCAGGACACCATCCTTGCTCTCGAGAGTGTGGATGCTCGTGACTGGATCGTCGCTAAACCTCCGCGCAGTAGTCGAGTTAACGGACTCGCTATCCGCATCTTCTGATGGGCGTGGGTTCAGGGGTTCGGTCCTCATTCCGAATCTTGAGTCTGGGGTGTTTCCTGTAGCCCGTTCAGAAAAGAGTTAGTATCTTCAGCTGTTTAGTTGTAACAGCGATTAATCTCGTCGAAGGCGGGAATTTTATCAAGATATGGTGCAAATTGCTTTGTTGATGTAGTTAGAGGGCAGCGTCGATGCAGATGTTATTGGGTTAGGTTAGAAAAGCTGGACAAAGAATCGCGACATGCTTATTTATAGACGAGGAGCAAAGTTCGCCTTCCGATAGAGAATGGATCACAGATTTCATGGCGAGGCAGACTGTATCTAGGGAATTTCTGAGGCATCGGCATGGTGACTAGGCGGCCAAGACTACTAAGTTTCAAACTTAAGGAATTACCTATCTTGAACGGCGCAGCATGCATTAGTTACGGCATTCCTTACATTGAACAATCATCTCAAGTCGTCCTAGTATGGTAGGCTGACTCAAGAAAGGGAACTCCTAGCTCCATGGGTGGGCCAGAGGTATCACAGATAGGTAACGGATGTCCTATTGCTTGGGAGACCATGCTGTTCAGCAGACTGATAGCGGGCAGTATTTGTTCGCCTCGGACTGCTGCCGCGCCTCGACCATTGTTTGTGCCATACTTGTGACGGCGCACTGGTAACGCCATCTGGGGCAGTAGGGGGATACAAGGAATGTAGCGTTGTCTAGTGTAATAGGCTGTGCTGAACGCATCTTAGAGTCCCACTTAGTGTTCCCAGGAACAAGCGCCTGATAGTTATAAAGAGCAGGAATAAGAAGGACAGCATCGAGACCCTGAATCTGATGCGATATTGGTAATGACGATGGCGGTGGTGATGGCGAAATCCTTTATCGATTTGCTAGACTAAATCAACACAAGACGTTGTGAAAAGGTTGTGAAAAGAAGCCCACATGTGATCGGATCGAGATGCGGGCGAGATGCGATCATCGCGATGGTGGAGAGAAAGCACTTGTGGGGAGGGATTCATCTTCCAATTGGTTACCCGTCATTTGGTTCCTCAAGCATAGCCACTCTAAGCACTACATATGTGGATATTCTACAACTCACAGTATATGATGATGCCTACCTATACAAGGAAAGGGCATGTCTCGGACCAAAACGTCGGTCTGACGAGGCGCAAGGCTTCGAGAACAAACACGCCTGCTTACCCCAACTAGTGAATACCATTCGTGTACAAGGCACTTTATCGCGCTATCATAAGCACTCTTACACCTCGAAACGGTTGTCGCCCGTCGAAGTACGGACCCTGTCAAGAGAGTTCATCGGTATTCTGGATCCTCTGGCCAATGCCAAGAATTAGTACAAGTCAAGCTACACGATGAATCAATCAATCATTTTCGAGTAGTTGCTCTATTCAAATCTCTCAATATGTCGATGAAAACGCTGTGTTGGGCCCCTTTTCTGTCTGGGAAATCAGAAGAATCCCAGTGGCGGCTCCTTTGGTAAGGTAGCCAGCCCCTTTATGTTCATCTTCCCCTTCACCTGGGTTTAGACAGCCAACTAACTCTGGCGCGGTTAGGTAGAATGACGTAGATGAGACAAAATTTTGATATACCTACCTCATGTTTCGAGCCACATTTTTGTGGGCGAACCGACTGGTTGATACAAGTGAGTTGTAGTCGGTGCTGCCTAGGTCTACGAGGTTGCTCATCACACATACCTTCCACAAGATGAGATGTGGAGGCGTTGGGCAATAGAACAGTCACGCGCAATATTTCCTTTTCCGGCTTATCAAGAAATGTTTATAGTTGCTCTTTTCAAAGTCATCAGGATTTACTAGCGGAACGGTATCTATCCGTAAAGAGAGCGGCAGCTCGGTGTTATGCATGCTCCTACAAGGGGGACCAGCTGACATGGCGGCAAGACTGGTTTCTTGTAAACGATGCCGAGAAAATCCATCCTTGCTATACTCTTGGACGTCGGCAACATACCAGAAACAAAGGTGTCCCGGACCTTGATACCCAACCCACAATTGCGCTTCCTCCATCGTGTCCATATCGCCTACCTACGCGACCTCTTCGGGAAGCGAGAGACACGCAAGCTCTTCTGGCAGGCATCGAGCAATATTAAACGAAGGATCCGTCCTCTCCAACTCTCAGACCTTCCACTGATGAAACGTCCCTTGTTCGACTCGAGGCCAGCACGTGCGCGATAAAATGCATACTGGTGTAAGTGGATGGGCTAGGCGCTATGGCATGATGAACAGACCACCAGATTGAAACGAATGGGCCAACATTGAATTGTATGACCGCAGCCAGTTGGCCTATCTACTTGCGCACGAGACCGCTCAATTCGACCTTGGCAACAAGCACCCATTTTGCGACACGTCGGATCCGACAGCCACCTCAGAACTCATCGGAGTAAGCAAAAAGTTGCCGAAAACCACAAATGATAATCGCATGCTAAATTGAAGGGAATATCAAGGGTATCTTAGCGCTATCGACTACAGATCGTGTGTTTTTTTCTTCGTACATCGTAACATACACAGAGCAGGGTTCCAGGAATCCAAACGCCACATTTCACCGAGGTTTTGCTCTTCCCCCGCCAAATACACTGTCTGCCTTTTCGCTCGCGGCGTGAAACTCAATTCAGGGTCGCTACGTCACTCGCACGAGGAAGGTGTTCCCAGCCGTAATTCTTTTTGTGGTCTCTTTTCAATCTCCCATGCCGCTGATGGCGCTTTGTCACTAAGCTCGAGTTAGCGCACCTCGCTTGAGAAGATGGCGAAGATGACAAGCACTGACAAACATTTCGACTTTTGTGCATCCGTTGGGAGCGTCGACGAGGGCTAATTAAATGCACTTGGCACACTCCTCGTGCATGCACCACGAGCAGCTCGTGTTGATGACGAATACACCACCGCACTGGCAACAGTGGGAGGGATACATGGCTGACAGTCTGACAGTTGTCGTGGACGGACGGGAGGCGCTTCTTGAAGATGTTCAAATCCTTGGACAATGGTGGGAATACCGTGAAGTAGTAGTGTGGATTGATCTTTTATTTTGATTTTTGGTGAATGATGCTCACTCTTCCCCCCAAGCGTCTGTTGCTGGCTATGTATTGGGAGTAAAGAAGGGAATACTATCGTGAGGAGCTAGACGATCTATTCCTCGCTATATATATGCCTCAATGTGTCGTAGGACGTGAGTGTTCGTATGTGGGTGTGGTCCCCCCACACACATCTGATTCCTCTTCCTTCGCCCAGAGTCAGTCACCATCGGATGTTCGGTTCGCCCAGGAAACGTTAGGGTGGGATAGTTGGTTGGCGTTGATTCCGCCCCCAGCGTGGGCTGTGGCTGTAGGGAGGCTGTATCTGGCCATGTATGTGCCTAGAGATCTGTACAGACTAGCGACGTTATGGTTGTACCATGCGTCAACCCACAGTTGGGAGAAGCCTAGTGACAGCCTAGTGAGGCGCTTACCGGCACCGCACTTGTCCAATCTTGGAAATCCTGCACCGAGGAAGGACGAAAAACGAAAGCTACCCCGCAGCCGCCACCCCGGTGAGCTGTTGCCATGGCGCCGCTTCGTGAATCACACGAATCACAGCTGCAGAAGCAAGAGTCTGGGGGAGGTGTCCGGCCGACTTGGCGAAGGCTTGAGTGTCCCTGCCTACCCTGATCCTCCACGAGTGCTTGATCTCTCCTTGTGATCCTACTGGCGGCTTTGCTTTTCTATTAGGCGATGAATACACCTCATCGAAAATGTTATCAGGAGCATGCCTTGAGCTGGGCCGACCTCGCAGCCACTTATGGAGGGATGCAGAATAGAGCGCTTGAAGGAATGGCCTCGGCATTGTCTTCATTGCAGATGGGCTGGAAGCTGAAGGCTGGATTAGTGATGCGGCAAGATGGAGGAAATGTCACTGTGAAAAGGACTCGGTTCGAGTAGAGTCCGAGCGAGAAGATTGACCCAATACCACGAGGAGTTCGGATGAGAGAGGTCAGGTGAGAGTCCCGACGCTCAGCTCGGAAGCGGCTGCTTCAAGCTGATTGACCAGGGCACCCTGCGCGGAAGATGACAGCCATCGCAGCACTAGCTTTCGACAGCGATGTTCGGAAAGGAAGGCAACTTGGACGTGCCGTGCTGACCTAACTTAGGCCATTTACAAAGGGATGGTCTACACTGCGCTCAGAGGTACCTAGTGCATAGTGTACACTAGGTACCCCGCGGGGAACTTACCTAGGTAGCGAATAACGGCGCTGGAGGTATGTTCGAGTCATTTCTTAGACGAGACATATGCGTACACTAAGGCGATGCGGATGAACATGCCACTCCCTGGGTCGGAACCTGGATACAAGCCACAAACTTACGATCGCCCGAGCATTTCCACCCTCACCTGAATGGGCGGGTGCTGGCGGATAGGCGCTGATTACTCACGCCGGTGGGCAGGGCACTGTTGTGGAACATCATTCATGGCTAACACCTCATGCCAGGTGTGTAGCCTCTAGACACACTACAGTCGCATGCCGCATCGCTCCCGATTACGTGCGCATATGCTGGCATAGCTCTGCATCGTACACAGGTATTGCAGTTTTACAAGCTATAGGTGAATCAATCTGAACTACACTACACTACTTCCTGTAGGTAGCGGGCAAAAATGCCTCCATGTGTGTACAACTGACTGCCTTTTTGGTCACATAGAGCCGCGTCGCCGACCATTGCAAGCCTGGACCGGGTTTGGGCGCACTTTACAAGGGGCCCAAGAGCATGGGCTTGAACCACCCGACCAGGCATGTGAAGTCTGATACGTAGTGTAGACTGTGTAGTAGGTATCAAACACGTTGTTGCACAGTATAGGAGTCTTGTTTGTATTGCCCTGGTGCTAATATGACCCTAGCAATTCAGAGCAGTAGAGGGATATTGTTGTCCGGCTGTTTTGGAGGATGTGTTGTGCTAATCACAAATACTTACAGTTGCACACTATCTTGAGCTCTAGGCTCTAGTGGAAGAAGAAGCAAAATATTTCATGCTGCAGAAATCTGGCTGGTGGATTGAGAATGCCAAGTTACCCTGCCGGGCCGGTTACGTGGTTACAGTAGAGAATGTAAGGTTAGCAGACCAAAGTGACATTCTTGCGAGCCGCAGAAATGGCAGAAACACGGTCACCAGATACTGAACCTATGACGACAACACATTACATGCGGTAGGCGTAGGTTTCGAGTTGTTATTCCTGACCGCCCAAGCTTAGTATACTACCCATTAGGCAGATAGATATATAATCCGCACTCAGACGACAGCGGCCCCTGTGTGGAACAACGCGAGTAAAAAATGGCAATGTCGTCATCTTCCGTAAACTTTGAGATTACACGAGGTTGATCGCCTCCTCGGGTGGGCAGCTGTTCCCGAAGGAACGGGCAGACAACGTTGTGTTAATAAGACACACCTGAACTCAATACCATTATGGAAGATGATGATGCGCTTCTTTTGGTCTGGCGCATTTGGGGACCACCTACCCATTCCACCCTGGCATATTAGAATTGCTATGATTATTATGCCAAGCTCAAGTGGCTCCGTTCGTTCGGGTCAAACGGGGCAAAGGAATTTTCTTTGCATGTTCGAATCCCATAAGGCCGATAGATCAACATTCTGAGTACCTAGTGTAGCGTGCTTGCTTCGTCTTTGGAGCTAAAGTCCAATTTAGGATCGGTGCAGTCGGGCCAGCCGGGAAGGGCGGGCTAGAATCTATCATCTCGATCTTGGCTTCAAAATTCGGTTCTTTAAGAATCTAGGGGCGCCAGGTGCCTGGCGTTAAGACTCGACGTGCTGTGATGTCTGTTAGCACACTACAGTATACCAATGTAGCGTAGTGTAAGTATGTATATGGTGACATTCTTTTCTTGATGGCAGACTGCATAGTAGAAATGAGAATGCATAATGTCGAATTGGCTCCCAAAGCGAACAATCGACAAAGCGTTAAGATGAGATGGGCCCACATCCACCCGCTTTCACATTGATATTGTTTTCCCCATTCGTTATGGTGTTGGGACATACGTCAAGGGATATTAATGTACCTGCCCCTGGGTACTTCTGTACGACTATCCAATCAGAGCTTTTGTCATGATGATAGAGCTGGTAGAGTACATTGGAAGGAGAGGCTCAAGGTCTAGATAGAATTGAGAAGACGATGCGGCAGTGGCAACATCGAAGAGGGCTAATACCTAGAAATGGTCCAAAAACAATTAACAAGCGAGCTGGCTGCGAGTGAGCTTGTGAGATGCCCCCACATCAACCCTTTTTTTTTTTTTCGTTCAGGGGTGCTGCAGGAGTTGCTGATCCGAGGTGTCTTTTGAGCTGTGGTCTAGTGATAGACTTGGTCAAGCGCCAGGAACAGAAGCATCATTGGCCCGCGGATTTGCAGGCTGATCCGAGATAATGGGACTTGCAGACTAATTGATACTAGGATCACTGTGCATATTTTACACACACCCTAGCGGAAGCGGGGGGTGTGCGAGAAAGGAAGAGGGGACCCGCAGAAGATCTCTCTTCACCGTGAACACTGTAAGCACTGTGTTGTCTGCTCTGAGACACCGATGGCTCCTCATCGAGCCCCTGCACAATACTGTCTTGAACTTAAGTAGGTAGTGTAAGATAACTGAAGGATAAATATGACTGGTGCTGGTGTTGACTCAGCAAGTTGTATCTGTCATCTGGATACTGTCGTATACAATATATTCTATACACTACCTACTGTAAGTCGGACATTTTCGCGTGTTGCATCTATGAGTCTGAAGCAGACCGGAGAGACTGCCGGGATTAGACATATGGTTTTATGATGAATCACGAGGAAGAGAGAAGAAAAGCAAAGCCGAAGTAAAGGGGAAGTACTCAAACAAAGGATAATTGGCGTATCAGCTCATCAACGACGTGATCAAACGACCTATGACGTCGCAAGGTCGCCTTTTGCTAGCCAAATGTTATTATTGCGGCAAACAAGAGCTACTGCTGTGTAACGAGTAACAGGGAGATAGATGGTTAGATAGGCATGTCTCGGGCAGATTTGAAGTTGGCTCAGTTTTGAGTACAGTAAGTACCTATTTATAATTAGGTAGGACAACCTTGAAGACGCCTAAAAGGAAGCCGATACAAGGCACCTAATACACGTGTCGATTAGAGAGATAGAGAGAGAGAGAGAGAGAGAGAGAGAGGCAATATACATACCCATTAGGCATATTGTTGTCCGAGACCATATCACGGCCTCAGGTTTGCGACTATTACTGTACACTACTGTACGATGCGCCTGTGTAGGTAGGTATATGTAAGTGCTCCAAAGTTGGATATCTGTACTGCCAGATGAGGCCACCTACACTACATACATTTAGTTATACTGATAGAAACCGGGGAGGTATTTATACTACCTATTGCCTAGGACCTAAGGTATAGTAGATATGTATGGAAGTTATATTTGTATACTGTGTAATGTGTGGCTGGCTGTAGACATATAATGTACGATACCTACCTACATAGGTACGTAACGAAAAAAAAAAAAAGACCCAAAAACCGTCGGCTGCACATGGTTGACTGACAAGGACCAGCGGCAGATCGTCTCGGGGAGACTAGCCAACCACAGATTTGGGAATCATGTTTCCGTGGCGGTTGGTAATGACACCTACCTATTCTATCTTTTCTTACGGTTCATCTGAAAGACTGTCTAGGTACCTTTAAGCCATAATTATTACTCCCTACTGAATGTGCATGGAGCAGAGCAGCCCTCTGCACCACATTGTAAACAGGACCTCACGATGGAGTTGCGTCCGAGTATACACTGCAGTGTCTCGGTCCTTCAGTGAAGGCCCTTCTCCCTTTTGTTTTACAGTAGTGTACCGCTAGATTACATACTACCCAGGTACTTTCCTTACACAGGAGATAGGTACTATCTATAGATTAGAATTTACTGCTTGTTGGCTTATATCTTCCGTCCCAGTCTGGTATACATATTAGGTAGTCTAAATCTACATGCAGTGAGGTAGGCACTTATCTAGTGTACCTAGGTAGTCGTGGCGTCTACCCGGTTTTGCAGTCGCCCCTATTTCTTTTTTGCCACACCCCCCTGCAGGGGAACATTTCGCCAAGGCACCAGTAGCGGTATACAGTATAATTTCATGGTATCCGGTGTCAACTTGGAACTGTGCACTACACTGCCTAGGACGATCAAACGCTCTCAGCAGGTAGTGTCCCGGTTGCACATGTAAGTGCGGAGGATATTTACCTCTGTAGGTGTTTTGTAGGTAGTAGCGTCAGGTACCATGTGCGCTGCAGTTTTACCGTACTACCTAAATCCTAAGCTTTTTAGCGCAGACAAATATATATACTTAGGTATGCTGTCTGTGCTAAGTACCTCTTAAGAGAGTAGAACACTGCTTCTATGCGTAGTAGTTCCGGTATCAGCACCGCTAGGCATCCTTTAGCTCAAGGTACCTGAGACAGCGATTCCAGATCCATGAGCACCTTCATTTCCCCCAAGGTAGGTGGTCAAGTAGTACTGTACCAGGTACGTGTGCTACCTATCGTCTGTACACGTACCTAGCACAGCAGGACTACTGCACAGCACAGGCTACACTAGACTAAGTTGGGTACACAAGTATTCGTCAACTGCTCCTGCGCTGGCTGGCATGTCCCTATCTTTCTCGTTTCCCTCTTTTTTTTCTCTCCATGTCGAGACCCGAGAATTTGCTCGTGGGCCATTCTTTGCTTGCTGTCTACTTACCTACTGACATTCTTTTCGATAGCGTCTTCCTCGCCTCCTCCTGACTGTAGTCAATCCTTTCTAGCCTCAACGCACAACAACCCTCGAACCCGACCGCACACCCACTGGCGAATCGAACCTTCGCTTGCCATTCACTCGTTTCCTTGCGTCAAGCCACTCGAAGTGCATCTATCGAAAGACCTCGCGTAGTATTATAGAGCAAGAGAGCAGCTCTCGAGAAGTAGTGTGAGGTGGATTACTGAATCAGTCTCCTTGGTCGCCCAACACGGAACCAACGAGAAGACAATTTCCCAATTCCTCTCCAGGTTGAATCCTAGACCTCAGCTGGTACCGCATCGGATCAGTGCATCTCATCTGCAGCCAGCCTACCGTGCAGGAACCGTTGACACCTTGTGCAACACGACCGGGCCAAAACAAGCGCAATAAGAACGCCCGTCTGCTAATTGCGATATAAACCCCGACTTTATCTCATCTTGTCCTCAAAAGGATCCTATTTTTTCTCTTTTCTTCTCGTGAGTATGCTCCACTCAACCAACTCGTCGGTAGTCGGAAAAGGAATCCGCCCTCTGAATCCCTCGATTGTATGATCCCCTGCACATTGCATTGCTTGGTCGTGCTGGCAAGACTTGCCTGGTTCTCCTCTATCTGTGAAACACACTCGGCACATAATCTGCACCGCATTCCTGGCTCAAGTGACGCTACCTTTTGGCACGACCTTAACGCACCGAAACATAAATGACGATCCCGTGAAAGCGGATCTGTTTGTCTTGTGCTGGCTCCGTCTTAATTGGGCCTCAACGGTCATACTTGATCCCAGGTTGCCATATCCAGATCCCCTGTCACGACCCCCCTGGACCCCCTGAAGACCCCGGTCACTTCCACATATTTTGAAGATTATACTAACGGGTATTCCCCTTGCCGTATAGAAATACCACTGAGCCAGCTCCGACTACCTTGGACGGGCGTTCCGCCCCGAATTGGGACATCTGCTGTGAGACCTGTGACCGACCGCCGCTTTTTTATCTTCTCGACACGTGAACTAGCTCGCCTCATTCGTTGCGCGTGCTCTTTCACTCAGTACCTACTTGATGGCGAGCTGTGCATCGTAACTCTCGATACATTTTAGCGATTTTCTCCACTTATTTGTGGCTTACCACAACTTTGAAAGATTGATACGCAATAGGATCAAAGAAGGACACGATGAACCGCTTCAGGACGAAGAGGAAGGGTAAAGATGAAGATGGCGTTCCCCGCCCTTCTCAAGAGTCGGAATCTTCAATGCCTTTTCGTGGCTTTAGGAAAGGGAAGAAATCGCAAGAGAGCGAGAAGAAAGAAATCGACATAAGCGCAGTATTACCTTCTAATGATGATTTTCGCACGAGCCTGCTCATGACTGGGTTGTCGGCACGATTTTCCATGCTGAGAGAGCAAGACGATCCCAATACTAAAATCGGCAAAGCAAGCGACGATAGCGTTCTATTTCCGAACCGACAGTCGAGATTAGATTTGGCTTCATTCCGCGGCCTTGGAGACATTGCCGAGGTTGAATCAATCAAGGCTGCTCCGCCTTTCGCTCGGATGGGTTCTTATCATTCAGACGACGCAGACTCTTCCAATGCGGGAAGTATAATGAGTCGCGCCAAACCTACCGAGGGTAACAACCTTTTTGGTGGACGCCAGAAGATCTATAAAATCCCTGCCAGCGGTAGCTCATCGAGAACTGTAGATGGTGGTATGGGTGGTCGTGCGCTGTATGATGATGATGTTGCGCACTCGGCCTTTCAAAAATGGAGACGAGCTGAGAAGGAGCGGGAACTGGCACAAGATGAACCAAATGAGTCAGATGCAAATGGCGACCAAAGAAATTCTTCAGCAGACCTAGACCCCCCTCGCTCAGAATCACCAGTTTCCAGTAGTTACAATAGGAAGCGGGAAACCTCGTCCACATTGTCGTCTACACCGTCTGTTGCTAGACACTCATCTACCGCTACCTCAATTACATCCTCCCAACCTACACCCTCTTTAAAAGACTGGCAACAACCAAGCGGCTATAGCTCCGGCCCTGAGCGAAGTGTAACTCGAACAAGGCGTCTTTATGAAACTGGATTCTTTAACCAAGACACTCAAGAATCAGGGCCTGGTGGCCTATCGCGTATGGATACTTTGAGCCGGCAACGACTATTTGGCGCACGGACGCCCGAGATAGGTCAACAGCCATCCTCCCTGGCAATCACTGATCGGCTGGGCGGCGAGCGGAGGCTTTTGGCTAAGGCTAGTGCCCCCAACCTTCGCTCGACGAGTCCTCCTGCAAGTGCCTCGCCAACGGGCCCACCAAACCTCGGTATTCAAGTTCCCAGTACAGGAGAAAGCAAATCAAATTTCGGCGGTGCTCCACCTCTAAGCCCTCCGATTAGCGAAACAGATGAAAATGCTATCATGCCCATCAATCCGAACGATCGGGGCAAAGCTACAGCTCTTGGGGTATTCCAGAAACCTGCCCAACCTTACGATGAGTCGAAATACGCACAGAGGCAATTGCAGCTGCAACGAGGACGGGAGACACCAACACAGAGGACTCGTGAAGGCCCTAATCTACCTGCTTCTCGAAATGAGTCGAGATCGCCTTCTCCTGTTCGAAAAGACATGGCCGATTCGCCAACAGCTCCTATGTTCATGGTGACACAGTCACCTAAAAAGCAGGAAACCCAACCCACGTCGTTTTTGGTCGACTCTGATGGAAGTGACACGTCATCAATGGCGTCGCCTAAACCTTTGCCATCTCCCCGGATTCATCTCCGAAGACCTTCGGACAGAGAACATCCGGCCTTCCGGGATTCAGCTATACCTACGCCACTATCTCTCATTATGAAACCCCAAGATGAGCCATCTCCTATCACAGAAATGCCACCCTCGTTCACAGTTGAATCTAGAGGAGTTTCTCCCGCAGACTCGCCGACTCTTGGCCCCGTAACTAATACCTCCGGCTTGAGTAGTATGGTACGGCAACATCTGCGAGCTAACAGCAATGCCTCGTCGATATATGGAGGTATGCCTCCTACAGCAGGCCCTGAGTCCCGGTTTCCTGCCGACACCGCCAATTCAAAAGCTATGCAAGAGTACGGCACAGGTTCTAACCCCTGGCAGGGCGAGGACCATGGCCGTGATTGGAACCTGGACCTAGACGTCAACGAACCCCTCGCAGATGCCGAGTCACTCATTTCAGAGTCTAGTAGGCCTTCTGAGTCCAAAATGGACCTAGCTTCGTCAAACAACGAAAACAAAGACGAATTCGCAAGCCAGCTCGCTGATGGGGCTCGTCGGATACGCGAAAGATTAACCTCATACGTCGAGACCGATAGCCGTTCTTCATTCCCATATGGAATAGGAGAGCAGAGTGATGCAACTGATTTAGCACCTCTCCCACGTCCTAGTGGGCTTGGAGCCATCTTGCGTCCCAGGAGCAGCAAAGGTTCTCTAATTGATCGTGGCCGGGACCCTTCTTCGGCAAAGGCATTCAGGATGATGGGTATTAGTCCCGGGGGATCAAGAACAGCCAGTCCAGGAAGTGAGTCGCAGAAGGGACAGCTTGACGCAGACGGCGAGCTAGTACAAGACAGAGAGGAAAAGGAGGCAGCCCACAGCGGCGATGGCCAGCCTCCAGGGCTTCGTCAATTTCGGCAAGCAAGACGGGAACTCCAACGGCTCAAGGAGTTTGAATCGCAATCGCGACATTACCCAGCACCCCAAGGTCCTCCACCAGATATTCCGTCTCCACAGCGAAGAATCGCAAGGGAGCCTGGGGTTTCCAGGACGAGAACACCCAGTCGAGATCACAAGCCACCCCCTGTTCATTACCAGCAACCTATACCGAGCGAGGAGTTGTGGAATGGCGACTCGTCTCCCAACAACCGAGTTCAATCCCGAAGCGACCGCCAACGTAGCGAGTCCGAATCCAGTTACGAAGCACGATCGAGCAATAGGGTAGCGCGCTCTGGAGATAGATTAGCCAGTCGGGAAAATTCGCATCTCGGTTCTGCTGGATCTGTTCCTCACCCGGCAATGCGTGCAACTGGACTACCAGGGACTGATATTAAGCGCTCACATATTATGCCTCCACAGCCCCACCCCAATGCCTCATTAAGGATGAACCCAGCGAACTTGAACCCGAATGGCAAACTGCATGTCCCTCGCGCTTATGAGCCTGGCCAGCCTTCCCTCATATCGCCAGGGGCGTCGCCTCTATTTTCGCCAACTGCTAGTACCTTGTCGTCTCCTCGGCTACCAATTGCGCAAAACCTCAGTTACGACAATGCAGCTAGACCTATTTCCGGTTTCCAAGAAGTAGGGAGGCGGAATGTCAGATCGCAGGATATCTCTGAAGCTCCCGAAACAGAGGGTAACAGATTATATATGAATACCCGAGTTGCACCGCCTCTTCCCCCCATCAATCCCAGACGACGCCAGGACAGTACAAAGGTACGCTCAGTTCTAGAGTCATTCGCTCGTCAAGACCAGAACAGCGTCGAGCGCGATACTAGGGCAGGCATGTCAAACCGCATAAGTGAATTTCCCAACGGCAGAGAACGCCGAGGTATTACTACGAAAGTCAACGGAGATGAGCCTAGTGCTCATGTATGGCGGCCTCAGAGAGCGATGGCGGATGTTGCAGGCACGAATATGAATTACAACAAGCCGCCGCGGGGCAATAATCCCCCTATTAACATTGGACCACCTACATCAAGAATAGTTGTGACGCAGGGAAGAAATAACCCGAACAACACTGGGTTACCAGGCGGCATGATTTGATACTTAACTCTGCAAGGATGTCGCACTCCTTCAATCTATGCGACGCATTCATCAAATATTAAAACTACCTGTGCGAGATGATGCGGGACGATGCGGGACGCTTCTTTTTTTTTTTTTTCTCATTTTAGCCACTAACCGGCTCGCTTCCCCCAAGGGTATAACTTCAATATCCTCTGTACATTGTCGTTGTTCGGCATGTCCATTTTTTTCTACTCTAATTCTATTTCAATTCATAATCAGGATGGTTTAGGAGTTGATTCAAAGGCAATACTCTTGGTTGGGTTGGCCAAAATATGAATAGCACAAATGGAGCTGAGGTGTTTGTTTTGGGTTTCGGTTACTCGCGGCTCGCAATAACATATTCAATGTCAGTGTCCTTGAAAGACACGGGGGGCCATCGGCTGTCTCTGGAGTCAGTCAAATCTTGGTGGCCAAGCATATTCGAAAACCTAACGCACATTGTTACGGTTGAAGTGTACTTTCTATTTGTTACACTACTGCAAATTAAAAAAATTCGTAATGACCTCCTAGTGTGTGACCTCAATACCTTTTGTTGCATCATGCTCTAACAGTCCGTTATGATAACCTTAGCTATGCCTCAGTACCTCCTGTTCCTTTGCAGCTTCCACCCTTGTATCTATATTAGATACTCGACGTTTTTAGAACTTTTAAATATCCCGTACCATGACTATGTTACCCTCGCTCTCGCCACCCTCGACAACGCGGAAACCGACCTTCTCGTAGAACGCGACAACTTTGCTGTTCTCCCCGGCCACCCCAATGTGCTCGCCCTCCCCATAGTCCTGCTCGCTGCTCGCGACGCTCGCCACGAAGCGCTCGATCAGCTGCCGGCCCCAGCCCAGTCCTTGCCACGCCGGTAGCAGGTCTATGTGCATCGTCGCGCGCCAGCGCGTCACCACGGCCTCTCTGCCCTCTAGGAGCATCCAGTCGGCGCGGTAGGCGTTCTGCGCCAGCGCTCGAGGGTTGATTTGCGTTGCGGCGGCGGCGTGCTCGCCGCCCGCAGAGGTGGCGCTGCTGTCTGGAATAGCCTCGACCCACGGCTCCCGGCCGCCGAGTCCGGGGGCTTCGACGTCCCGCGACAGAATCGCCGTCACGTAGCGCTCGTAATCTGCTACGAAGGCGTGCACGTCCGGACAGCCGACTGCGAAGCCCGAGGTCAGCGGGGGGGTTTTTTTTAATTTTTAGTCTGGAGGGGAAGGTTGGGGGGGGGGGGGGATGTATGTGTCTTGTTCATTGCGTCTCGTTCTGATTCATCAGGCGGTGACGTGTTTGTCCTGTTCGGCTTCGTGAGACTTGTGTTTGCCAAGTGTGTGTCCGTCAAGCCGTGGCTTTTAGGTGGCATTTAGGTGGCACGTCTTGCGAAGTTACTCCTACCGTTTACCTACCCCCCCTTTACGTACGTATATACATATACGTACTAGTATCCGAACAGGAGCGAAAGGATTTCGAGACTCGACTTACTGCAATATCCCACGGCCGTCCCCGTCCCGTCGTCGAGCACATGGCAGGTGGGTGGGCTGAGGAATGTGTAGGGGTGTGTCCAGAGGTAGGGCGAGAGCTTGGCGGCTGCGGGGGAGGAGGCCAGAGTTGGCGGGAGGGTCGCGATACACTGGGTTGGACTGTTAATCTCCTTTATGTCTGTGTCGGTTTCTGCTTGTGTGTGTTGACGGATCGGGAGAATAGACAACGGACATCACTGCCGAGGAAAATAGGACTGACAGGCCCGCCAGAATAGGGTATCTATCTATATTGCCAAGGGGTCGAATAAGGGGAACGTACAATGTGCGCACAAGCGTCGAAGTCGGAATCCTCGTAGAGTCGGATGAATGCCATCGTCGACATTATTTTTTTTGATACCCGGTTTCTTAAGTCTGGCAAGGTGTACCTGTAAGGTATTGAGGGGAAATCCTGTGCCCTATTTACAAAAGTGAGGTTAACATAGATAGTCCATCCAACCTTGGGACGAAATCTTGTGAGACCCGAAGCCTCCACTTTCCTCTTTTGGCTAATTGTCACGCCTATCGCTCTCCTTCGTTGGATGCTCTTGGCCGGCTTAATAGGGTCCCAGATCTTCGTCTTGTAGTAGTGGTGAGGGGGTTGGGCGCGTGGGGGGTTTTTTGCGAGTCTCATGATGGTTAGGTATATTGTGGTCTTGAAATTGCAAACTGCGAAAGGATGTTCGTTTGTCCTCACGATGGCATGGGTGAGAGTGTAAATGCTGTCGGATATATACACGGATAAACAAGCACTATTAATACGCAGCTGCGGGCCAATCTTTTGGCCTTTTGGTGTAGTGGTAAATCTGACAAATGCACCTCTTCCGCAGCGATATAGTCATGAACCTATCAGTCAGTCTTGTGTAGGGATCACGAAGGTTTCACGTTGCAATTATCACAGGCTCACAATGTATCTATCACTTCACTCCTGTAATACCAAAATTCACCATCTTGAATCACTACGCTGTCTTCTTATTTCACTGAGCCATCGAAATGAATGACACTGACGTGAGTGTTGGAAACGTGGTATACCCAACGCAAATAGAATCACTTCTACCTAGCCCCTACCTACTACCTACGGGAGTCTAGGTATATGTACTAGGTTTTATGCCCAATAATGATTATGCTGCAATATATCAGGGTTTAAGCTTATTTTTAACCTGCTTTAAAGTACATATATTTTGAAGTGTTGGCTTGTCTACTTTTCACTATTTACCTGGTAGTTATAATGACTTAACAACGGTCGATTGGTCGTCAACACGCGAGCCTTGCCAAAATTATCATTGCCTCGCTTGCCAATTTCACCAATATCTAGTCCATGCTTAGCACCGTCGACTAGCTTTTGAACCCCTGGTTTTTAATGACTTTTACTTGACGAATTTTAATACTCGGTAGGGGGTCCCGGCTAGCGCGCCTCAACCCCCCCACCCTCTACCCTATAAAAGGGGGCGTTCCGTTCGAAATACCTTGTGAGGAATCTCTTCCTCTTTACCTCACTTTCCCACTCGCAAGTGGTCGTGATTTGTGACGGTCGGCAAGGTCATTTTCCCACTCCTGGTGGTCGTGAAAACACCTTTCCTTAGCTCTCGTCTTGCGCTGCCGGGCATACGCCGAGCGCAAGAGGTCGCTTTGCGGCAACTCTTCGACCTACGCCCCCGGCGTAGGATGACCTCTCTCTCTTCCGCACCACCGGGCAAACGTGCTGGGTGCGGATTCGCTACGAACGCTGTTGGACGAACGAGCCCAGCGCACGACACAACTCCGGTTGCTTTCGAGGCCTCTCGGGCCTGGCGCAGGACCTCCGGGTCCTGATATGCGCGTATACCACGGTAAAATAACAATAACACGATTTATTAAATGGTTCAATGACCCAACAGCTCTAGCCTCTCACGAACCACTGACCACTTCATAAGGGGTCGCAACGCGCAGGAGGGAAGAGATTCCTCTCTTCACTACTCTTTTCGCGGCCGTGCCTACGACGGGCAGCGCGAACATTTTGGTTTAGGTCACGTGTGGTATTGGTTTTCCCCTCTGCAAACGGGCACGCAAAGTGAACGGGAGGTTTTCCCAATACCGCGTATTTCTAGTTATGTTCTTGGTTCGACTTCGAGGCTCCCGGCCGGCCGAACCAAGCGCGTACTCTAGAAGTACGGCAAATGCACACGCTCCTACCTGCCGCCACAGACCTAACCTGACACGGTATTCGGCCGTCCCGCGGCATGCCGGCGAGGTTAGGCCTATGGCCACAGGAAAAAATGAACAATATTTGGGCATAAGTTTGGGCGGCTTGAGGCCTCCCGGGTCCAAGCACAACGTGTACGAGTTAGGCCTAAGCGGCGTATGCCCCCAAATATAAACTGTTCTAGACCAACCTAGTTTTTTTGACCCCTGCCGAGTGATTAAATTCCCAGTCAATTATAATTGTATGAACACAACGTGGTTTTGAGTTTACTTACTCCCTTGACGCCTGATGCTACCGCTTCGAGCCCCCCCGGGCGGCTTCCCCTAAAATAACAAGAATAATAATAATACTTGTCATATATTTCCCAATGCTATCGATTTTGGTGACGATGCTGTTTGTTGTCGTTAGCTATGCCCGCATCGGTTTAGCGATGGGTAGTCATGATGCGCTGCACAGCCCACTGAAGAGGAATGCTCGGCATTTCAGCCGCACCTGAAGGATCTTGTGACCTCAGTAGCTTGTCGTTAAGTATCAACACGGGAGCCTAATTAATATCTTTCGAGATCTTGTTGACACATCGATCATCGGCATCGGTATCGACGTTGTTGTTGCGCGAAAGGGTTAGCAACACCCGGTCTTGCTTCGTATAAGTGTTTAGATATATCAGAACAACATGCTTCCTAGCACCGACTCTGCCTCGTGCAAGCCGACGCTCTGTACTCGCTGCCATGACCTCAGGTTGACGGCCGCGGACTTCTTCGTTGACGAAAGGGAGACTAAGGAGACCCGGAACCCAGAAAATGTCTATGACCCAATCACCAAAGATACCCGGGCCTGGAAAGACGTGGAAGAAGCCAAAGATTGCCCTCTCTGTCAGATAATCAAATGCGCCGTGGAAAATTCGCGTGCCGGCTCGCTCTCATCCAACGCTCCTCATTCTTGTGAGCTCAAGTTAACGAGGCTGCACGGGTCTCAAAACGTCCGCCACATACAGAACGATGTACGCTGCCTCGAGGTATTGGCGAAGTACGACTGGAATACCTCGCGTGGGATCGAACTGCTGCCTGTTGAGTCTGACGAGTACCCCGGGTGTTTTCCTGGGCGCTTAATTGACCCGCAAGGGATCGATGTCGGGCGTGTTCGATCTTGGCTGGGCCAGTGCCAGAATTACCACGGAGATATCTGCCGTCATCTGAAGTCCCCTCAGTTTCAAAAGATTCGTCCTCACGTCCTCGTGTTTGACGTTAAGGAACAATGTCTTGTCCAGTTACCTGCAGATGGCCGGTACCTTGCTCTTAGTTACGTCTGGGGTAACATAGAATATCCGAAGACGTTAAAGGAGAACGTACAGTTATTCATGGTCCCCAAAGGGCTACTTCCGATCCGTAATCAGCTACCGAGAGTCATTCTTGATGCCGCTAGATTAACGGAGGAGTTGGGAGAGCGATATCTCTGGGTAGACGCGCTTTGCATTATCCAAGATGATGCTGCTTTCAAAGACCTGTTGATCAGCTCTATGCATACAATCTACGAGAATGCACTCCTTACTGTGTTTGCTGCCGCTGGTGCCGACTCTAATGCCGGCCTTCCTGGCCTGCGCCCAACACCGCGAGGGTGTTCTCAGCTTGTCGCCGAGGTTGCCGATGGACTGAAACTCGTTTTCCCAATTAGCTATGAGAACATAAAACAGTCAAAGTGGGCTTCGCGCGGCTGGACGTACCAGGAGTACTTCTTTGCTAGGAGGCGACTGATATTTGTCAACGGGCAGATTGTGTACAGGTGCTCCAAGATGCGTTGGAGAGAGGACACGGCCCAGGAGCACTTGGCGAGGGGTATAATTCACTTCCAGGTGGATAGGGCCGGGAGCCGCACAAACTGGGAGCCTCCGGATGTACAATACTCGAATGCGCCGAGAGACAAATGGAGCCGGTATCACTTTAACACCTATGTGGAGACGTATCTGGATCGAGATTTGACGTTCGATGGCGATATTCTATCCGCCTTTGCTGGGATCACCAACGAAGCAGAACATAAACAATTGCCGATCTCCTGGGGTCTGACCGAGAAACATATCGGCATAGATCTACTTTGGCTTCCTTGCAAATGGCTCACCCGACGCCCCGGGTTTCCAAGCTGGTCCTGGGCTGGGTGGAAGGGGCCTGTGATATGCTATCAAGAACGTGCGGCTGGTCCAGAAATATGGCAGCATCGGAAGTCTTGGATCGACTGGTACATTTTCAGCCAAGACTCCAACAAGTTTCGGTTACTGTCAACGGGATACGCACCGCTGCGAGAAGCGGAAATCGCAGATATGGAAGATTCGGACCGTCGGTTCAATGAGCGGATGAAAGAGTTTGAAAGGGAGAGAGCGGGAGAAGAGAGTCCTGCTCGAGACCAAGACAACGACTCAGGCAATACCCTGGATGCAGGTATATTCTCCTCTCTGCTTTGGACGCTTGGCCACAGTGAGCGCATGGTGGCACTCCCTGAGCGGGAACCTCATCCGCTGCATTGTACGCCAGCAATAGACGATCAGACACTCCTCTTCAGAACTTTGACGGCGTGCATATCGATCTCTTCGCTGAACCCGGACGGGCATCCTTCACTCCCACCATTAGACGACCAGCTCGTCCTCCCTTCCGCACCCACGCTACATCTATATGCAGCTGACGGGATACACATTGGTTCTGCGTGGCCCCATACACAAGAGTTATTCGATAGGGTCTCATCATACGATAGAGACATTCTCGCCTACGACCCTTCGGCTAGTCGCCTTCAGATTGAAATCGCACTCCTTGCCGGACCACTCAAGGGTGACTGGCGAAGCCGGAGTGAAAGGGTAACCACCTACGAGTATATGCTTGAGCTGTTACATGCTGGCCTGGGCTTTGACAGTGCCGCCGCTCGCTATGAACAAAAGATGCTGTACGAGAAGGAGATTGCTCGGATCTACGTGGACATGGTCAGCGAGCGCCAGACGGCGGAGGGCGGCGCAGCGGGTGTCGAAAATCGTCTGACGGTGGGGTTCTGGGAGGACTTGGAAGAGCGAGTGTCTCTAGAAAATCTGGAGAGCAAGTTCCCCGGCCACTGCGAGGAAACGGTGCGGCCGGTCATCGATCGCCTCACCTCTGTCGGAGCCGGTATGAGGGCCAAGGAGGGCCAAGAGTTCATCAAGCTGATGTTGATTGGGGATCCCGGAGATGGCGTAACCGACGACGCTGGCGGGACTATCAAGGAAAGGACGGGCATGGGAGAGATCCGAAATGACGTTCTGGGATTGATTCAGGGGTTGGCGTTCCGGGACATCATGTTGAAATAATGCGGCCCTTGCAGGTTAACTTGACGAGAAAGGGGGGAACTCCCGGCCATCATGACATCAAACCAAAAAAATACAAGTGAACGATACATTAGTTTAAATGATGACCTGAGGTAGATTCATGTACGGGGTGAGAAAAGTAGTCATCGTCTCGATTTAATCTTGGGCTGGTTACGAATGCAGGCTACCGCGGAGAACAAAACATTAAGTCTCCGTAAACTAACATGCGAATGAACTCGTCAACGTGGAAATGACGCCAACAGTAAAAACCAACCCCCGACAACGAGCGAGTAGTCTAGCCTAAGGGATGAAGACCAATCTTCCCTTGCCCGCTAGTGCCTTGTCCTGCCAGGCCTCTTCGATATCCTTCAGCGGCACACTGTGGGCGTCCAACAAATTCCAACCCGTCATCGCCGGCACGAGGCTCTTGATCTCCTGTTGTATCACCTGCAGGGCGACGGCACCCGGGCCGGACCCCCTGACGGTGATGTCGCGCGACCTGAGAAGCGCGGGCGGGATGGCGATTTCCTTCCGCGAAAGGTTGCCGATGATGACGTATTGCAGGGGTCTTTGGATGTTGAGGGTAGACAGTACGTGCAGGGCGAGGTCTCCGTAGACGTAGTCGAGAACGACGTCGCAGTCGGTCTGGGAGAAGTCTGTGTCTGTGATGGGATCCTTCTGCACGATGAACTCGTCGAGGCCCTCGACCTTGGCGAGAGCGGCCTCGTCCCGCGCGACACCGATGACCTTGCCAGCGCCGAGCGCCTTAGCCACGAGGGCCGCCAGTCGACCGCTCGCGCTCGTGGCCCCGAGGATCAGGACGGCGTAGTTCCTGGGCAGATCCGATGTGCGGCGGGCCAGCGCCAACCAACTGCTCATTGCCGGGTTGACGCTGGCGGCGAATGACACGGGGTCGACCGTCTCGGGGAGAGGATGGACGACGTCCTTGGCGACGGTGACGAGCTCTGCGAAGGACCCGAAGCCGCGCTGCAGGTTGATGCAGTAGTACAGCTTGCCCGTGGCGACGTCTCGGCCGACGCAGTCTATGCCGACGTTGTGAGGCAGCCCCCGCGCCGAGTAGTGCTGTCCGGAGGCGCGGGAGCGGACGACTTGGTGGAGGCCGGCTGCCAAGACGCGGAGCTGGACCTGGTCTGAGGATGGTGCCGGGGCATCATCGACAGCCACATATCGCGGGCCTTCGGACCAGTCGCGAACCTGGGCGATGTGCATTATCGTGGTTGAGATAGTTGGCTTAGTGGTAAATGTCGGGTTGGGTTAAGTTTAATGGAAGAAAGCGATACTGTTGCTTGAGCTCTGAAGTGAAATCCAAGCTGAAACGGTGTTTTTATAGATATCTTGAAGGTATAATGGTGCGCGCGCTTCTTGACTCACGGTCATCGAGTAGGACGACCACCGCATAGATATAGTATTTTAACACCGAGGAGTTGTGACAGAGGTGCCTAGCTGGATAGCGAACTTCGAGACTAGGCAGCACTTGTGAAGTGGTTAGATGACATTCGCGCGCCGCTATTGCCGTTTTAGGCGGTGCAAGCAGGGCGGCAGCGGATATGATTGGCGAATGAGCCCCGGAGCTGAGCACAAAGCCGAACACCAGCCTCGGGGTGGAACTCAGAACTCGGGGATATGCTAACTGTCTAACTATCTATTGAGTGGTCTGATTTTAGGCACAGTTTATTTTTAATCGAACCCTGATTGCCCGGTAACTTTTAGTCCTGTGAGGATGGGATGTGAAGGATACAAGTCAGAGAGCCTACGTCGGTCTCTACCCAGTTGTACACAGTATCCTTATCTAAGCCTATGGGGTCATGTCATCTCGAGGTAACCATCTATACCGAGGTTAGTATAGATACCTAAATTTGGGAGTTTCGGAAACAAGGCTCGAATACAGTCGAGACTTGCCACTACTCATACAATAGGATCAAAAGTAGAAGAGAGCGTAGAGTCAAGTGAGAGTAAAAATACGGTGGAATATGCAAGCACATGCCTGTCATGTCATTGAACAGTTGGAATTGCACTTCCTAGATGTTAACTTGGTAGTAAATATCATTTACGCTTCGGTACTTACCTACATACTTATTTAATGTCTATCTAGTTCTACCTATACCTACACTACTGTCGGTAGTATATTTTTGTAAGTCCCTAACCTCCACGTCTCGGTAGGTTAGTCTGCTATCCACGTCTACTAGATAAGTACAATAACCCAGGTGTCAGTCTTGTCTGCTCTCCCCTCAACAAGCATACTTGTCTGCACCATAGTTGTTAATCTTGGCTACTCGCGCCTTAGCTCATTTGAACTCCTCATCGCAATCCCCCAACTCTTCCAATTCTTTGAAGCGAAAGTCATAGGTGCCCAACTTACCATGCAGGATATATATGAGAAAGAACACCTCCGCAGCAGGCTATGCTTGTAATATATCCATTATAAAAGGGGACAATACGGGGTGGTGTCTAGGATAGTCGCTATGTATGTACTGGGAATAGGGCTTGGTTTCTTGTGTCTTTGTCTTTTTTCCTACACATATTTACCCCTGTACACTAAAGTTGTGGAGAACTCTCAGAGTCAGAGTGCAACGTTGACTATATTTACTTGACTACTTTAGCATACCTACGAGCCTCATGATAGCACGCAATGAGCCAGATATCAATCCCATCAGCAGACAAACACTCCATATTCAATATTAGCTTATCTTAGCAGTGACTTTGAGCCCATACTTCGAGTAATAGAGACCGAAACGGACCAAAGCGTGCAACATGGTCCATGTAATTGATTAGCTTTAGCGCAGTAGCTTAGGTAATATCGCCAAGCTGTGACAGCCCAGCTTTGGCCTAAAAAAGCAGTGCTCCAGATTGCTCCCCGAACCGGAACACCACCAACATCAACAGCAATAGGTAGGTATAACAAATGTGTCACCAAAATAACCGTTTTTTCTACCATTTTGGCTATGCCTGCAGATTGTAAATAGAGAACTGCAGCTACAGCTGCAGCAGTCAGAAATGGTTAATTATAAAGAGCTATAGCTGCCCTACAGTCGGTAAAAAGAAAAGTCCCGCGTAGTGCACAGCCAAATTACCCAGTGTCGGTTATCTGCGGATATACGCTGCACCTAAGCCCAACCAACTGTATGAGCTGCGTTGAGTTGAGCAGAATTGAAAAGCATATGGGGCCTTTCTCATGGTTATTAAGTCATTATCTAGGTGAGCGAGTAGGTATATGTTTCGCCACGCTCAATCAACATTTCTTCATTTCGAGGCAGCGATAGAACGGGACTACAACAAAGACAACATTTCGAACAAAACACAATAAAACAAAATAAGAAAAGAATTTCTGTAAGTATGTATTGTATATACTTCCATTATCATTTGTAATAGGTAAACCTCAAATAGTCCAAGTAACGCCGCCCAGTGCAGATGTCGTCTTCAGTCCCCTGTCTCTATCTATTTGTCATACATTCTGCGTTACGTACATGTCTACATAACAGAGAGCTATGTCACACGACCTGATGAGGGAAAATAGAAATACTGACTGGTATGGTGTTGTTTTGTACGTAGGAAAACAAACGTGCAAAAAATTTCTATGGGCAACCAAGCCAGACAGTTCTCTCTCTCTCTCTCCGATTATCTCCACCTCTTTCTCCTATGTCTATGGATAGATATGTATGTATGTACGTTGGTTTTGGTAGAAGGGAAATGCATGGTCTAATGATGGCATGAGAAGGGTATTGATGTTTTGGAAACCATTGTTTCACAGTCTAGAAGTAGATAGGTATGTTGGAAAGTGAAGAGCGACGTAGGAAGGTTTGGGTGTTCGGCAGTTTTCTTTACTCCTTCTTCGCCTTCGTCTTGCGCGGATTCTTGGGCACGCGGGTGAGCCAGTAGAGGAAGATCGCGCCAACAATATTGAAGGCAATGTAGACGAAAAGAAGACCGAAGTTACGCCAGCGGTCCGCTGCAGAGGGTAGATGATGTTAGTCAATGATAATAACGAAAGGGGGAAAGGGGGTTGCGGGCAGGACTTACCGAAAATGACGCTCGTCTGGGCAAGATAGCTGTTCGTCTCTTTGACAGGGCAATATTGGCAATTGGCCATGTTATTCTCGGTGCCGGGCTCCAGGTAGCCGGCAATTTTGAGTTGCGTTGCCATGTACGACATGCAAGTCTGGTTGGCGGGTGGGTCGAAGGTCAGGAACTCGTTGCTAGCGCACACGACATTCGTGTTACCAACACTGAAGGACAGGAGAGACGAGACGAGATACGTGAAGGGGCTGACGCGGTACAGGAAGATCCAGAAATGTGGAAACTGGTCGGGACGGGCGAGGACACCACAGAAGATGAGGCATAGCGTGAAGAGAAGGTTGGCCACATTACCACCGGCCTCCGCCGTCTCGAAGGCCGCGATGATCAGGTGGGTAAAGGTGCACGTGAAGAGGAGGAAACAGAGGATGAGTAGGAAGACGAGGGCACCGCGCTCCGCCGTCGCGCCGTCTTCGTAGGTGTTCCGGTACAAACCCAAGGGGTAGTACCACCCGAAGAACATGACGACGGCCATCAAGGTGTTCCAGGGAATCTCGACGACGATCTGCGAGAGCATGAAGACCTGCCAACTGTAGACTTTGGACGGGCGCTCGCGCACCTCATAGAGCGATCGTTGGATGACGAAGTGCGGCATCGTTTGCTGCACCATCTGACCAAACACCGTGAGCAGTTGGAATACGGCAAATGTCTGGTTCTGGAGACCCTGGATCGAGTTGGGGGAACGGAAAAAGACAAAACCGATGAACAGGGCGACGAAGGCACAGAGGGCGAGTTTGGAGTAGATGTAAGTCGGGTTGCGCCAGTACTGTTGGAAGACACGGTGCGTGACCTCCTTGAACTGTACCGTAAACGGAGCGGCATGTTCGCGGAAGGATTGGTCGCCCTGCATGGGAGGAGCATTGGAAGCGTCGTCCCTCAGCTGTTGCAACTCCGCCTTCACGTCGCGGAATTCGGGACTCTCGCGCCACGTCTGGAACCAGTCACGATCCGTTGTGCTACCAGGAGCGGCACCAATGGCGTCCAACATCCATTCCGCAGGGTTAGCAGTCGCGGGGCAAGGAGGCGCACCATGACGTTCGAAGTAGCTAGTTAGGGTCTGAGAATTCTCGCCGATTTCGCCGAAATAGACCGTCTTGCCACCCTTTGCTAAGAAGAGGAGTCGGTCGAAACGCTGGAAAAGCATGGCGGAAGGCTGGTGGATCGTGCAGAGGACAGCTTGTCCGGCCTTGGTTAGCTTCTCTAGCAGATCCAAAATGGCCCAAGAAGTCTGCGAGTCGAGACCCGACGTAGGCTCGTCGACGAAGAGTAGTAGTGGTGGCTTAGCGGCGAGCTCGACACCAATTGTCAGACGCTTGCGCTGTTCAACATTGAGGCCTTCGCCGAGGACACCGACGACGGCATCGGCGTACTCTTCCATTTCCAAAAGCCTGATGACCTCATCGACGTATGCCAGTTTCTCCTCGCGCGGCACGTCGGCCGGTTGGCGAAGAATAGCAGAGAAGTTGAGAGCCTCACGAACCGTCGTGGTAGCGAGATGCAGATCCTGTTGTTGAACGTAGCCAGTCTTGCGCTGGAAAGAAGCATCACAGGGCCGACCATCGACGAGCATGTCACCGGTGATCACACCCATGGTGATGCGACTTGCCAGGGCATCCAGAAGCGTTGTTTTTCCTGCACCAGAAACGCCCATAAGAGCTGTGAGTGTGCCGGGTTTGACCCAACCATCGACGTGATCGAGGATGCGCCTCGGTTCGCCCTTGATCTTGATGTCGTAGCACACATCATCCCAGTGGAAGACACTCTTCTGCTGTTCGAGGAAACCAGCTTCCTTATTGCCTGGAGCAGGGCGGCTTGCGTTAGTAGCAGTTGGGCCGACACGAGGGCCCTCGCCCTCTTCAATATCACCCTTGCGCTCCTTGAATTGGGCGGGTTTGTGGCCACGTCGGAACACAAGAACCTCTCCCTTGGACTTCTTCTCAGAGACGAGCTCGGCAGCGACCAAGTACGTGAACAAGGAAAATAGCACGAACGCAATGATAATACCCAGGTTTCGCCATTTGTGAGAGGCATAGTATTGGAAAGCCGAGGCCAGGTACTGGTCGCCATCCACCGTCTGTGAGCCGGGAACACTACCTACGACACTGCAAACCTGGTTGGCTGGATCAACGTTTGCGTATTCGGGAATGGCCGGCGAGGGGATGATTTCGGTACATCGAAACTGTCGACCGGAAAATTCATTGACCATCATTGACTCGAATGCGTAGGCAAGAGGGTCAACATAGTTCAGCCAACGGCACCAACTCAACATATAGTTGACCGGGATGATGAAGCCGGTAAATACGACGAGATCGAGAATGAGAATGGCAGCCGGGACCAGAGCCTGTGAGAGAGTTCTTGACGAAGAGGCAAGGGTGCGGAAAATCATACTCATACCCAGAACTGTCACGAACGAGAAGAGCAGGTAGAAGAAGAATGCACCGGGTTCGCGGCGTAGGTTCGTTAAGAAATACAATGACGTGTTGAAGATGATAGTATTGAGGACCTTGTAAGGCAAGTCGCAGAGCATAGACGAGACGGCCTCGGCCGACGGGTGATACAAGGCATAGCGGTCATGCTTCTCGACGATAGGGCGTTGAGCGTAAAGTGTAAGAATCTAGAAATGTGAGTCAGCTACAAGCTTCGACAAGGCAGTGAAAGTGGGAAGGGACCATGAACTCACTTCCAGTGCGCTAGCAAATGCATTCAGGAGACAAGCGAAGAAGATGAGGGCGCCTCTTTGGTAGAAGCTCCCCGTGGTGGGCTGAAGGTTGTAGAACACACTGCCTACGATGAGAGACATGATGAAGTTGCCGATAAGAGAGCCGATCGTGATACTGGGATCACCCTTAAGTCGAAGCCAACCTCTCCAGAGACAAAGGCGAATTTGTTGGAGAAAAGATAGCGTGTACGGAGATTTCGCGCGTTGGCCCCTCGCCTGCTGCTCTCTCCTGGAAGCACGGAAGGCTTCAGCATCGGGTCCGTTGATAGGATGCTCTTTCTTGTACTCCTCAATATCGGCCTGAAGAGCAGTGTACTCGGGACTGCTCTTCCAGGCCGCGGCGAACTCATCCGGCGTGCGCGGCACCTTTCCCTCGAAACCATCTCGAACAACACGTTCTATTGGGCTTGTCATGGAAGTCAAGAAATCAGGAGTTGTCTGACGGGCAGGGCACTCAAAGCCGAGGTTGATGAAGTATTGCTTAGCCTCCCCAGTGGGGCCGAAGTAGATTTGCCGACCCTCATACAAGACAGTGACCTTGTCGAAGTAGTCGTACCCGACTTGAGGAGATTGGTAGATGGACACGCAAGCCGTGTTTCCGAACAGTTCGGTTTGCGTTCGTAGCGTCTTACAGAACTCAACAGCGTTGGCACTGTCCAGACCTCGCGTACTGTTATCCCAGCATTGCAAGGGGGCACGGCTGAGAGTGGCCTCTGAGATTGTGACACGCTTGCGTTCACCGCCAGAAACACCACGAATGTACTCATTACCCACACGCGTGTTGATGGTGTGTGAGATACCGAACATGGCCATAGTGACATCCCGCAGGTGGTTTGCATAGGTCATTCTATCGACACCTTCTGGAAGATGACGGGGAGCACGAGCTTGAGCAGCGAAGGTGAGGGTCTCACCAACTGTCAGCATGGGGAAATGGACGTCTATCTCGGCGGTGTAGATAGCCTCGCCTCGATGTTGCGTATGCATCTCCTTCGCGGAGATACCCTGGTAGTTAAAGTAGGTTTGATCGTCGATGTAGATACCAGCAGTCTCCCCGGCGATGGCCTTCAGAAAGGTGGTGCATCCAGATCCGGGAGGACCCAGGACGACCAACATCTCACCTTTGCGCACGACGCCATCGAAGTTTCGCAGGATGTCAATCTTCGTTCCCTTGTTGCCAAAAAGCCTGCGACCCTGGGCGATGGCCTCGACCCAGACATTACCAACGTCCTTCTGATAGTCGGTCGCGGAGCCAAAACCATGGACACTCATGTTTTGAAAGCAGACACCAGCGGTTCGGAACTCCTTTCCTTCGCTCGCAGTCATCTCGACCATGGCCTTGGCCCAGTCTCGGGCCCTAAAGTTGGGCGAATTCGGGTTTATAGACGAGTTCTCATCGGCATTCAAGTAAGGGTTGGTTCCAGGCGTCCAATGGGCCTGGGATTGTGTCGTGTACTTTCGTGCTAACTCATGGACGAGCGACTCACGGCGCTTGGACTCGACGGCGTCGTCATCGGTGGATTCATCGATCGATCCCAAATCTTTCTTTCCCATGCTCTCATGGCCGGCTTCGGTAGTTGATGTTGTTTGCCTTCTCGATGCCTTGCCGCTCAATTTGCCATCACCACTTTCCTCTCCTAGCTCCTCGTGCACCGGCGAGGTGATCCCCGGTGACGCCGTGGCTTGGGCAGTGCGGTCATAATTCGAAAACCCGCCGCCTGTCCACGACATCTTGGCACCTTGCTGGGTCTCAACCCAAGCTCCGAGCGACTTCTTATCGTTGGATGAATGACCTCGAGGAGTCTGTGTATCACGAAGGTTCGCGATGCGCGCCCAAAGATTGACGGGTATTCGGAAGGGCGGCGTGCCGCGAAGTTGGTATGAAAGGAGAGTGAAGAATAATTAGAGATTATTACTAGAGTAGAGAATAAATATTAGTGGGAAGACAGGTCACAGCACCGATCCTAAAGCAAGACTTACAAAGGATGTATCTGAAGGGGTGAGGCGAGGGATTTTGAGAAGACGAGGCACAGAGAGACGTCAGTCAGCCCTTGTGTTTGAGTCCTGTCTTGACAATTAAAGCTGCCCGGGGCTGACCTGGGGGGTGTCTAATTAATTATATATCTAGTTTCGTTTCCGTTTTCCCCCTGGTCAGGGTCGGCACTGTCCCGAGCACGCTATGAATACGTGCACTAGTATCGTGCTCTTGGCGTGTTTGTGAAATCCCGGCTAGGTGAAATGCCAGCTGTGTCGGAGATTCTTTACAAAGAACTGGGTGCGAGAGAAGGCGGAAATTCCGCGGTGTCGGGCGACAACAATTGCATAACGCACAATGGATGTATAGCTGGTGGTACTAGCCCAATCCGACGCAGGAACTGCTCATTACTCTAAAAATCCGGACAGAAACCGTCGTCTTTCGGCCCGGTCTTCTAGAGCTCTAGCTGCGAACATCCCGTCGGACTCTTTGTAGAACCCGGCACCCCGCCTCCTACTGCCACTAGAGCAGGCATAACTTCTTTTTTTTTATGCAAGGTGGTCTTAGACCACTGCAGTGGACATCCATTAGGTACTGTCCATCGTAGCTCAACCAATTAATGCCCCTTTACCCACTGTTTTAATGGTTGTTCGTCCCATCCTGTCGGAACTGCATTTGCAGGAACGGGCGCTGCCGATGCAAGTCATCATGATACCGCCATCTTTTTTTCTTTTCTTTTTTCTTTTTTGTCATGTTCTTATGTTCTGTCTTTGGTGGTCAATCATCTTGAATATTGGGTACCTAGTATACAGGATAAATAGAAGATGATCAATGTATACACGCTACCAAGACCTACCAGCACCAATGCTCATATAGTATACATGGGTATGTACAACCTATACGATTACAGGCAGTAGGTACCTGGTGATTACAGTGGGAGTGATGTTACACGAAATACCCATGCTAATTCACTAAGTAGAGGTTAATAGTAGGTAGTATCTATGTCACAGCTGCCAGCCCGTATGCCGTTGCGCCAACAACCTTGAAACGTCTGCAATACCCCAAAGTGGGATATCTGCGCTTCTGTACGATATAATATACGCTTCCGAGTTGGCCCCATGCCCACGCCAGCGTATGGCATGACAACCTTGTAGTACTACTAGTAGGTACTGTAGTCTGCACAATTCATCACTGCACCATTAGTACCTAGGTACTTGTTTAAGTGTGCGTATTCACTTACCGTACTACTAGTAGTGCCCAGAGCTGATCTGACACGATGTGGGACTTTTACATCAGAAATCTTCTCATCCCCCATGGCGTGGTCGAATCAACTTGTTCCGTCAGATCTATGTGTAACACAGGATCAGCATGTTGCATTCCATCAGCAGAAAGGAGGCGGTAGTGTAATTGTAATGGAGTGACATTGTGGCGTATCACTGAGGTCATCGTCCCCGGGGGATTCCGTTATGAGAATTAATTGACTTACATATTTTGAGCAGTGTAGCAATACCGCAGTACAGTACCAAGTTTGCTTTTACATCTTGGCGACTGTCAATGATAAATAGCTACGGACGCTACCGGTAGATCGGTCTCTAGATTCCTTAGACTGCCTTTCAAGTAGTATACAGTAGTTCAGAACCTTCTCCTTTTTTCTTTGTTTGTTTTTTTCCACTTTGGGCGTAATGTTTCCGGGTTTATGCTAACGCTTCCCGGATACAGTGTCCTCCGGTAAGAAACCCAGGCGCCATCTGGCCGTTAGCGTACGCCACCTCATCACCCCTTTTCCCTCCTGGTTGATTTCACCCTACCCACCCCTCTTTTTCTCGTGTACCTATTTACTGCCCGCCCCACACTAGCCTATTTACATATAATCGGGTTGTGGCAATTGTCCGGCACCCCGCCATCTCGATCTTATAGGTATGCGAAAAACCCCCGACTCATCTCAAAAATATCAACCGACAACCCGTATCCAGGGCATATGACGTGTCGTTTCTAGAAACTACGTGGCCCAGCTGATCTCGTCGTTTCTGCTAACATTTCCAAATAGACGCGAGTTATTGTAGAACAGGCCTCTTTTCATGCTAGCTACTCATTGCTTGCCGAACGACGGGACACAGCACAGAACCGCCCAGAAAACTATCACAGATTATAAAGCTTACAGTTACTGTTGCTTTGTATTACACACAATAGGTTGGCACGTTTCAACCGGGTTAGCCGGGTCTATTTATAGTGGAACAAACAAATAGGTTGAACAAGCACTGAGTCAGTAGATTTTTTATGTCGACTCTTGACAACGCTCTATTCCTTGTAGACAATCAACTGGCTGCCTAACTATTACTACTCCTGTATCACGAAATAACCTATCCAAGTCTGTAACATCGGAGTGATCATCTACCGAGTAGCTTCTATTGAACCAAGTTAAGTGCACTGTAATATCTAGTTGCGTCTCCCCTGCAAGAAAGACAGCTTGTCGTAGTATAGATTCCGAAGAAAAGATACAAAATATCCATTCTATGGTTAGTTTACCGCTCGAGCGACTCGCCTGGACGACCACCACCAAACACACCCATACAACAAAGTGACAACAATGGCTGCGAACTGGCTCCGGTGCAATACTATGACCACTCAATATATAATAACATCATCAAGTGTTTATGAGCTACTATGGTTTGTGAGAGTGATATCTGTTATCTTAAACCAGTCAACACATACCGTAGCGCTCCTTGTCTGTGATGTATCAAGAGTACACTAATCGATGGAGGGTAGAAACACCATGGCCCAGAAATTAGTCAGTTGTTTTGAAAACCGTGGATGACCAAGGACACGCCAGAAGTTCTTTTTAATCGGATGTCCGGAATCTTACCAGCTGAGATGAGCATGCAACTTTCGGTCTTTTTCCGTAAGGGGTTGCAAGATGCGAGAGGAATGATTTATTCCACCCAATAGATAGGGAGCTGACTAGGACAGCACCAGGTTGCAAGATATATAGCCGACTACTTGTCCTATCTACTTCGTCAGGTTTACCATTTGACGACAACATCGAATACCTAACCCATCGTGCAACCTGATTTGCTATTATTAGTATTATTAGTGATATTAATTCGATAATACATGACACCCACAAGCCGTTAATACTGTCAGCATGTATTCACCTAACTCACCAAGATAGCCCGCAATATCTCTAGTCCATCCTACGAATAACAATTCTTACTTCCCCCATGGATCCGTCCTGTGTAGCAGCTGCCAGCTGATAAGCCAGTCGGTCGGATGTTCATGAGATATAACTAGGACTCTATCCAACTAGGTGGCACTCATATCAGCTATCCTAGCTTCCCAGATCAAGAATGCGAATATCATGGCCCTAATCGATTGTATTATCATCATCAACTCCCCCGCCCCCGCAGCTCCCGGGTACAAACAAACTGTCCGAACCGAGTGCAACGCGTATTCTAGGGTAGGTATGACCATGCTGATAAAACTACAGGTGCTTATTTACACCCGCCCTCCATGAGACATCGTCTGTAAGACCGAGATTGAATGCTCGCTATTTTGCCTATCTTTACAATAGGCTTAGCGTCTTCCCCTCCACCTCCCTTCCCGCGTACTACCATTAATCCACCGAGTGATATCTCGATGCTGTGACCAGGAGTTGTGAGTTAAGAGTACAAGAGGACTGCCTACGTATCCCCCTTTCATTGTAAGGGATAGTCAATGTGCGTATTCCGGAGTTTCGTGGGATTGTCATAGCCAACGCTCTAAGAACTTCTGTGTCGGGTGAGAAAGCAAAGCTGTTGACTAATTAGATGCTGGTAGCCGTCTAGATGGGAAAAGGTGTGATGAGGTGTCCTCCATCACCTCTAGATTTGCCATCACCACACAGTCTTGAAACCTCGCATAGTTCGGCCTTTCTATCCCTTAGCCTGGTAGGAGGTTCTTGAGGAACATAACTAGACCGGACAATTGAGACCTAATGAGTGACCCTTATCAGCGTCGATATGAGCGTGCCTTGACTTCATCCTACGCCTTAAGGGTCTTGCTGTGCCCTGTAGATCATATTTGTGACGCCATCAGCACGCCGCCCCAGTGACCTCCGAGGCCCAGTACAGGTGTTCCTTCAGCTTGCCCCTCGGAGTGCCTATCAACACGTTTCAGATGTGTGCTAAATAATCACCACTTCGTGTAACCATTCTGCCCCCCGGTGATGATAATTGGGAACAGATAACGGGCTGGTCATGACTGAGTGTCCGATATCCTAAGTGCCATGCCGGTTGTACCTTAAAAATTGACCGCCCCTCGACCGTGTTAGATCCTAGAGGAAATTTGTGTAGGCCAGTAACGCCTTGTTGTTGTTGAAGGTATGCGGCAAAGCCACCTTCATTTAGGGGAATGCTCATTCATGTGGCGTTTAAATCAAGGGTAGATAGTAATAAGACGCAACTTGTCGAGCCAGTATACTCATAATTGAACACGGAATTTGGTTAGTTCATCAATTCTGGGTCTGAGCCACGTGAATAATTGTGACATCTTTAATAATCCATGCTACATTTCTACGATTTTGCTTAAAATGACGAGAGTAGGTACCTATAGTTTTCAAGGACCAGAAATGAAAGCCCTACTCATCTCCCTTCTTAGGAAAACCCCTTAGATCAATTCCTCGAGTGAAAGAATCTTCAAGTCCGTTTCGAAACATAGTTAAAAGATTATCGGTCTCGTCTCTTCGATTTATTTTTGCCATGTATTCATCATCAAACGCTTGAAGTTTCAAACCTCCTCTTATGTTACGAGGCAGGTATACGCTTTCATATACACCCAAGGACTCGCCTTCGGCAGGTAAATCACGACCAATATCATCACCCTCCTCCCTCCCTCCTTTTCGCGACTTCCCGTCCCCCCCTATATATCATCCTCAAGGCAAAACCCAAGTAGTAACGCTGCGAGCCAAAGCATTGCCGCTCCAGGTCTGCCCGCTCGCAGTAGTGGCCGTGACGTAGACATCATTGCCAAAGGTATTCTCGATGACCACGGTCCTGGTGCCGTCCGGATTGAGCGAGGCCACGGACTGGATGCCGGCGTACCCGGCGTAGCTGTAGCTCCCCGAGCCGCCCAGTATCACGGCGCCCTTGGGGATGAACTTGGAGATCTGCGCCATCGTGTAGTAGTCGACGGTGAACTCGTACGTCCCGCTCGCCTGGTCCACCACGAAGAGCCCGCGGCACGTCGAGCAGCCGCCTTGGATGTACGGCCCGAAGGTACCGTCCGAGGCCTCCGTCCACGTGCCGAGAGTCCACATCAGAGAGCCCTCGGCCCAGTTCTGGAGAGGCCCTATCGTGTTCTTGGAGGACTGGTACCACGAGGTTGAAGGGGATGTCTAGTGCGAGGAAAGCGTTAATCGGTGGTTCTTTTTCTTCCATGTGGACTTGTCACTTCTCTTGGATAAGAAAAGAAGCAAGGATTACTCACCCAACACTCGGTCATGTACTGATGTTTCCCCGGATAATCATTGTGGAAGCTGGTCAGGACGCTCCAGTCCAGGTTCCCCGCATAGCAGTGCCACGCCGCGCCGTTGACGTATGACCCGGCCCCGTTGATGACGGTGCGCGGGTAGTCGGGTTGGTCGGTGTTGTGGTCGTACGCCCAGATCTGGGTGTTGAACCCTGCGCTGCGCAGCGCCGGGCCCACGTACTGCGACGTCACTCTCGCCGCCTCGTCTGCCGACTGGTACATCGTCACGTGTCCGCCGCCTTGGTTGTTGAGGGGCTCGTTCTGCAGCGTTATGGCGTCGATCGTGGCCCCGTTGTTCTGGTATGCTTGTAGGTACTTCACAAAGTACTGCGCGTACTGAGCATAGTACTGCGAGTCGAGCTGGTTGTTGTTCGCGTTGCCTGTTAAGACCTGAGTGGGTAGGTAGAGGTTAGAACGGAAAATGCTGTCACATAGTCTCTAATAGGAGTACTCTCCATTCCTCCCTTTTTGTTCTTTTTTATCTTTTTTTTTCTCCTCTCTCCTTTCTTTTTTCATGATCGGGGCGTAGATGTATACTCACGCGGTTCAATTTCATCCACCCAGGCGCACTCCAAGGGCTCCCCAATATCGTGAGACCAGACTTGATACTCCGCATAGTGGCCAACATCTTCGCCATGGCGGTGCCGCGATCTCCAAGGTTGAAATTTTGCAAATTCGTGTCCGCTTTTCCACCAGCATCGTCATACGTGTAAGCCGGCGGGCCAGACAAGTCTGACGCCGCAATAGTATGTCGGAGGAAGCTGAAGTCTGCGCCGTCGGACGTGAGGAGCTCTCTCAGCAGCTGGTTTCGTTTGTCGGCGGAGAGCGCGTTTATGACGGTGACGGTGGCATCTGTCACAGACCCTCCAAAGCCGATGATCGTCTGCTTGTGTCCCGACGCCGTGTCATCGATTGTCAGGTCCCACGTTGAGCTCCCGCCGGTTCCGCGGCCCGAGACGGGCGCTGCGGCCGGACTTAGCTTGTGGCTGAGGTCCGAGGTGGTGACATATGCAGCGGGTGTGGCTAGACGACTCTCGAGCGCCGCTGGGGATGGCGCAGCGAGGGTTTGGCTGGCTGCCAGGAGAGTTAGGAGCGAGTAGAACATTGCTGACGGATGTGGCTAAACGGACAAGAAGTGGTGAGCATTCATTCGGGGCGCGTCGTCACAAAGTCGAAATCATGTTCTTGTAGAGGACGATCCGCTCTCTTTTGTAGTCCCCCCCTCCCCAACTTGCAGGGGCAATGAATCAATGATCTATACTATCTACTGCCTACCGTCTACCACGATGCATCTAGCCTAGCTGCTCGAACAACATGAGGATCTCAATGCCCTTTCATGTTGCCTCCGCGTTGTGCCCGTGTCGAGATCACGGTTGCAATGCATATTTGGTGCCATATTCTCGGTCTCATGCCGGATGAATGAGGGGACCTGCTATTTTAGGGATCGGTGAAGTAGCTCCTCAATGTTCGTGACAGTATTATGTGACTGTTACACTGCTCTTGCTTCTAAATCAATCCTAATGGAGTAGGTGGGGAAGGAAATCACTTGAAGTATAATTCGATCGGGCAATATATCAATGCTAATTAATATAAGTTGCATGGAACATCTCCCTAGCTTACTACCTAGCGAGGAGGCTGTCTCCATATCCTGTCGTGTAGTTGCTGGCGTCAGATGTTTACTTTTGATGTCTGCTCTAATTTCCGCTACTATACTAGGTAAACTAGATACGCATGCACCGAATTGAGAAGCCACTGACTTGTTTCAGGTTATATTAACGAGTACTAAGGTATTTATTTTATGTATCGTGGCACATTAGTATATCTAAGCTCTACGCCTTCGCGTTCACCTAATTGTTCCCCTGGCATATCGATAATGGCCGGGGTTTGATTTCAACCCAGAGGGCATACGGTTTATGAGGGCTAGGAAGGTATTTACCCAAATTTATTCCTCCTTCACACCACCCACTTGTTCGAGTTCATCCTCTTCCTCGAGCCCCCAGTCTCTGAATCCCGTGCCCCTAATCCAACTGATGCCCTTTCGGACGTTCGCCTCACGAATTGCTCTAGCGTCCCTCTCGTATACAGCTCCCGTGATGGCCAGCGCAAGGGCGAACAGCCAGACGTCACCGCCCCGCATAGCGCGCCACCATCGTCGCTTGACGCCCACTTTCCACAGCGAGTCGACGCTGGTGCGTGCGGTATATAGGAAGATACTACGACCTTCGCGCCGCTCTACAAAGGCCCACAGGCCTGCGAGGAAACCACCCAGGAAGAACCGCTGCGTGGGGAGGAATGTCCGCGGTAGCCATGTCTGGAAGAAGCATATACTCGCCCATGCGGTGGACATAGCCCCCGTAGCAAATGTCGTGAGGCGCAGCGCACGTGATAATAGACGGCTAAGCAAGTGTAAGGGCGCGTTGTATAATAGCTTATACCGCGGTAGCATAAGCATCGAATAGAATATTATAAAGAAACGCCCTAGCCGCGGGAACGAGCGAACCGAGAATGTGAGATATGTCCGGAGACATGAAGGGTCACCGGGATGCAGACTAGCACAGCTTAGCGACGTGATGATGGGATATGCTTGGGAGGTGAGTGGTGCGAGGGTTGTCAGAGTCGCTGGCAAGGTAGGCTCGTCAGGGAAGAGAGTTGGCGAGATGAATGGTCTATAGACTTTAATTAGTAACGCCCCCTGCCGAGGAGAGAGAGAGGAAATAGACGTACGGCCAGTTGAGTTTGGCCATTTGCGCGAGATTATCAACGATGTCCCACGGACTAGGCCACTTCACACCCGAAGGTAAATTTTCTGGCGCGCCGTGGAGATATGTAGTTGTGTGCTTGAAGATGAGATCGAGGAAGCCGGCGGGAGAGCTCTCGCGATCAAACACGGTGGCGTGCAGCAGCTGCCCTATAGCTAGGGGCTGAAGCATCCAACTTCCAAACCACCATGGACGCTCCCTCTTCACGGTACCGTTTCCTCCGGCCCTGGCCCGGAAGCCCCAGATAGAACCCTCATCTTCAAGCAGATTCCAGCCAAATTCGAGGGCGCGAAACATGACGGAAATCATGATAGTCAGGCGCAGCTGTTGAGCGGGGTAGATACCCAAGGCCAGACCAGCCAGGCTGGCCCCTACCGCGGGCGCATAGGGGGATGTGAGTGTGTTGGAGGTTCCAGGGTTGCGTTCACGGAATGGGGCAGCCGTGGGGTCGAGCAACTGAGCTCTCAGACGGGTGAAAAATCGGAAGAGCAGTCGGTAGAGCAGCAAGATGGTGGATAAGGAGAGCGATAGTCGGAGAGCCGAAGACTTGTAAAAGGGCTGCTTATTTTGCGGAGAGCTGGATCTGTGATGGATAGTAGGCAACTGTCAGTCTTCTCCGTGCTTTCGTATCATACATGATATTCTTCGTGTTGTTGGGACTCACTTCTTTCGCCCCTTGATACGCGTGAGGAGTATCTCGTAGGCCTTAGCTCCTATGCCTGTGGCGACAAATACGCGCAGAGCGTGTCGGATGGCACGGGCATTGTAGTTATCTCCTCCTCCTCTCGGCCCAAGACTTCTGGGTGTCGCCTTCTCTTTGCCTTTCCCCTTGGTGACGTCTCGACCAACGGAACCTCTTCGGTTGCTGTCACCGTTTATGTACTTCTCGACAGTATTTACGGTCGGCGCGCGCTTTCGAAGGGCCCGCGAACGGGATATGACGTATTTGTGAAGAGTCTCATACTCGCGTGCCGAGATGGTATATCTCAAGGCGTTGCGAAGAACAGGGTCGACAACGGATTTGGGTTTTGGAGCCGACACTGCTCGAAGCCGTGGCATCGTGTCGGGGCCGAGGCTAGGGATTTCGAGAGGTGGAATGGAGGATAATCTAGGAGGACTCGAGTCACTCGCCATGCTGACAATCGACGTCCTAATTTTGGTAAGGTATAGATGTTGTCTATCCAGCTAAGCTATCGCCACTGTCTGCTTGCTTGCTCGAATCAAATGGATTGAACGCGACAAGCTGACAACCTCTCGCCGAATGGCCATCAACACGACAAGTACAGGTATTATGCCTGCGCTAGTCCGATTTATTTGCTGGACTCGCTGACAATCAAGGTCTAGACGTCGCGGCCGCTGGGCGAAGGCATGCTTGGTAGGAAGCGCGCACTGGTACGACGCCGGCAGCGAGGGAGTTCTTTGCGACTCGCTGGGAAGTTTGGCGGGCTTCAGCTCGTTGACACGCGACAAAGTCAATTCGAAAGCGCATGTACGAGAAGCGCACATGAAGAAAACGACACTATGCGCACGAGGCAGATTAGGATTACTGGAAGACAATCGGACTATAGTGTAGTGTGCAGGCGCAGTAATGGAGGCGAACGAGAGGGTGTAGACTACAGTACCTGGGTAAGATTAAAAACTAAGGGAAGGGTGGCATTGTTGGGGTTTGGGAATGTTGATGCACTATCATGCCTGGGTACCTGGTAAGAATGGGCGGCATGAGAGCTGCAAGATTGGGTGGAGAATGCCAAGAAATTACATTGATTGCAGTAGTTAGTACCTCGGCTGGACTGGCATGTGAGCCTGTACACTACCTAGTGAAGGTGCTGCGGGTGAATAAATGGTGGGGGATTTGATAGTGGAGGTCTGGGGTATCGGGATTTCATCGTCATGGGCTTTTATCGCAGAAGCGCATGCCCAAGCAATCGGAACCTTGAATATGACGTGCTGAAAAAAGAGAAGGAAAAAAAAAAGGCAAATCAACACCAAGTTTCGTATCTATTTGGGAATTTTAGGTATAACTAAAGACCCGTTGTCAACACTCGTAGACATACATCAACAACCACCATCCCAGCTCCAGCGATACTAATCATAAAACGATCTTAATACCGTCACTTAATATATAGTCATCATGTGACAAACCACTTACAGACTCCAGGAGTATCTCGTCGCCTCTTGCAAACAAATGCTTTCGTCATTAGCGGTTTGGGCTAATGCCTAATCTAGGTGCGCCCAGCGTTGTCAGATGTCTCGACAACCTGACAGCACACCAATGACAGTAGCCCCTTTTACAAATTTGGCAGTCGATGCACTTTGGACTCAAGTCCCTCGGGACCCTTCACACTACCTGGTATTATAATTCTACACGAACCGATTCCGCATTTGGTGTAACTGGTATGCGTAGGAGCTTGATAGTATTGCATTCTCCCCGCCTTTATTTCAACCTTTTTATATTCTTATTATTCATGAAGTTCCAAGTACGATAAATTACAACATAAAACCTCCTGATTTATCAAACACTAACGACCGTGGCTCACCCGAAGTTCGCTACGCAAGCTCCTGATACCTCTTTCCTACCCTGGGCGTCAGAGTTATGTTGAAAATTGCAATGTATAACGCATACTCGACGGCCATGTATCGAGATAGCCAACTCCGATGCAGCCAACAACCTCTCGGCCGTAGATGGCTATCCTCGAGATATAAGCATGGACTTATCCCTAGTTAGTTAGTCGACGACAACCCGATTTACCAGAGTTAGAGATAAAAAATAAATCACAAGAAGCCAGAGGGCCCGGAAGAATTAGATATGAAACGCGAAGTGAGCTTAGTCGATACTCCCTAGAAGCCCTCTAATCCCTCTCGCCTGGATGCACTCTGGGCTAGCCCCGTCGCGGAGGCATTCGAACTCAGGCGGCCTCGTATAAACATAAAGTATGACAACGTGCGCCTCAGGTGGAATTAGCTTCCACGTCATATGGCGGATTACTGCGCAGAACCAAATAGACAAGGCGAGACTGGTTCTTCAGTTTCAGGATATGAGACGACTTGACGATCCGCTGCACGAATATCCTGATTTTGGGCACTGGTCCCATTATTGTCCTGACAACTGGTGCTATCCCTCTCCCTCGGCTGGGTGATTATCTAGCGCTATGGATATTATGATCGTGGCCAAATTCCAAGTCGCCATGATGTTCAGTATCAGATGCGCTACGAGGGAAGAAAATTTCGGTGAAATGCTCCAAATCTCGAGGCGAATGATGCAGAGGTACTGGTTCTAATGGTGGGTTAGCGTATCGTGTACCTTCCAATGTCGTAGGCAGTTCGTCTCGGTATGCCACATCTTCATTAGGGGGACTGTGGTACTCAGATTCAGTACCTACTTTGATGGCTACGCTCAGACTCGTTGGTTGTACCTGGTCCTAGGCTGCTTCAGTACTCTGCTATTGTGTCGCTCCTGTTTCCAAGCATTGCTCTAGAAGGCAATTCCAAGGTCAGTCAAATATCAAATGTCGTCCGAGGAGAGTGGAAGCCTGACATCTAATAAGCCTTGAAGGATTAACCGTGATTCTCTTGGAGAAGTAGGGATAATGCTTGGCTGTTATGTATCATAAGAGGCGGAAGGTTTTGGTAATATGTCCAATGATAGACTGGCCGAGCTTTGCGTGCACAGAATAGCTGTAAGAGTAATAGAAGAATGGAATTAATAACAAGACACGTAGCTTAAAAACTAGCATGTATAAATGACAAGTCAGACGTTGAGATGAATATGTTGACTCAACGCTAACTCTGTAAGTAAAGAGCAAACAAGACAGATATCAAGTCATCTAGAGATACATAAGTAAGGGAGTGGACGGTTGACTAGTAGATCAGAGACGATTCACCTTTCCTTACGAACGAAATCTTGTGTTTCTGCTAGGAGCCGGGCCCACGTCCTTAATTCCCCAATTCAGAGTAGATATTACAACCTTTAGGGGTTTTATCTCTAATTTCACGTAAATATCCCTACTGACGTCAAGCTACACTGAAGAATAAGCTTGAACTTGCTAGATTGGACTCAGGGGTACCAGAAACGGGATGCCTTGATGAACTCCAGACGATAATGCGTCTTTCACAGCCAGACTCTAATACTGCGTACTAGGCGGCGTCCAGCTCCAGCTAGAACGTGCGCATACACTAGCCACTCGATGCCTTTTCGATCGTATTCCAGGAAGCAGAAGTAGGTCTCAAATGCTTCATGGTCTTCACGTTCAAGAAGAACACCTTCCCTCTCTCCAGCGGGTAAGACTTCGAAATAAATTTGCTGAAGACATAGGTTACTGCAACATACTACAAACATCAATCAATCAAGCAATTTAACCTAACTATGCCGTCGCTTATATCTGACACTAGATGGTACAAGAATCGAACCCTTCGTCCTCTAAACCTAGGTACACACTTTCTTCACACATCCTGATTTGTTATTATTATTGTTATTATTTTAAGGGCGGCGGGTAGACAGACAAAAACTCGCCCTTATATCTGGATTCGTAGCCAATGAAAGAGATTTATACTATTGTGTTTACGAGACAATAGCACATTAAAGGAATTGTTGGTCAATTATACGCGTATAGACAATAAACTGCTTTGTGTAGGATTCGGAATCTACTAGAGTTCCCATAGCGCCGTCAATCCTGACGTTGCAACCTTAATAGGCTACCTATCTCGGCATCCGAAACTTCCACTGCTTAGCGCACAACCTTGGGACGTCGAGGATCCAACGTGGTGGTACTGTTCGGGACCACTATTGACTATTGAGTATACGCCAATCCATAATATGAACAGGGTACGTGCTGCTCATTACACCACCACTCCACCACCACCAGATAATACCCTCGGTTTCCGAATTCGTAACTTTAATCGTGTACTCCAGTTAACCGAGGCTCTAATGAAAAACATCAAAGCATGGCGAATAGAAGGGTTATTAAATATAAAGTCGCTCCACATTCATGCTAACCACAACCCTTGTCTTCCGCGGTCTAACTAACTCTTCGGTGGTTTTCCTGTATCCCTTTTATCCCTACGGAATCATGCCAGCCATGGCATTCTGTAAAACTTTTCCTCCCACCAATGCCAAATATTTTTGTAAGAGTGTTAGTTCAAGGAACGGGCGTTGCCGATAAATCAAAGCTTGCCGTTGCTCGTCCACCCTACTCAAGTATGTCCATGTAGAAGTAGGAATACACCAACAAACGCCGAACGCGATGCCGACTGAAAAAGCCAAAACCAAATGTCAATGCCCAAGAGCCATCATGTAATGCATTGTAGAAAATCTTTGCTTCGAGCGCCCCAAGAAAGCACTCTGTCGTTTCGTCATGAGTCCCATCAGATCTTACCCGGCACAGGCCACTAGACCATCGAGTCCACAATGTCGTACGGGGGTGGAGCTCGCTGCTGTGCCGGCTGCTGTACGGCGTCAAACTGAGGGACCCATTTTCGTAGGATTCGCGGTGTTTCATCGCACGTAACCTCCTCTTTCCAGTTCAGAACGTCCCACGTTTCGGCAATGGTATACCGGTGTGGTGCAGACAGACGGGACTGGATCTCGCGGGCGTTAGGAACAGCTTCGGAGCGAACGGCATCAACAGCACGAGAACGCCTCGCTTCCCGCTCAGCCACAACATCAGCTACTGCGTGATACCGATCTTGAGCCGAGTTCCAGCCTGAAACACCATTGCTACCAGATGTCAAGACCTGGCACAGCTCATCATATGGTAGGTTGAGCAAAATGCGCGACAAGATGGACGAGCACTCTGCGGGTGCACGATGCGGTGGCATTCCATCGTCCGGGTACGCGGCAGGAAGATCGCCGAATTTAATGTTGGATAAACGAGCCTGTTTCGCGTTTGGGCGCGGGATCGTACCTCTAGCAATGGCGGGTACCAGCTTGTCGGTGGTGCGTGCCCGCTTCGGAGCGGTATCGACACTGGCGCTCATCGGAATTCTCGTAGTCTTCGGGATATCCGGGACTGAGGTGTCCAGTTCAAAATTGGGAGGAAACTCGTTAATTAGGAAGTTTAAGATAGCAGACAGAAGAATCTTAGTCTCGGGTCCGTATCCGAATTCCAAAAATGTAGAAGGTGAAGCTTCTTCTGGCTCGGTACCATGGTCAAAGTGCCGTTGAACAGTGTGCTCTAGCACAAAGCCTAAGCCTATCTCCACAGTCTCCCATGTGAGGGTGTTTGCGGCAATTTCCAAGCCTCGAATCAATACATCCTGCATGGCAAGAATGTGGCCGGCGGCAGCGTAACCCAGGCAGAAACCGAATCGCTCGGCCTTATTACCCGCAAAATCGACCCCATTTCCTGCATTACCCAGCATAGGGGGGAGTTGGAAAAGAGGATGCTGATATAAACGCTGAACGGCCATCCACCAGGCGTCTGACCGCAAATATGAATCATCGATTTCTATAGTGATAGTGTGAGAACCGCGATCACTTGCGCGAGCAGTCAGGACATGCTGTTTCAGGGCAGAACTACGAGCTAGTATGAGCTTGTGTCCACTGATCTTGACGGGATGATGGCGACCCTTCGCAGATATAAGCTCCAGAACGCAATCAGCAAGTTCTCCATTATCGAACAGACTTCTAATGTAGCGAACACCGTCCATTACTTCATCCTCTGGTGTGTTGAACTGTCGCGAAATCGCTTGTGGGGGTAGAAACGGAGGGAACGGGACAGGCGGGTGCGGGTGAGCAGCAGGATGCTCGTGGCGCGTATGAGGAGCATATGCGCCATTTAGTAGATAAGGAAGAGTTGCATTCTCCATTCCGTTAGGCTCACCAGATGTGTGAGAACCGTGAAAGCTGTGAGGTGTTGGAGGACCGTAGCGACCGACACCAGACGCATATGCATCAATGTGAACAGGTGGGGTATGAGCTGGCACTGTTCCATACGCGTCCATGGTTGACATAGGCATCATATCTCCTCTGAAGTGGGTATTGATGGGTGCAGGGAAGCCATTGCTACTCGAATGGCTATGGTGATGGCCGTTGGGGCGCGGATGACCACGATTCTCACCATTGATAGGAGGGTGCGGAGGCGGCAGGAAGCCGGGAAGGGGTACAGGAGAGGGTGTATGAGAGTCGAAGCCACCGAACATGATACCACCTCCATTACTAATCTGGTGTCTGTGCTGGTGAGGATGCATGTGGTGAGGATGTGGGGCATGGAAAATAGCAGGATGGTGATGTTGATCAGGCATATGTTGTTGGTGTTGTAGCGGGTGCGATGGAGCAGGAAACGAGGGCGCCAACTCCGGTCTAGTGGTTGAGGTCGCCGATTGAGGTTGAGAAGCATACGATAAACCACCATTTACACCTGTCAAGTGTGAGCGAAACGAGGCCGCGTTTGAAGCAGGCACAGAGATAAACTCGAAACAGGACTCACCTCGGGCCGCTTCAGCTCCACGTTTAGCATCAGAGGCGAGCTCTGTATTGGTATGATCGACGCCGTTGACCTGCAATGGGAACAATTGGGGTAGTTCCTCAGATTGTTGCTCAGCTCTTTGTTCGGGCTTGGAGGGAGACACTCCAGCGGGCGTGGGCTTCTCCACATTCTGACTTTTGACTTCGTTCTCAGAATTCTTGGCCGAGTGGAAAGGGTCGCGGGAGATGAGCGCAGCCTCGAGAGACGAAACAGGAAATCCGTTGGAGGACGGAGCGGTGGTCGGCGCATGCTTGGGGGGGGACTTGGCAGCGGTGTTTCTGGAGCTATCGGGCTGTTTGTTCATAAACGTTAGAGGAATGGCAGGGACCACATGTTGTCGGTTGGCCGGAGCGACGGCAGCGGGCACGGGCGCGGAGTGCTGCTTCTTTGTATGGCCGGAAGCGGATCTTGCAGGCTTCGGCTGGGCCTTGGGAAACGGCGCCATCATTACAGTGTATGTATATCTCGTCGTCAGAGCCTGGAATGACGAGACGGCGGCGGCGAGAACGGTCAGGCAAGGCCGCTGGCTAGCTGCGAAAGTTCGGCTTCGTGAGGCGAGAGGGAAAAAAGATGGCGGAGACCAAGAGAGCACACCCGAATCAATAAAATAAAAAGTAGGGAGGGTGAGCTGTATGTTGAGTCCGATTCGAGATCCGGCGCGCGGCAAAGGTGACGAAGGCGCAGAAGAAGAAGTTGGGCACTCGACTTTGACGATGACCGCAACCGCGACCGCGACTGGAGACCGTAACCGTACCGTAGACCGTGAACCAGGACCTGAAGCTGGCGACTCAACCCGAGCTCGATGGTGTCATGAGCGACGGGTGCACCATACCCAGGCAATCGCGTGCACAAACAACACTACCTTATGTCGATGGACGGACAATGCTGGCTGAGCAATGAATGTATGTAGGAGTATCGGGCAGAAAGAAAGATAGAGATAGCCGGCTATGCTTACTGCGCGTTTGCGTTGGAAGGACAATCGAATGGCTAAAAACAGACTGTTTGCTTGGTGGCATGCAAGAAGGTGAAGTATAGAAGGAGTGAGAGTGGTAGCGGTAGTAGGGCTGAAATAAGAGATGGTATGGCGATCGAGGACTGAGCTGGCTGGCTGGCTGGCGGACTGGCGGACTGGCTGACTGGCCGTAGCAGCACCGAGATATAGAGTGTCACACCGTTGTTGGCTATTCAGCCGTTTGGTGGTGATGACGGACTGCGGAAGAGAGAAAAGGTAGATGAACGGAGACGGAGATGGGGATGTTTTGAATGGGTGGATGGATGATGGATGGATGCTCAAATTGATCGACCAGCGGTTGGTCGAGAAGTGGGCGGCTTAGTGGGGAGGTGATTGGGGGATTGGGGTTGGGGGGCGCTTCAAGTCCAGTATACCACTGTAAGTATAAGGTAAGGTATACAATGTATACCTACTTAGTACCTAGGTAGGTAGGTAAGCTCTACGAATGCAGCAGACGCACACAAGCTCTAGACTTATGTAGTACAAGGTACCTAGTTACCTACCTAAGTACCTACTAAGTGTACTAGGTTCGAACCTTCAGGGTCTCTCTTGTCTTGGTCACCGCAGGTAATCTACCTGGTGCATGCAGCGGTTGCGGTTTTGGTGGGGGGTAGTAGGTATGCGTATGAGGGAAGACTGAAAATAGGTAGGTAGGTACCTATCTAGGTAGGTCCTACCTGGCGAGTAGGGCAGGTAGTGTAGGTGTCTGGCAGACTGGTACCTCTCGGACGGTAGCTGTGCTGCTGCGTGAACTAGATCGAGGTAACGGAGAAGGACTGTGTACCTCGCAAGGGCGCAAAAAAAAAAAAAAAAAAAAAAAAAAACATTCCACTACAACTTGCTTAATTCAGCTCAATTCATGCCCCACTTACTCATGCTAGGTACTTGATTCAGCCGAAAACAGCAAACAAGACAGGGAGCACAGCTGGTTGTTAGATGGAACTCCAACATGCCTATTGTAACATTATAATTTTGCAATTCTATTTTGTTTATCAGAATCTGGTACCAATTGCAACGCATGTCCGCGGTTGCCTGCTTGCTCTGGGGTATAGGAAATGGGGAAAGGGGAAGGGGACAGGGCGGTGACCTCATCGGCACGGCATTTGCCTTAGTCATGCAAAACAACTCACGGGTTGGGTGTCTTGGCTGGCTAGTGCTGCCGGCTGTGGCTGAAGCCACCTAGCTCCTTTGGTAGCTCCCCCCTGTCCAGAACCCTGTCATTAAGTAGAAAGCAATAACCAGCCACATCAAGCCACAGTTAATAACCCCACCACACCTATCAAAGGTTGTTCCCCTCCATCTGCGTTAGGCATCTCTCTTGGTTATACTTAGGTACCTACTAGTAGGTACCTAGGTAGGTACTAGTAGTTCCTTCACAGCCCCACTACACCCACAACACGGACAGTAATACGGACTACATAATCTAAGACGTAGGTACCTCTATTTCTACCTATGTACCTAGTACCTAGTACCTAGCACGCATGCGGATACCGGTAGGTATTATAGGTAGCACACTCCTGGTCCTAGTATATAAGGTAAGTACCAAGTATCTACATCTTCAAATGGATACAATTAAGCATGCATACAGAAATCGAACCTCATGTTCTGCTGATTGCTGATCGAGTCCCTACCTCCACTCGCTTGCGTCCGCTCAAGAACCACGATCTCATCCCAAGCCTTATCTCCGCTACCCTGTCTTATCACTTTCGTCTCACTTTTGTCTACCTCCGGCAAACAATCAAGCGTGCGCTTTGTAAGACACCCCCCAAGCTCGTAAGATTCCAGACTCTTTAAAGAAGGATTCCTAAAAGTCTCCTGCCTTTGTTTTTTTTTTCGATGATTCAGATTATGAAATTTTGTTGCGCGGCTTGGAAACCCATGTTGCTTCATTTTAATTTGATGCGAACTCCATGTGTTTTTCGACTATTCGGCTCCTTAGTCGAAAGAAGAGACGGCCTCACCACGATGAATGACACAATTAAGACTGTCTCACGATCGCAGGAGGACTTAAGGAAGACAGACAGCGTCTTTAAAGAATCATCCGGCCCTAATCGACGCTACTTTTATTCTCAATATCCACAGTAGTAGACTAACTAGTATACTTGCAAACCAGCACATCGATACTATTTTTGCGGATTATGAGGAGTTATTTAGTCTATTAGGGACAAGGTCGGGTGGGATTGGGAGAGAAAAGGCTGCAGTTCATACTTTGCATCCATGCTTTTCTTTATTATCTCCCTTTGATACTAACATACTCAAGACGCTTCTATATAGTGGCATAGCTTGAACCTTGGAGACCCTAGGTATTAACAGCAATAGCAGGGCCGTAGCGGTCCCCAGTTGGCGTGAAATCTGCCAAGACAGCATCAATCCGCGCCAACTCCTCATCCGTGAGATCAACTATCTTGCTGTTCTCATTCACCCTCTCCACCGTAGTGGCACCTGGGATGGGTACAATTGTGGGCATGCCCGGACGTCTGGACACAGCTCTCGTCCAATTTATGGCGAGCTGAGCGGGCGTGCAGTTCTTCGCCTCGGCGATCTCCACAATTTGCTTCACGAGCCGCAGATTTGCCTCGAAGTTGCCCGGCTGGAAGCGTGGAAATCTGAACTGGTGGAAGAGGGCGTCCTTGATGTCGTCGGGTGAATTGAGTTTGCCCGTTAACATGCCTCTGCCGATTGGCGAGTATGCAACAATGGGAATGTCGTATTGGGCACAGGCAGCTGCAACACCGTTTTCAAAGATGTCGGTTGAAAAGCTGTTATGTGGGAAACGTTAGCCGCGGCCAATAGAGCCGGTTGCGCTCGGCGTTTTCTTGTGTGACGTACAGCGAAAGTTCGACTTCCACGGCTGCTACTTTGGTATACTTCACCGCCTCGTGGATCGTGTCGGCTCGCACCTCCGAAAGGGATATGCCCCCGAGCTTGCCAGTGTTGATATATTCCTCCTGTATCAGCGTAAAGGTCTCTTTCATCGGCACATTTGGGTCGCGCCGGGCGAATTCGAATAAGTCAAGCTTCTTCCTGCCCTTGAGCTGCGCGATGCAGGTATCCAAAGTTCGACGTGTATTTTCAGGCGATGCGTCCATCATATGGGTTTCGGGATTCAAACCACCTTTAATAGAGATGACGACCTTTTCAGCGTCCTTTGGATACTTCTCAAAGTATCTCTCCAGTAGTACTGCAATGCCAAGAGTTAGTAACTATATGGCATTTATGGGATACTTGCATGTGGTGTTTGTCACTTACCTAAGCTGTTATATTCTGGCGGCCCGTAAAACTCGCCACCATTCCAGAAATTACCTAGTGCAACATCGGTAAGTATTTATCAGATAGATTGCAGACAGTCCGGCGAAATCGCACATCGCAAATAGAAACAGCAATTAGAGCTGGGTACGTACTTCCGTTTGCGAGCGCCGCGTGCATTGTCTCGAAAGCCTGCTCTTGAGAGCAGGGTGTAGCTCGCCAGGTGAATCCCATGAGGCCGAAGCCAATAGGCCCAACTTCTTTGCCCTGGATGCTAGGCATCTTCGTTCTATGTGAGGCGGGGGTTGGGGACGGGTCGAGGTTTCTCGGAGGTTACAAATCTCTAGAGATAGAACGTCGGTAAACGAGTATTAATTGTTCGCCGTGGCGATTCTTATAAGAAGTAGGCTGCAGCGAGATCTGGAACCTTACAACCCTCCCATGATCGGGGTTAATGGAGAGCCCCTCTTATTCCGACCGACCGGCGCGGACGTTGTTTATCTCCTCCTGCTCAGCGGAAGCTAGCCGGAACTATTTTTTTCTTGGCCAATCAAACATGTCAGGGGTCCCCAAATATGCCTATTTGGGGTTACAACGTATACTCGGGTAGTGTGTCTCCGTGTACACTACTGCCGGGGTTAGAGCTAAACCCCACAGCGGCAGCCGCGGAGCCCAATGTTGACGACGCCAGTTAAATGCCTATCTAGTACCTCCCCATACATATTGATTACTATCAAGATAGCTACATCGTAGTTGAAGGTGTGGAAGCATTTAAGGTCAGAAAATTCTCGGGTCGTGCGTACCTCTTCAGGAGTGCTGGTGGGGGTATATGCTGCTGGTTTCTTCTCATTGGGGTTAATGTAGAGCAGGTAGTGATGAAGACCTGGCCGGGGCTTTCTAGAGCCTTTGTATAAGGTCAAACGAGTTGGAGTGTGTTTCAAGGTCATCCTAACTCTGTCTGGTGGCTTCTTCCTCTATCATTTTTGATTGGTTCTTGAGTGGTAATTCCGTCTTACCCCGGCGGACGTGGATCTCATTTTCTACTCAATGGCCACGTTTGCCTCGATCAATATGTCTCAATATCATTCTCGCATGCTTGGATATGTAGGAGATGGAGAGGTGATGGCGAATTTACTACTGTATTACGAAACCTTTGGATCGCTGACCTTGTGTCTGGACATGGTGGTATATTGCAGCAAGCTATCGCTCGTTTCCCTGTTGCTGGAGTTGACATGCATGTTTGCCGACCACAGAGCCTTCGTGTATAATGGTCGTAATGTTGGGATTCCAAGCACCTCAACCCCACCAGGGCACCGTATTAAGCAAAACGGTCCTCCTTGCATTCCGTGAACAGGCAACAGCAACATGACCTAAGCATAAATAGATCTTACATCTCAGCAGTTCTCCCATCACTTGTTCTTCTTCTACTACAATAGCGCCTGTCTTCGTATCGTCCGCCACTAGGTTGCTGTTGCATACTTGCGAGCATCCGGTGCCTAGTGAGCGCCGTCTACAATATTCATTGTTGGGATTACAAACCCATGGCAAGTCCTACAATCCCGATATTTTTGCTATAATTCGCTCTAATCCCCACGTGGACTTGAATGGTATTAGAGATCATTATGAGCGAAGTAGTGCAGTTGGGAGATTAATCCCTGGTTAATTGGTCAAGGGAGTGAGCAGAGTCTGCTCAGCCTGGCCTGTGAAGGCACTACTATAGACTATGCTCAATGGTTATAGCGTTTATAGATACTCGTCTACCTGGTAGGTGACACAGGGACAGCAATACTCTTCAGTACAATAAGAGGCCGATGGCAGAATGGAGCACCGGCGGCTACAACTCGCGGGCATTTGGAGAAAGCGGAACCGGTAGGAGAGCCATACCATCACAATGAGTTAGCAGAGGCCCTCGGACTAAGCTGCCAGTTTTACTTTTTCCACTCATATCCGCCAAGCGTTCCTTGCTATTCTGTAGCCCGGCTATTTGAGACTTAAGAGAACAAACGGTAATATAGGTGTATCCAGATCCCCCCAGACTCCACCCTGTGAGCAGTCCGGACGTCGGGGATCGATGTTTGCTCCTCCTTTAGCACCTCCAATCGTGTCAACGTGGAAGACGCATTTTTCGGTAAATGGGGATGCACAACGTTGACTGAACGTGGCTATGAAGCACTTTGGGAAGTGCCGGCAGAGCGGCCAGTCAAGGGAAAAAGTGGGATAGGAACCGACTGAAATGATGAGTCAAAACTGATCAAACTGGAACACGAATTCCAAGCGCGCGTACATGTGAGCGGAGGTTGAGCCAATCACGATACCACAGTTGCAAGACTCTTCGTTGAGCAGCTGGCTGCTGAGTACACTGTACTACGAGAGCTGGTGACACGACCTCGGGATGGCGGATTTATTGGTCGCCTCCACGTTCGACAAATGAGTTTGCGATAGGAAATTAACGTCGGCTTTGCGTTGTTCAAGTACCGCATCCGTGTGCTTTTTTTTTCTCGGGAGTGGTGGCACGGAAGTTGACATGGACAGAATGTTCCAACCTGTTGATATAGATCACTGGTCAGTTGAAGTTGCTGGCGTTTGGTTGCCAGTATGTATGGTATAAAGCATATCGAATAGGATTAGAAGAGCCTCGAATGTTGAGGCTATTTAGCTCAAAAGGTCAACATAGACGTGCGTAGTGGTCAACATGTTCCTACTTGAGCAGTGTATTACTCCGTGTTACTCGACTTCAGTGTTGCGTGTCATTCGCATATAGATATCATACAGTTGTACGAGGGGCATGTGCGCTTGGGACAAACACTCACGGGCTCAAAGTATTGCATTATGTCAACTGAGACTCAACAAGATATACAGCGTCTTCTGAAATAATCCTCTAGAAGTAGTTGATTACTAGAAGGTTGGAATTGTTATGCGACAAGTTGTCGTATGTTCTACCTATCTATATACAGCAAGTACTAATACCACAGTTCGCGATTTTGGTGGGGAACTCCACGGCCGGCTCTAATATCTAAGAACAAATTATAAAAAGTTGATGCCAACACCAACTTGTAGCCCTTTCCTGCTGTCTTCTCCTTGACGCATGACGAGAGGTAAGCTGAAATTGAGTTCGAGTCTGGCGACGGGATGTGCGTAGACTAGGCCCACGCCTGCAGCAATGCTAGGCAAGCCAGTACCGACCTCTTTCGTGGCGGAGAGCATCCCATTCAAAACCGAACTGGCGGTCATACGTTGCCCGGATGCAGTATCATTTCTCTTGGCCTTGTTTTTCATCGCTACCGATCTACCGCCGTTAGCAAATAGCTGAATTCGGAAGGGAGAATCAGGACCGGCCCTGGGCAACGGGAGAAGCATGTTGACATTGCCGGCAGCGAAGACATCGCCCCCAAGCGCGTCGGTGCCATCTCTCGGACCTAACCCGCCTAGAGAGAAGCCGCGGACATCTGTGGGGCCGCCAAGAGTGAACCGGTCGTTGAGTCGGCTGGGAGATGCCCCGCCAAAGCCGAAAGACAGGGGTAGAGGGTAAAGAAATCCAGCTCGGAGTCCACACCCAATCGAGACACCAGAGGGCCCTTTTGACCCTGGCATGGAGAGTGGCACAGCACCGGCAATCTCCATTTCACTCTTCGAAAAGCCTACATCTCCCCCCAGAAAACCCCATCCCGCAAGCTCAGCAGTGGTTTTCATCATGTAGCCGCTTTGGGGTAGCATGGGGTTGTCTCTTCGTTCTCGTTGGAATAGGTATGTTATAGCACTCTTGACTGAGTCCCCGGCATCATTACGTACGGTAGGACTCGCTGTGGCGGCTAGACCAGTCAGCTGCCTCCACGTGCCGGAATAGCCGACTTGGACGCGGTCACCATTCCCCTTTACCCAGTTCAACCTGACCCCGCCTCCCTTTAGGAGCTCTTCGTGGCTTGCCCAAGGCTTGTGAGTGCTGCTAGCGAGTCCGTCCAAGCTAAGCCTTAAGTTGGGATTGTTATCTATCGGGGTAGAGAATTCGGCACTGTATGCTGACCGGGTCCTCGTGCCTGCGGAGGCATTCACCGACAAGAACTCAGCACCACCGAAGAGGTTTCGCACGAGCATTGTTCCGTAGGCGGAGCCTTCCGTATTTCCCAAATCCGTGCCTGTCTTTAACATAAACCGAGACTTCTCCCGTACTCGAAGGGAGACGTCCAGATCGGTCGGGGAGGCGGAGGGGTCGAGATGGGGGGGTTGAGAGAGGTGTACAACGATATCGGGATGGAATATGTCTTGAGAGATGGAGGTCAGGATAATGTCTTTGCCGTAGTGAGGAAGACAGCTATCATGGTCATACCGAATTTCTGTAGCTTCGAGACAGCACCTCCAACCTCGTCCAAGAGATCGCTCAAAGTGTAGGCGACATTGCGGCTATCCTCTACCAGTGGTCGGAAGAGAGGATCGAGGAAAGACTTCCGGGTATTTTTGGCGCCATGGATCTGGATCGAGGAGAGGGTGACGGGCAGAGTTTGATTGTGCGAGAACTTAAAGGGTCAGTAAATGCAGGTTGGTAGAGCCGCTGTCGAGACATACTAACCAGTTGAGCCATCCTCTGTTCGGATTCATTCCCATGGACGTGTGTCCTTCCTGGCGCCGCTCGCTGCTCTATAGAGCCTGCCTCTTTCTTGAACAAGCTCTCGAAGACCTAGACAGGTTGAGTTAGCAATTAGTGTGTGCCAACAGATGCAAAGACGGGCGTAGCTTGCATCGTCGTCTCCGGGAGAGGAAGCCTGAGACATGGCAGCTGGCGGAGGGACCGCGTGTCCTGATGTGAATGCGCCGTTGTGTATTGAAGGTGCTCAGATGGGGAGGAACAGAAGCCGGCGGGGGGCTTTGGATGGGTCACCAAATAGATCGAGGATCGAGGGTATAATTATCACCAGCCCCAATCGAAACTAGCGAGCTCACCAGGGACTTCGTGGCGTGGTCATGGCTGATAGGTCCGGAATGACGTCCTGTGGCTGGTGAATGCACTAACCCAACCTAGGTCAGTAAGTACCCCACGGTTCAGCCCTGTCTAGGTCCGCGAGAGCGAGCGCGGGCCAAGTCGGGTTAGGCGATCCGATCCCAAAGGCAAAGGCCCTTCCTTTATCACCGGCTGGCCCCACTCAATGATGACAGGGAACAGCCCAAGGTTGCCAACTTATTCCTATTCAAATCACACACTATCAGCACAGCACAAGGACACTCCCCTCCTCTTACTACACATTAGGTCATCGCCGACAACTGCAGCCATCGACTCTCTCATCGACTCTCGCATCGTCCATCATTGAGTATTCGTCTCCACGCCCTCGTAGCCTCCCAAACACGATCGCTACTCTTCCTGCCGAGGGACAGATATCATCTCCTGCTCCTGTAACGCACACCCTGAGCTTTGAACATTATCCGAGCGAAGTCAGCTCAATGGCCAGCAAGCAAGCGAGCAAGCGCGTATGTCTTTATTGATTCCTCCCTGCTGCAATTCACTATACACCTGGCTACAAAACTGTTGACTGATATTGTCTTTCCCAGTTGGCGCGCGAATACAAATCCATCTCCGAAAACCCACCGCCGTACATCTCAGCGCACCCCTCAGAGTCCAACATCCTTGAGTATGTGCACACCCAATTTCCCAAGGTTTGGCCTTGTTCTAACAAAGCCTAGATGGCACTACATAATCACAGGACCTGAAGACACTCCTTACCACGGCGGACAGTACTGGGGGACCTTGATCTTTCCATCCAACTACCCCTTTGCACCACCCGCCATCCGCATGCACACGCCGTCCGGCCGCTTCCAGCCCTCTACGAGACTCTGCCTTTCAATCTCCGACTTCCACCCGAAGTCCTTCAACCCGGCATGGGAAGTGTCGACCATCTTGATCGGCCTACTGTCATTCATGACATCGGAGGAGATGACAACGGGCTCGGTGTCGGCTACACCACGTGAGCGCAAGATGTTTGCCGAGCGGTCACGGTGGTGGAACTCAACCGGCGGCGGCTCACACGCCAAGAACCCAGCACAAAAAGGCAATGTGAAGGCCGGTGATGGTGGTGCCAAGTTCCGATCAGAATGGCCCGAGGTAGACAAAGAGAACTGGAGCTGGATGACCGAGAAAAACATCAACACAGTGACGGGGGAGCATATCCGCACCTCGTGCGGGCCAGCCCTAGGAGCAGCAGGCAGGGGAGGGCAAACGCAGTCAGTAGTCGACACGGTGGTCCAGCAGAGAGATGCCGGTACGGGGTGGCTAAGTCGGAATCGACTTCTAGTCGCGGGTGGGGTTATATTCATCTATGTGCTGATTGCTCGGCTTCTAGGCGAGGCAGAAGATGCATAGAAAGATGCAAGAGCAGTACAGTGTCAGCGTGACAATTGGATAGGAGGTTCTCAGCTACTAGCAACGAGAAGTGGTGGACCTCCCGCATCTACAGTGATTCTTGTCGAGGGCATTAATTTCCTAACCAGCTATGGGGGTCTTCCACCCCCCCACTTCCTCGGGGCAAGGGCAAGGGCATAGGAGACAAGGCAACATCTCCAAATCCTCTCGTGTGTTTTTCCTGTATGATATGTTCAATGGATGAAAGGCTATCGGTATAGACAAGCGAATTGCTATCTTTAGAGTTACATCATATCAGTTCCTAGAGACACGCCCGTGCAACTCCAGTGTTGGAATAGGCAACCAGGGCGCATAAACAACAGTCCTCTCCCGCCCACCTAACAGGACTGGAGGTCAGTCCACAACGGGAGGAGTTGGTGTTCAGTGCTAGGCAGCGCCAGACTCTTGGACATGTGTGTGCTTTGTGTTCATTCCCGCTTCGTTACACCTACCCGTGTTTCCTAGCACATAGGGGATAGTCAAGAAGGCTTTATGATTATCTATGTCTGTATCAGATTATAGAAAGCTATCTACTTGCCTGTGGTATTCACTACTTTTTACTTATATGTCCCTTCCTGTTGTCTCAAGCTCGAGCCGCATAATTAGAATAGGTATCAATCTTTTTCACTGCCTCTTAGAAATGCTTAGCTCTCACTTGTGTACCTTAGTAGGCAGAATTGGATTCGCCCAGTACATACATGCCAGGAGGTGCCTATCCCTCTTGCCGGCCAGAAACGCCTACAGATGTCACGGGTATGTATGTTAGTACTGTGCAGGTGGTAAGGGTACCTGCCTTCACACGTTTAAACATACCTGCCTACTAAGGTAGGTACATATCCAGGTACTTTCATAGGGGTAAGGCTATCTGTCTACCTGGGGTAGGTACATGTAGGTTACCTAAAGTTAACCCAACTTCCATATCTGCATCTGTTTCTTAAGGTAGGTACATACCTCGGTGTCTTCCATGCTGCCTTATGTAAAGCTGGCCTCCATACAACTTCCAAGGTAGGTGCTATGCTAGGTATGTATATACCTCACATAGGTACTTCATCCCCATCCTACACACGCCTAGAATTCTGAGGCATACATGTACCTAACAATACCAGCTGCACGGATGCAGCAACCCGGGTACCTGCCTACTTATACCTTATGTGCCTAATGTTTATTTCTTCCCTTGACCTTCCAGTCCTTTGCTAGATCCTTACCCACGGCAGGCAGCCACCTACATCTTCGGCTTGCGGTCTACACAACAACCGAAGGTCTCCAGGTTAGTACCAGTTTTTCACAGATCTGCCACACTACTACATCATCCATCGACGCACACATTCCGCACACTAAATATCCCAAAACAAGGCACTTCCTGTCCAAAAACAACCTCGATTGTTCTACTCAACACCTCCATTCGGCGTCTCAGTGAGTATATACAGAACCAGGTATGATATATCAACCACCCCCAGGCACTATCACCAGCTCTCAGGTGGCCTTTACGCTAGTCTTTTGCTATTTACCTGACTGGCACAACAAAATTGCTCCTAGCCTGTTGGGACTTGTGTGCCCTTGACACCGCCCTAGCCATCCTCCTCACATTCCTATTCATAGTTCCATACCCAACATGTCCAGCTCACTCAAGTTTCACATTCTCTGTCCTTTTGATATTCTACTGTTGTTGGATTTTATTTCTGATTGCTATTATACAGCTTTTCCCTCTCCAACTATCAAGGCTGTACATCTGACCCATGGCGACTGCTGAGGAGCCAGCCTCCCCGGTTGGGACTACGGAACCAACCACGATTCAAATTACGCCTCGCTCGCTAACTCCCATTCTCGAGACGGAAGCTAGAGCCGAGAGTTCTAGCACACGATTTCACCGAGATGCTGACCTGCAGGTTATCATTGTGACGCCCCATGGCAATCCTACCATCTATATGGTCTGCGGGCCAGCTGTTGCTTGTGCCTCCCTGGTTTGGCGATCCATGTTGTATCGCGATGCTACATATGCTCACGATGCAAGAGATGAGACGAAACTAGGCCAAGTCCAGACTATGAAACTCAACGGCAACCCAGAAGCTCTTGGTCTACTATTCCGCATCATCCACTACGACTTTAGCCATGTGCCTAAAGAGCCAACGCTTAACCAGCTATTTGAGCTTGGAAAAAGCGCATGCCAGTATAGGTGCACTCATATCTTATACCCTTGGGCTGATCAGTGGATGTCACGCCTGTCCAACTTCGTTGCCGAGGACAATTGCTATTCCGAATGCCATAAGGCTCTCTAGTGCGCATTCTTTTCTTTTCCTTGCTCCTGCAAAGTTTTAAAATATTGTCAAGATCCTCACAATTGGCAGAAATTACTAACTCCAGAGATTGCATAGTGTTGCTTGGACTTTTGGCGAGCTGAAACTATTCCGAGATATGGTTGATGCTTTTATCGTAAGCACCAAAATCGATAGTAATGGCAAGATTGTGAACATCTCTGGACAACCTCTTGAGGACATGTTGATGCCCTGCGATATCCTTAGTAAGAGCTATATTTATCTTGACTACTAATTGTGGAGAATGCTAATCTAGAATATCAGAGATTATTGCTGAGACTCGTGCCTCTACAATTGCAAACATCCTCGACATCATCAAAAAACCCATCCATGCCCTCTCGTACGGAGAACAAAGCCAATGCAGCACATATTGCAAAGTGGGTAAAGATAGCCAGGCATGTGAGATCATGATGCTGGGCTCAATAATTCCTGCACTCGCGCAAGCAGGACTCTTTCCCATTCCGGAGCCTGATAAGTTTACAGGCAGCATCGAGGACCTCAAGAACAAACTCGACAAGATCAAGATAATTCCCTATGTCGGAAAAGAATGGATGCCACATATGTCCCACGAAAGCTGTGATCTTGGCTTCCGCGAGTCCGTTATGACCTGCCTAAAGTCAATGATGGTACCCTTAAGTTCTAGCATTAGTAAGTAGCCCTACACACTATCGGCTATAACAGCCCAAGGAATTGTAGGAGAACTATTTATTGGTATTAGATGTTGTCTGCTAACCAAATCCTGTACAGTGAGTTGGATGTCCGATCAGGCTAAATCATGCGGTGTCGAACCTACGAGAGAGCTAGAAGAGTGGCAACATAAACATGAAGATGTTTCACTTGAGCGTCTTCCGAAGTCTGATCTCGTGCATCATCTGGAAGAACAAGCCAAGGAGGGACATGACTCTGGTAGCCCCGGAAGTACCCGGGAGGATAACTCGAAGGCCGAATCCTGAAGTATCGGTGCTTGAATATCCGAGTCCAATCTGTCGGATCAGCAAGTTTTTTAGCACCATTTGTGAGACTACGCAGTTGATGAAATGGAGAGGAGAAAAGGGGGCATTTGTTTGACCTACAAGTAAGATTCCAGCGGTTGTAACTGGTAATATGCAGTGGCACCAGTAGGCATGGGAATTAGACTAAAATCTGGTGGAGAAAATCCTGGAATGGCGGCTGCTGTTGCAGGGCGGATGGACAAAAATACGTTGCGCTAAGCTAATACTTCTCTGTTGACTGAATTAATTAAGCCTCTGTCCTCGGATCCTGCGAATTCTACTGTCCAAGTTAATACGCGAGGTTACCTACTGTATGTGCTCCAAAGTGTTTAAGTTGGGCGTGGAATCTGGGACCTAGACTAGGTATTTAAATTTTGCACCCAGAGCAGTTACTTAACCTATTTGTCGCTTTCTCACTCAGGCCAGGGAAAAACCAACCAAAAAAAAATGAAGGCCTCGCCAGCCCGTAACCAGCTCCGTCTTAACTTTACCCCAATTCCGACTAACTCTACCCAACAACCACGGCGCACTAACCCCCACAGATGACTGATATACCAGGTTTCAGCTTTTTCGAAACGATGATATTATCATACTCGGCGACTTTGAGAAACTGCTTATGTCGGCAGTCCTACACATGCGCCTCTAAACCAAGCGGAACACTCTCAAACGTGATATTTTGCCCACCACTGTCCTTGACCCCCTAGCCGTCGCCATCACCGCTTGGCATATTTGTGTAAACGCTGTTAATATCGATAGAAAAGGCCAGTGGAGGGTCCAGTCACGATATCCAGTATTAGCTTCTTTCTATCAGGCCAGTCTGTTGTACCGTAAGGCGAATGCCAGGCGTCTCCAGATACAGCTGATTACCCACAATGCCGACGTTGTCAAAGATAATGACGCCGAAGACCGTTATATCGAGAACCTATATCCCACTACTGTTGCTTCAATGGCTTCCAGTGACCTCAGAATAAACGCTTTCAGGGAAGATGTGTACGGGCTCTGGCTAAGACTCAATAAGGTTGAGCAACTTCGGAGACTTGAAGGAGAAGCTGCACAGACTCGCCCTAAAGAAGATGGTGGGTGGAGAGAAGACTATTCATGAGAAGATGGCCTGAGAGGCGGGATTAAAGTGGGTAGGGGAATGCGAGATTTGGATTGTATGAGAGGAGAATGCGTTGTACCCATAGCCCGTCTGTCCCCCCTTGTGTGATCATGGCCGTCTAGGGGTAATAGAGGCCAGGAACCCGTAGCCCATAGAGTTTTATTGACTTTTTCCCCATAGCTTATAACATGGCGATGGGAATGACAAGCTGACGTGCTTTGCACTGTTACTACCTCTTGCGTGCATGATTTATCCAACACCCACCTATGATATTTGAAAAGATGTAAAGCACGAAGGGATGGGGATTCGAATACATATCGCATCAACTGAGGACGAAGTACAAGCCATGAATGAATCACAAGCTACGCAGGCCCCGAGATCCGTTCAAGTAGCCAAGCTGAGAGCTCGACTAAAGTCGAGCCTACATGCAACTATCAGTAAGATCATCTCCGAGAATAATTCGGCAGCACAGAAATTTCGATGGGCGGTTCGCGATAGGGATCAGCTGAAGGAGTTGCTACAACAGATCGCCGGACTCATCAACAAGCTAGAATTTCTCCTCGATAGCGCCGAGAGATAGCAGGAGAAAGAAGAATACGATCGCCTCCTGAGAGAAGTTATTTCTCTTATCACTACAACAACCGAGGCGGGCCAGATCAAGTGCCTCTCTGAAGGCGGGCCAGCTCCGCGGAAATCTATTAACGCCGCAGTGTATCTCAACCAAGTCTGGCTAGTGCTAGGTGCCGACAAGACGAGGTCACGTCAAGGTTAGTCGCCAATACTGTTGGGGTGACGCTACCAGAGCTTTCTATTCTCGGGAGATCTCTAAAGCCCTGGAAGGATGCTGAGCTCCACGCTGGAAAAAATGGCATAATTTACTCCTTTCCAGACGACTAAACAGATTGGGACTTTCAATCTCTAAAAAGCCTCATCTACACACAGTTGTTTGTATCATTGAAACCGCGACTCGAGCTCATGCGAGCAATCGCGGACACGGTATTGCAATTGCATACAGCAGGGTGGCTACACAAGAGTCTTCGATCTGAAAACATCATATTTATTGCTCCTCGCAGTTCGGATAGTGAAATCCTCCTCGATTCTGAACCTTACATTATCGGTTATGAGTATGCTCGATCCGATCTGAAGGACTCGGCCAATGCCTTCACAGATATCGGATACTAACCTCGAGGCAAATCTCTACAGGCATCCTCGGGCTCGCAACTTAAACTCGAGACATTTCAGAAGCGATTCAACATGTATGCCAGGGAAGGGCTAAATATTATTAGTATCGCTCAAGCTTCGGGTGAGATAATTGAGTTGCCATCTCTAGAAGAGTTGTTCCGAAAAGGCGATACCGTGACGGCCATTGCGTATCAGTCAGGGGAGACGGTCTTTGAAGTACTTAGGACGTCTTTCTCCGCTGAGAAGGCCAGGAAAGGCGACAAGGAGTTGTTACAGGATCAAACGGCTATCATGAACCGGTTGGGTGGCGCAGGACTTCAGCCTCTATTCCAACTCGCAAAACTAAACCTAGTGACATAAAGTTAGTCTAGATAACAAGTACTGATTAATTAATATCTACCGTCGGAGCCGTTCCTCATCAGAGCAAACCACACCTTCCAAAGCCACACATCACGGAGCGGTGAAGGAATCAGTATTTATATGCATGTTATTAGGCCGTTTACGTACTTGTTCGCGCTGTTATGGAGCCTAGGATCTAAAACCTGGCTATTTGTTATCGCATTATTCTATCATCTAGGGCAGACCTCAGTGATGAAACTGCTCCCGCTAGCTAACCTCGTAATAATTCACAATACAAGACCCTATAATTGACAAGCTGCGGCAACTTAAATATTGATCTCGAAGGGGACCCTTCGGGTACGTCTCGTCACAAGTAGTGTGTATAGTGGGCACCATTTTTAGACTCCAGAACTTGTAGCCCTGAAGCTTCCAAGCCAACTATTCAACATTTGTGGTTGAAAACGAATGAATTTATTCTTGTTTAGTTATAAGAACCGTATGGCTGTATAAAAACGCTTGATATTCTTAACTGATCCTTACCGATTTGCTGATGACTTAGTTATTTACACTATACTTGACATAACACAGTCTAGTTTGCAGTCACGGACACTAAGCTCGGTGATGTCTGGCTTGGGAATACATATATGTGGGCTTTCGTAGCGTCAATGCTTTTTCTTCTTCTTCTTCTCCTTTTGACGTGCTTCAAAGTGAGCTCTGGCTGAGCAATAGGATCATTCCTACCCCCCCGGCCGCGTCTTTATTTAAACATCTTGTAATTGTTCCTTGTCGACTTGAGCTTTTCTTTTTTTCAAGGGGGTGGGGGTGTGGTTCATTATCCAACTTTTTCATATTCAAAGTCAACGGAATATCAAGGAGCGTAATTGGATTTCGTTCTGAGTTATCTGGCAAAACATACAATATAGACGAACTAACGAATGGACAGATGATAGAGTTCGTCATCTCACCTTGACGATTTCATCCACATTTGGGGCGACTACCTTTTCTTACGGAGAAGGAGAGGAGGAGAAAGAGGGCCATTCCTTGTGAAAAAGCCGCCTCTTTCCCGCCTTCCAGGCCTCAACCAGCGCAATGTACGTAATGACCGCGGCGGCAACAACGCCCCACTCCCAACTGATGGCCGTGTGCTTGAAGACAGTGCGGTTGACGACAGGGATATAAATGACAGGGAAAGTGATGAGGAAGCCAGTAATGACCGCCCAGAACAGGAAGCGATTGCGCAAGACGGTGTGGACGATGGAGAATGGGCCGCTAAATTGCTCCGGATACATGTTGAAGAGTGAGCGGGTGAAGTGCTTGACCTCCCAAGCCGTGACTAGCAGTAGGAAACTGAGGGTCGCGAAGGTTGTCGCGCGCGAGCGGTACACGGCATCACACATCTCCGTGAACTCCTGATTGCAGTCCTCTGAGCGGCTTAGGGACACGGCCCACTGTTTCGGCCCGTATGATACAAAAGCCGAGGCGAAGATGCATAAAGCACCCATGAAAATTCCGTACGCAAACTTGTCGATTATGATCTCCTTTGTGAATACACCGACGCGCAGATCATGCGGTGGTCGAAGCATGATGTCTAGCTGCGCTTCCTCGAGTCCGAGGCCGAGGGCTAGGAATGACGACGTGATCAAGTTGGCCCAAAGAATCTCGATGGGAGACAGCGGGAAGACAGATTGATTCTCCTTATCCTTGAAGGCTAGGCCAATGAGGAGGAGCAAGACTTGGGATATGTTGGAAATAAGGAGGTGAAGGATGAACTGGCAATGGTTAGCATAAATAGACTTTCGTGGTGCACCTGGATGGAGAGACGGGGGGAGTAAATCTTACCTTTTGGATGTTGTCAAAAAGCCTACGCCCTTCTTCAACGGCGGTGACGATGGATGCGAAGTTATCATCGGCAAGCACCATATCTGCGGCCTCCTTGGCTACATCGCTACCGTTGAGTCCCATGGCGATACCAACATCGGCCTTCTTGAGGGCGGGAGAATCGTTGACACCGTCTCCGGTCATCACGCAGTACGCTCCGCGACGGTGCATCGCCTCGACCATACGCACTTTCGTGGACGGGCTACAGCGAGCCAAGACTAGCGGAAGCCTGTCTAACGCATCGATCTCCACATCGCTAAGAGCATCGAACGCTGATGCAGGCATAGTTGCGTTTGCAGCCTCGGCCGCAGTAAGGTCGGGACCTAGAATACCAACCTCGTGAGCGATAGCTGTTGCCGTTTTGATGTGATCACCCGTAAGCATATGAACCGAGATGCCGGCAATTTTACACTTCTGAACAGCGCCAGCAGTTTCTAAGCGAGGAGGATCGTACAGGCCGGCTAACCCGAGTGGTGCCAACCCTCTCTCAGCAACTGCGCGATTGGTCTTCAGAGCATCATCGGTTGGTGCTGTCTTGTGGGCAATGCAGAGCACGCGTAGGCCTTCAGCAGCAAGGGACTCGGCCTTGGCTGTAAATTGAGCCTTGACCTCATCGGATGCATCTAGAAGCGGCATAATTGCTTCAAGGGCGCCTTTAGTGTAGACATCAACGTCTCCAGAGGACCTGGCGTAAACAACCGTCATACGTTTGCAGGAGGAATCAAAGGGATGTTCGGCAACGAGGACGGAATTATTCGCCTGGGAGAGGGTAGCCTTGCTAATGTCGAATCTCATGGCGAACACTTGGAGAGCTATCTCCGTAGGCTCTCCTATAGCTCTCCAATCTGACGCAACAGTAGTAGAAATAGTGGAGGTTTCGGCTGTCTCATCGCCTGATGCTGCCTTGCTATCAGACACAGTCGCATTACTGCAAAGAGCTATGCACTCTAAGAATCTCCTGCCACTCAAAGGCAGCCCAGATATTGAAGATTGAAGATCGGAGGAAGAGGATTTGTCATCTTTCCAGACGACATTCCCACTCGCAGGATCAAAAGGGTGAGTGCAGGTTTCAACTGAAGCAACAAAGCCATCTCGAAGCCAGACTTTTCTAGTTATCATCTTGCCCTGCGTTAGAGTTCCGGTCTTGTCGGAGCAAATACTAGTCACCCCGCCGACGGCTTCGAGAACAGAGAGCTTCCGCACAATGACGTTGCCCTTAGCCATCGCCTTCGTTCCTACGGCCATACTGATAGTGAGGACGGCGATTAGAGACTCGGGAATGACGGCAACACCAACACAAATACCATAAATGAGCACATCGTCATCGATATCGAAGCGATTTGCTGCAAAGACAATAATGGCGAGGAGTATGGCAAGAGCGAAGAGAAGCAAAGCAAACTTGCTAAGTTTCACTTGTAGGGGAGTACCATCTAGGCCTAGGATGCTTCGGATTCCCAGCTTCACGCGCTGCCAATACGACTCGAACCAAGACATATCTTCGCCCCTTGGTTTGGGGTTTGTCCGGAGTAGCTCGGCAATCCGGCCTACTTCCGTGTCCATACCCGTAGCTGTTACAATGCCCATGCCACGACCACGTGTAATGGTGCTTGCAGAGTAGACCATATTCACGCGGTCACCAATAGGCATATCCACATCATTTAGAACGATATCCGAATGTTTGCTGATGGGCACGGATTCACCGGTGAGGAGTGCCTCATCGGTTGACAAATTAAGTCCAGAGACCAAGCGAAGATCAGCAGGGACGATGTCGCCCACATTTAGCATGACTAGGTCGCCATTGACGAGCTGCTCGGCTTTGATGGTCATGACCACTAGGGATCTAACAACCTTGCAGCTGGGAGCAGAAAGGGCCTGGAGACCTTCAATGGTCTTCTCAGCACGATAGTCCTGAACGAGTCTACGGGCAAAAATAAACCAACAAGAGTCAGCGCCGTGTCACAATTGAACGCTTCTCAAAACAGAGATACTCACCCAACTACAATATTGAGCACGATGACAGCAGTGATAACACCACCCTCGGTGTAGTCACGGATGGCGAAAGACAGAGCCGTGACGAGGATGAGAACAACAGTTAAACTGTTGGACACTTGCCTCAGGAGAATCTTCCAGATGGACAGCCCTTTAGCTGCCTTCACCCTGTTAGGGCCATACTCCTCCAAGCGACGAGCAGCCTCGGTATGAGAGAGGCCATTGCTCGCGTCGGTCTCAAGGAGATGCTCTAGCTGGTCGACAGGCAGGGCGTGAGGGGCACGAAGACTACCCACATGATCGGGCCTTTGTCTGGTTGCTGGGGATGTGGCATCGGAAGTAATATGCGTTTGGCCACATATAGGAGGCTCAGCCGACTCCTCGACGATAAGTTGATCTTCTGTCCCCATTCAAGTACGTACAAGCCAGGCAGTAAGTATGCCGAAAAATGATTGAACAAAAGAGGGAGGGAAAGGAAGGGAGGGGAGAAAGCGGAAAGCCAGAGAACAAGGGGCATAGTGGGAGGCTCAAGATATACTGTCACGCATATCCACTCCATATCCGTCTGGTCGTTGCTCTCATCCTCTCAAGATGTGTCGTCCACGAAAACGTGCATGATAAATGCATGCACCCATGGCTCCCAGACCAAGGAGGCACGGATTGACTGGACAACCCCGCGCAGAACCCACGAGGTCGTGCACTGGTATCCTATCATATGGCTGTCATGCGGACGTGTGCCAATATTGCGCCAAGGCGCCCGACGTCAGGACCATGTTCGACTCGCCATCGCATACTGTATTAGGCAACAGGTGTGGTATGCTGGATACAGGAACGAGATAATCAAGGGGGAAAGAGAGGAGGAAGGGGAGCGATGACGATGACGATGGTTCGGAATGGGGTTAGTCTTCGGTGGCGCGGCACGATGTGAGTGGCCGAAGCCAAAGTCACCTTTTGGAGATGTGGTGACGGCCGATGTGGTGAGGCAAGGAGCAAACAAAAAGGGAAAGCATTAAAAAAGAAAACAAAAGAAGAAACTTGGCAAGACTTAGTGAGAGTCGACGAGCAAATGCCACTTGATCCCATTGCCTCGGGATTGATGGGTCATGTTCCGATTCGTCTCTCCTTGGTACACAATCGTCAGGCAGTGTAAGGTGCACTTTACCTAACCTACGGCCACTGACCTAGGTAGGGACTCTACAGCGGAACTCTAGGCAGTGGTCTGGGCAGTGGTCTAGGCATGTACGCGGAGAGCTGGCTACACGGTAGGTACCTAGACTGGTACCTAGACTGGTATCAGTCAACCCCCACACCCAACTGCAGTTCACTGGTTAGATAAATACAGTATACCTAGTGTGTAGCCCGGCGAGCCATCGGAGCTGGTTACTCCACTGAAGCCCGAATGCTTGCCTTTCCGGCACCGAGAACGGGGGAAGACATGCAGATTACTGACCGACCTGCCAGGCCAGACACTGGACGCGGTCCCAACTTAACCCTCACATAATTACCGCTCATGCTAGCCCCCATACAGTCACAAAATCCTTGTGCTATCGTCTTCTGTGAAAACCCCGAGGCCACACCAGCAATCACGCCATGGCGTGTACACTGTTTCCACGTTGTCCAGGCAGTGGCGGTACAGTGATATAGGTAGTTCGGCTCGGCAGCTCGGCAGTGGAGCTTTCCAGTGGGACTGTAATCACATCACTCTTATAGGTCGAATGCCTGTGCAATGGCTCGAGCGGCATCACCAACCAGGTATCAAGTGTTCCGATGCCTCCACATTATCACGGTCGGCGTCTCGGCGCCTAGGTTGCATCCCCCGCCGCTCCATCGTGGGAAATATATCATTCGCCTCCCATCTACCACGATTGGATGGAGCGAGGTGAGACAACGGTGACTGGCCTACCTCAGTTTACCACCTGACCTGAGCCCCTTTTAGGGCTGGCAGATGGAAACCGGCCATCTACACCACCCACACCACACAGACACTTGCACAAGCAAGCATTTCGGATACTCCATCTGCATATTGTGTTACGGTATCTTACATGCATGCATGCATGCGTGTCCGTGTGTGTTCACGTGCAAGAGAGAAGGAAGAGGAAAGAAGAAAGAAGATAAGAAAAACAAAATGAAGAAGACCCCAGTATGCTAGAGTAAGCATTCGGGGGTGGCAGGGGGTCTGTATATTGTATGTACTCTTAGTACACGATCTATGCATTCCTGTTCGCTATCTCGGCAAAGGCCTGTCTCCCTAGGATGACGCGGCCGTGTTGGCGTCGAACACCTTCTTCCCCTCAAACCAAGTCTGGACGACCTTCGCTTGTAACAGCTTATCAGCACTCCACTCCATGTCCACGACAGCGAAATCTGCCGACCGTCCGGTTTCCAGCTTGCCCGCCCAGTCCGCGAAGCAGCTGTGCGCTGACCCCTCGGTCCCTGCGGCGATGGCCGCTGCCAGCTCGAGCGCGAAATGGGGGTTGACCCGGTCTTCCAACTCTGGCTCCCGCGCTGACCGGCGTGTCGTGGCTGTGTAGAGGCCCTTGAGCGGTGCGTGCGGTGCCGTTGGCGCGTCCGAACCCAGAGCTAGCACCGCGCCCCCTCGGGCGAAGTCTGTGTAAGCAAATGCTCGTTCACAGCGTTTGGGCCCCAGCAGAGTCGGCCAGGCTCGAAGGATCGCTGGGTCTGCATGCACTGCTTGGATAGATGCAGTGATACCCAACTTACCCAGTCGTGCAGCGTCCTCGGGCGATGCGAGCTCTAGGTGCTCGATCCGGTGTCTACGTCCGGGCGACGCATTCTGCTCTAGTGCGTCGATGGCAATCTTGATCGTCTTATCGCCTATCGCGTGAAGGGCACACTGCAGTCCAGCGGCATCTGCCTTCTTCACAACTGGGCCGAGCTCCTTTAATGACCATACCGGTTCGCTTGTGACACTGTTGGACGTGTACGGCTCTGTCAGGGCGGCAGTGCAACCGTCAATTATCCCGTCGCCAATGACTTTGATGCCCACTACTCGACAATCTGGGGTCGTCGTCGCATTGAACTGCCGGTTGAGCTCGATCGCCCGATCGACCTGCGCCAAATTCTCGGCTTCGGTTTTGCGTGGGACAATGAGCCAATGTACCGCGTACCGCATTGGCGAGGCTTCTTGTTGGCGGAATTCCTGTAAAACCTCCCATCCATTTTCGTCCATTGCCATTTCGATTAAGCCCGTGTATCCGACGGCGTTGTACGCCTGTATTGCACCCTTTACGGCCGCTAGTTTTTCCTCCATCGGCGCGACTTTGGCGATGTGAGGCCACACAATAGTAACCGCTGCCGCCTCGGTCAAAAGGCCTGTGGCTTTCCCGTTCTCGTCACGATGTATTTTTCCTCCCTCGGGGTCAGGCATGTTCTGCACTCCCAATTCTTCCAAGGCCGCAGTATTGCACCATGTAGAATGAAGATCTTTTGAATCGATGAATATTGGCCTGGGGTCAATATCATCAATCATGCTTGCTAGCGCTTTGCCGTCTGACATAAAGTTCATCCACCCCTTGGCCATTATTCGTGAAGCGGACGGATGCGCCACACTTCAACACCAAGATTTGCGTCAGTAACTTTCTATAGGTGACATCTATCCGGTCACGATAACATGCATAACATCCTTGCGCCACGAATAGGTGCACACAAGGGTTTTCCTCGCGGAATTGTTAACAGAAAAGGGGGGAGAGAACGGCTCTCGATGATACTCACGCGAAATCCTTGAGTGTTTTCCTGATATCCTCGAAGTTCTTGCATGCCTCTAGTCCTGCCTTCTGGAGCGACTGTCCCATTATCAAGAGATGCATATGCCCATCAATAAAGCCCGGTAGTACAATCCGACCACCAACATCATGTTTGGTGGCGCCGCTAGCCTCAGCCTGTTGTACCTGCTCATCGGCGAACGAGCCTACGTGGACGATCTTCCCTGCTCCATCGACTAGCATGCACTCGGCGAATGAGTGATTCTCCCCCCGGATCCCCGACTGGAAGAATTGTCCGTTATGAAACACAGTGGTCATTTCGAGGAATTTCCTTGTACAATACTTGGTGATAGAATAGCGATCCCTGTTTGCTGCATCCCGTGCAGCATGCTAGACACCGAGGCATGCCACTTCTCTCCCCACCGTACAAACCCCGCCTGTGGCCGATAACGGCATGCCGAGAGGGACGAAGGGCACCCAATTACCTACGACGGCAATGATTCATTACAGGAAGAGAAATAACTAGTGTCGGCGGATTTGAGAGGCGTGTGCGAGCATCTAGCTTCTTTTCCTCAAATTGTTAGTAGTTTGGGTTGTAGATGAGATAGGTGAGTGATGCAATTAAAAGGAGTAGACCGTGACACCCCTTCTCCTCTTTGCGAGGATAGTCTACACAAGGAACTATAAGGATACTATAGGTAATGACTAAAGCACTAATTAATTTTTTTCGACATACAGCTGCTCGACTCGTTTCCTGGTCTTCTTCATCCCTTACAAACTGGAGAAATTCTGGTGTCGCTCAATCATCGCATCTACGAGGAGCGGTTAGTAAGTAACCTTAGGTAATTATACATACGGTATTACCTTCATACCAACTTAGTATGAGGTGAGGTGAACCAAATAAATTAGGGTTGTTCGAACTCTTCGAGAGCGTTGGTTCGTTAGATGCACCGTTTGCCTTGAATTTCCTATCAAGTGAATCAGTCAATATTATATTTCACGGCGCAGATTCATCAATTAGGTTGTCGGATTATTTACTTGATGATCGAGCCGTGTGTAGCCAACTATTGTTATGTTGTCCTTCCCACCTTCTATTCAAAGTACACCAGATCTCCTACCTCCAAGTTCGCAGATTTAGGGGCTGGGTATCCTGAAGGGTAGGCGAATCCTACAATAACTAAGAGATTGCCGTACTGGGGAGCTTGGGAACTTTGACTATATTTCTAATATGCTCGCTTTATTTTCATATACCTATCTATGAAGACATCGCCATTCGGTTGCGGGTTCGGAGGGCTGGGAAACCATTCTACACGGGCTCCCGGACATCGGCCACCACGTATTCTGATATAAATTAATTCTTGCTATGTCCTCATCTAGTTCGATCCAGACCATCCTAGTTCTTGTCTAGAAAACATTAGGCCTGGCATTTTGGGCGAACTAAGCTACGGCTCGGCTGTCTGTTGAAGCCAAGTTGGACAGATGGTACTGATAGTACCTTCATTTTTCTTGACACCCGTTGAGCTGATAGGCGCTCTGAGAACCATCGGGATACTTTCGGATTGCTGGGTTATTTAAATAAAGGCCGTCGACTTCGCGCACGTGAATCAACTCCGACTTTACAGTAATGTCAATCCTCCTAACGGACGAGGGCACCCAAAAAGGACATCATCGCCTTCGCAACCGCGAGGAGAACGTCGAGAAAATAGGTCAAGACAAAAGCGTGCTCGCCATGTGGGATTATCTATCATTGAGACTATATCTATCCGATGCGTGTTACTGAAAGAGGGCCCCGGTTGGGAATTTACATATATCTAATACCATATCATCTTAGCTACATGTCAATTACCTCTATCGCTTCAACAACATCAATATCCACTCCTTGCTTGACGGTAGCAATCCTTTCCGGGTCGCTGATAGTTATGACCCTGGTCGTTTCATCACGGGACGTGGAGTTCTGCGAAACGTACCATAGACTACCTACCGCATCTACATTGGAACTCGGTCTCCGCGGACCCGGAAGGCATGGTATGCGGTGAAAATTGCTAGCCCGCCTACGTTAGCCATCAAAGATCCCTACCAAGGTAGCCCTCCACATACACTACCACTCACCTTAAAAGGTAATTCCTCTATAGCTTTCAACCCTTTTAAACGTTGTAACTAGGTAAGCTGTTATGACGATCTTACCTGACTTCAATGGCTATAGAAAAGCCACCTTTGGAGTTTCGTGACTGCCCCTTGGCGCTCAACCATACCTGGTAATCTCGATGAAAGCTAGCCAACATAGGGATTTTTCATGGCCAATGTAGGTTACTTTATAAATCGCTGCCTGTTTTACTAGGATACGGCAGTATTCGTCATATAAATGGCCGAAGTCTGTAATATCTAGATGCGTTTAATCCTATATGATAAATAGGGAAACACTTTTTTACGTCTTACGGTGTTGCATGGTTTACGCAGACTTCATACACGGTATAGTTTCTTGTCATGGCGGTTCCAAAGACAGACGTAGGAGGGAAGCCTGGCATCATCCGTCCATTTGGGAACTTGTAAGTGAGCCTACATCGAACCATTGCAGGCCGGAGGAGCTGATGTTTGTGTGTCATCTTTTGTATAGGGAATGCTACGAGTTCCACATGCTGCAGTTGGGGTTCTTGGGAAACAACATAGTAAGCTGTCGCTATGCCATCCCGGCTCCGCTTGCGGCGCCGGAGCGCCGCGACCGCGTCGTTGCGCATGTGGAAGACGCCATAGCGCGCGTCGTGGTCGAACACCCGGCGCTGCGTCTCGACGTCGTCAAGGCGGACACGAAACGCCCGGCTTGGGTCGGTGTCGATCAACTTCGCGCACCATGTCCAATGGGTAGATATCGGTGGCGACAGTGACAACGCGACTGCGAAGCCCAGGGAGACGGCGCTGCAAGATATAATCGAAAGACGCCTCGACGAGCCCTACGCGAATGTGGCGGGGCGACCGCGATGGCGTGTCCTCGTCCTCGTCGGGAGCAGTGGAGATCCCTTCCTCGATGTCATATTCGACTACAGCCACTCTTTCGGCGACGGGACGAGCGGCAAGATCTTCCACGAGACCCTCCTGCGCATCCTCAACGCACCCACGACATCGGCGGAGATAGAGGCGTGGGCCCCCGCGCTCACAAACCGCATCTTGACGATCCCATCCACGGCAAGCACTCTCCCGCCCCCGATAGAAAAGGCGGGCAAATTCACCGTATCGGCCAGATTTGCCGTATCGACGGCGTGGAAGGAGCTGCGGCCGCCGCGCTTCTCGTCGGCGTCCGCGGCACAGGCGCACTGGGCCCCGATCCGCACGACGCCGTACAAGACGCGCTTCCGCGCCCTCGACGTCCCGGCCGACGTCCTGCGGGGCGTCCTCGGCGCATGTCGCGCGCACAAGACGACGGCCACGGGCCTCTTGCACGCCCTCCTGCTCGTCTCCCTGGCGTCGCACATCCCGGCGCGGGAGGCGACGGCGTTCGCGGGCAGCACGCCGCTTGATCTGCGCCGGCATCTAGCAGGCGTGGCTGCAGAGATGCATCCGGGCGGCCACGAGCCGCGGCGCGCGGTGGCGAACTACGTGTCGGCGGTGGCGCACGAGTTCGACGAGGGAGTCGTGCGCGGAATCCGGGACGCCGACGCCGCGGAGCCCGGGGATGACGGCGCGATAGCCCCGGCGCTCGTGGACCTTGTCTGGCGATGTGCGGCCCGCGTGCGCGGCGAGATCCAGAAGCGGCTGGACCGCGGCCTCAGGAATGACGTCGTCGGCCTGATGAAGCTTGTGCCCGACTGGCGGGCGCAATTCCGCGCCGAGGCCAGCAAGGCTCGGCCGTACTCGTTCGTGGTCTCGAATCTCGGCGTTCTCGACGGCGAGCCAGACGCGCAGAGTCGCGACGCGGAGAGTTGGAGTATTGCGTATTCTATGTTTGCCATCAGCGCCGAGGTCTGCGGCGCCGCGTTTCAGGTCTCGCCCATCTCTGTCAAAGACGGGGCGCTTTGCATGGGCTGTAGCTGGCAGGATTGTGTCGTCGATGCCAAGTTGGCTGAGGCGATTACCAGGGACCTGGACCGGTGGCTGCGGTTCCTTGGGAAATCATAACGATACGTATATGTATATTCCTTACTTGATGAGGGTGATAATAACCCCAACAAGTTCTGAATCGTCATTATCTCTGCAGTTAATAAAATAAACCCCAAGGAGCTTACTCGGTCTCACAAGCGGAATTCACAGTATATCATAGCCGAACTGGCGGCGAGGGAAGTGACTTGACCCCTTGCTCTTCGTAAATAGCATGAGATGGGAATTCTGGTACTGAATCAACCGACGCCCAGCGAGTCATCCCCAAAGTCTACTCAGGACGATACACTACTGCTAGGCAGAACACAAGCCGTGATCGAAACGATATTCACCGCGAATACTCGGTATAATGACTGAAGAAATTACGGTTACCTGAGCTATGTACGAGGTCGTCAGCAAAACGACCCAATGAACGTTTTCGGGGTTTGGCCCTAGACAAAGAGCAAACGTTATCCCAGCTATAGAGGCTAAGCGCCAAAACGTAACAGCTATTAATGTGGCAAAAGGTCGTTCAAGTCGCGCTGCCACCGATCTAAATCAACCCCAGATAACAATTTTTTCCTAGACCCTGCCGCTACCCCCCCAACATCTCCCCCAAGAAACACGGCAAAAGTTGACAACAGCCCCCTTCCAACTCCTAATAAAGATGCAACCGGAACCACCACCTCCCACCCTTTCTTATTGGTCACCAATGTGTAATAGGAAAGACGTACGTGCATAAACGGGGACAACTCGTTGTGAACAATGAGCGGCTGACGCCGGCAGCTTACTGGGTCCGGATCTTCTTCGCCCGGCCGCGTGGCGCAAGATGGCTTGCACGGCCGCCTACACTCTCCCAATATGCGTGGAGCAACTCGGGCGCAATGTTCTTCAGCTTGGTCTCGGCCTCCATTGTTGTGTCGGCACGCGCCGCTGAGTGCCCAACCCATTGTACCTCGAACTGGAAGCCCCCGCGGTTCTTCTTCTCGTGCCGTAGAACCTTGAACACGTGGTATACCTCGGGGGGCGGGTTTTTGGGCTTGTGGAAGAGCGCGCTGATTCGCCCGCCCTGAGCGTTCCAGTACTCGTATAAGACTTCTTCGGCGCCTTGCTGAATCTCCTCCTCGGCCTCCCATGTCGCGTCTTGCTCGCCCTCACCCACCCACTGGACTAGCAGCTCGACAGAACCGCTTCGGTCGCCGGCCATCCGGTGCTTAATGAGTTTCACGATTTCTTGCTCCTCACGGTTATCCTCTTCTTCCTCTTCACCTCGTGGTTGTTGGGTCGGCCCAGTCTTGGTGGGTTGCGCCTTGCCTTTCTCCTGGGGAGGCGGTTTGTGCACCGTTTCGGCCTGGGGTTTCGGGGCTGAAGGTGCCGGCGCGCCGGCAGCGTTATTACCAAGGAGTTCTGTGAGATAGAGAAGCAGTAAGTAAGAGACAAAAGGCCGGTTAAGGAATGGCGACGCGCGCAAAATTGAAACGCATACCTAAGCCGCCCATAGGGGCCTCTGGTACGAGGGAAGAGTCGGCTTGCACGCGTGCGGCATCGGAGGCCTTGGCGCGAGCCGAATCAGACTCTGCAGTGGTTTTTGATGCTGCCGCCGTATCCGAAGCACCACCCTGCTGCGACTTTAACGACGGCCGGCCGGGGCGTCCTAATAGTGTTTTGCGTCAGTCCACTGCCCACTGATCTAAACACTTAGTATAGGGAGAACTCGGAGACCGTACGTTTGCCACTGCTAGGGAGCAACGAACGAGGTTTGGTGCTCGAACCAGGGGTTGCGGATGAGAGGCGCGACCGCGCCGTGCGCTGTGAAGTGGGAGTTTTTCGGGCCGGGATGATGTCGTCGTCATCTGTTCCATTTATCCCCTCAGGTCAGTCACACACACGTTTCTCAGTTGGTCTGTCTATATCCGTGATATAGCGCGCGTCGAACAAGTTGGATCCAGGACAACTGTCGTCACTCACCGTCGTCCATGTCTTCGTAGGGATCAGCTTTCGCTTTGCGCTTAGTGCCTCTCGCGTCGGCAGCAGTACCATTGACCGACCCTCTCGTGGACGGCTTGTTGGGAGAGCTCCAGAAGTTGAGGAGGGCTGCCATTTAAGGAGTAGCCGATCAATGCCCGATGCAATGCAATGCAAACAAAGACGAGAGACACCAGGAGGGGCCCAATCAGTTGGCGTCTGACAATGTGTTACGTCGACAACGGGTTTGCGACAAGTTGATGCAAATAAAGAAGAGGGCGTATGGCGACGGCCGCGCTATTGGGTTTGCTGTTGTTCTGTTGCGTTGGGGTTGGAGTTGGAGTTGCCGTTGCTGCTGTTACGGATGAAGGAATGCCGGTAAACCGATGTGTGATTTGTCGATTTGTCGTGTGTGTTGATGAAAAAGTGTGGTAAGCGTGTGTGGTGTGTGAATGTGTGTGTTGTCAACACGCGGTTCTTGGTCGCTTGCTAGCGGAGTCCAGAAACAGACTTCAAGTCTAGTTAGTCTCTCTGTATCACCAGACAAGATCAATCAATCAACAATCGATTCGCGATGGAACCAGAACCCCGGCACCAGTATGCGAAAAATACGGAGTAATTAGCAAGAGCCAGGGAATAAATAACACTTACTGGAAAGAGTGTAGCAGGATTCTGTGTGATGACGCTGCCGGTCTTGCTCCGTGCTGTGTGCTGGTGCCAGCTTTGCAAAAAGACTGGGTCAACCGGGAAAAAAATAATAAATAAAAAAATAGCAAAAGTCGACAAGGTCATTCAGACGTCTTCAAGAGAAAAGGATGACCTCGGCCAGTTCCTCTGGCAACCTGAGGTACTTCTATCCATGCCTGATCCTGCTGCGCTTGGTGTCGGGTCTGTGCCCGCCGAGGTAGCCACAGCAGTGGCCGCTAAGTCACCATGTACCTACGAGGTTCTTTTGATAGGCAGGATACTTGACGCAAGGGTGCTGACACTGCCTACATAGCGAAAGTAGTCGAAGTAGTCTAGGAGAAGTGTCCAATGAAGACTTCGATACAGGCAGGTACAGTAGGCAATGGCTTAATCAACATCTGTTGTCGGTCCGGCAGATATAAAATCAGGGAGGGACCTGGTGCCAAGGCTCCGCCTTCCGGGAAAGGAACATAGCATCACGTACAAGTCAGACCCAATAAGTGCCGAACCAATATTCTGCTTTGCCGAGTTTCATTTTCGATTGACGTCCCACCTAGCATCAGTCCTCTATAAACCACTCAGATTAATCTATACATACATATCCAGGCACCTGCGCTTGTAAGTATATTTGGGCATTTATGCTTGCAGAGAACATTAGAACCCAAAAGATCATCGCAATGCAGAAGAAATGGAGATATCGATCTTGGCCATTGCATACCTGACACACACCCGGAATCCAGAGTCGCCTAAATATATACGCACGAAAGGAAAGCGAGACGCATTCCCGCCGCCCAGCCAGAAGCCCGGGTACGATGAAAAGGGAGAAAGAAAGGAAGCAAGCCAACAAACAAGTAAAGGCAATGAAGCAACACCAGGTAGTCCGAACAGGCCCGCTCACTTGCGTGCCTACAGACCCGAATCGATCTTAACGATGCCACTCTTATCAAAGTAGTTGCGCCACTGGGCGCAGTTGTTCTGGAAGGCCGTCGAGTCGGCGGCACTAATCTGCGCCTTCTGCTCGGAGACGCGCTCGAGGAAGTCTATGCTCATGCCGCCGCTGACGTGCCACGCAATGTGGCAGTGAAAGATCCAGTTGCCGGGGTTGTCGGCCTTGAAGGCGAGCACCAGCCATCCGCTACCCGGGAGCATCGTCACGTCTCGCCGCGTCGGGTTGGCGCTCTTCAGGCTCGCCTTGTCCGCCGCCGTGAAGGTGCCCGCGCCCGTGGCCGATGCGCCGAGCACCAGGAAGTCGTGCCCGTGCAAGTGCATCGGGTGCGGGATGCCAGATAGGTTCTCGATCACCCAGAACGTCCATACGTTCTTCTGGTTCACGATTACGACGTTCTCTGAAGCCGGGTACGATGTGTTACCATTCAGCACGTAGTCGAGGACCGGTCGGTCCCAGCTCACATCTATCGACGAGCCGTTGATTTTCCAGAGCACGAGTGGCGCCGTCTCGACCGTCACTTCGAGCGTATTATTCGTGCTGGCCGTGAATTGGTCTAGCGGTGCCTGGCGCGTCACTACGGGTACATAGTTCAGAGAGTCGCGGCATCCGAGGTTGGGCTGGGCGCTTCCCGAATTGGTTGGAATGCCGCTGGGGACTGTTGAGTAGTGTACGATGGCCGCCGGTGCGGGGTTTAACGAGGTGCCGCAAAGACTGCCCACGGGCATGGTGACATTCATCCAGTAGTTCCCTGGCGTCTTCGAGGCATCGATAGTGACGTCCACACGTTGGCCGACGCCTAGGAAGACATTGCTCGTGGTGAGCGAGTTGACCGGGACCAAATCAATCGCGATGACGGTCATGTCATGACCGACGATCGATACTTGGTAGTTATTTTCGACCGAGGTATTGATCAGTCTCAGAAGGTGACGCTTGCCGGATGTCAGGGTAATTCTGGAGTAAGCGCCGCCACTACCGGCCGGGTTGATGTTTGTGCCATTGAACAACACATTGTCACTCGGCGGCGAGGTTGGCGTGTGCAAGGTCTCAGCCACAAGTTGATCCGCCGTCTTGAGATAATAATCGTTGATAGGATAGGCTCCTAGATCGATGTCATAGGGGAGAGAAGCCGGCCCGTTAATGACGATAGGCCCAAAGACTCCATTGCCATATTGCGCGGAGAAATGAGAGTGATACCAAGTCGTACCATATTGGGTAAGCTTGAAGGTGTATGTCTTGGTCCCTCCTGGCGGGATGGGACATTCAGTTACCCCATTGGTACCATCCTGGATGTTGGTACCCAGCTGACGTATCCCATGCCAGTGAAATGAGGTGCCATTGAGACGAAGGCTGTTCTTAACAGTTACCACGAGGGTATCGCCCCAATCAGCTTGCAGGGTCGGCCCGGGATACTGGTTGTTGACGAGCATCACTTTGCTCTTGACCCGGCCGTCTGGACCGGGCCAGTTGTCGTGCTCCGTCACTTCGAGGTTGAACTATTTGACAAGTTAGGTGCCTCTTTGGTGGTTTCTCCTTATCGGGACTGCGGAATCTCGGCCTTACAGTTCTAACAATGCCCGATGGGGTGTTGGTTTCATAATCAGTATTGATGTCGAACCCGGTGCTCCAACATGCTCGGTTTGAAGGCGTGTAACAAGCCCCGGGACCTCGGACTTCGAGCACATTTGGCTGTGAAGGAGCACATTGGCCGAGCCTCACGAGAAGACTGGCCAAGAAGACCCTGGCAAGGGAAGAGCTCATCTGAAGGGTCTGTAGAACGATATAAAGACCAAAAAAGAAGGAGAGCGGACAGCCACTAGGCTTAGCAATATTCTGGAAGTTGCAAGCGAACCAGAGCGATAAACCACGGGATAGACGGCACAAACTAAGAGCCTCTCACTGACCTTATATAGCCCATCAGGAGGTGCCCGACAGCTCCGTGAGCCTACACCTAACAATTCTATCCCCTATCAGGAAGCAGCTTGAGGGACTAGGGCTCCCATGTTTACGATGGCTTTCTCCGGAATGTTCGGGTATTGAATACCGCAATTCGTCGATTGCGAAGTCCATCCGCTAATCTACTCAGAACGGTATCATTCTGCGCAAGAGCCACCCGTACTAAGAGTAATGGGAAGACAGACGGGCATAAGGTCAAGGTCCAATAGTCTCGTCTCGTGCAGATTAGGAATCAGGCCGCAGCCGAAAAGGCCGGCTGGGTTCTCGCATCTTGGAAGATCCCTGTGACGGCGTCCCAGCCGATTGAAGAGCTGCATTGAGGCTGTAGTCGTGTGTCTATCAATGCAGCTGGCGGTGTGGGAGCCTGAGTTGTGTAGGGTGTGATCATCGGCTACCGACGAAGTGTGGTAAGAGAACGTGGCTTCGTCGTGAGCTCGGTCATACTGATTCACCCTTCTCCGGACCCGTGGCGACCTGACATCCCAAGGTATCTCGAGGTTCTGGTGAGTCGAATAAGGCTGACGCGAGATTTCGCTAATGCTCGGGTCCTATCATATTAGTCCAGCTTAATGCGTACCCCACCCCAGTAGGCATTTTAGTCCGGTTACCGCTTTAAGTCAGTTTTCGTGTGTTGATTGGTATATGCGGTGCTAACCAGTGTTCAACGCTTAGATCATACGCAACGCAAATAAGCCGATGAATTAAATGATAGATAGAACCACACTCTATCGACCTGACAACAAAAACGCATTTATAAGGGCAGTTAGTTGGATTCCAACTATGTCCTTAGGTCGAGTGTGCTGTCATGTTGAATAAGCGTTGTTGCCGCTCAGGCCAGCTTCGCCTGTTATTCTTACCCCTCTTTCAGCGCCGAAAAAGAAAGGGTCGAGACCAACGTCCCATGAAACGGGATCGCAGGAATTAACCCTTCCAAAATTTGGGTTGAATGTAATTCAGTGTCTCCAGGGAGCTGCTCAGGTTGGATACCGTAAGCAGACAACTCAGCGACACAGCGGGATGAACTCATAAGGTGGAGTGGTGTAGCGAGGGACAAAAGTGGCAATTCCCTGGTGTGTCTGTCCAGGACGATGCATTCTACGGCAAAACAGCAGCCGAGAGTCAGAGTGGCGCATCCTTTAGCGTACAGCTTCTCTCGTGTACAAGAAGCTGGGATGGCCGTGGCGCAAATAGGATTGGTCGTTGTGCGACATCGAGTCTCTAGTGTATGGTCATGTGGAGGTATACGCCGTAGTCCGTGTTGTAATTATGCAGGAACAAAAAAGAAACCGATGAGAGCCACTGGCGGCCCCCACCCACACACACAGCCACGACACACAGTAACGGCGTTCCAGTATCTGACAACTCGGTTTCGGCACCGAACCGTGGGCCATGGTTCTCTCCCTTGTGCCTGTTCTTGGAACTACGTGGATATGCTTCGGCATTTGTATAAATAGGACTCATGTAACGTTCTTCTGCCTCAACGATCCAAGGGCCGGAACAAAGAGAACAATAGATATTCACAAGTTCGATCTGAAGCCAAATCAGTTGTCTCCAATACATGTATATCCCCTACTGTAGTCTATAACCTGTAGTAAATGATCTTGTAGACAATACCTATCTACTAGTAGCTACTATACACTGAAGAGCAGGGGCCCCTTGCTCATCTGGGAGCGATGGCGCTGCACGTCAAGGGTACCCGCATCTCGGTTGCAAAGGAAACCAGCCGGGAGAACCCACCACCCTGGGTCTATCTAGAGTTGATGATCTCGGTTCCGATGCAACCCATGCATTAGCAAGGCTCTTATCTCCAACGCCTATCATAAGCAGAATCCATCCCGCTTCCAATTTCCACATTCTATAAGCCGCGGCGCGATCACACTGATCAGGCTTGAGTCCGGTTCACCGCCTTGCACGAATGTGACTCAACCGTATTGTGGCGGGAACTATCATCGCAAGATAAGACATTCCCGTGACCGTTGGCCGGGTTTTCCTACCCCCAAATTATCCATGGTGTGTGGGTGTGTCATCGAAAATCAGACGACCCGCGTGGCCGGCCATACGATCTGCTGCGGTCTTGGCCTTGGCCGCGTCATAAGCGACAAGACTGTCTATTGACGGGATGGGAAGTTGCATTGTTTCCATTGGTTTGAGGAAAAATGTTTCTATGCGGGTTAGGCGACGCGATGTGGCGCAGAGCTGTGCCTTTAAATTTCCGATGCACGTGCCGATCCTCTTAGGTGGCGTCCCAATAACTGCGTCGCTTTGTTAGATACACTGCGATTACCTGGTCCAGCATCGTCGAATATGAGTATATCTCCTCCAGGAACAACACACACCCATGTTTGTCGAAGTGTAGTAGCTCTAGAAATATGGCCATGCTATCGGGTTGTCCCTTTCAAGGCCCACTGTAGTAGGGCTTCGGCTTCGGCTGGTACGATGTTTTGATGACTACATGTACTTGATCAGCTCAAGGGCTGAAGTGAGCCCGGTGGAGTCATGGCCGCAATTATGTCATAGCATGGGTTGGAGCTACGGAATTCGAGAATAACCTGCTGTTCTTGTGTTCTTTTGCGCTAGTCGTCTGACATGCAGATCGAGATGCCCAGGGTAGTATACCCCTGTTCCTTCGTAGTTCAACGAGAAGCGCTCCTCAAAACTGGGATTGCTCGGGTCGTACTAGTAATATCGTTCAGGCCGACGGTCGCGAAACGCGGAGGGTGTGGCGTGATCAGCAGGCTTGAGTGCATGTGCAATATACTTGTGATAGTAAAAGGTTGATACTATTATAAGACACCACACAAATGCATGTTGGTCAGAATGCACCGGGAGGGGGGGTGTAATGGATCATTTAGCCGTGCTGGCCATCCTTAAATATATGTTCTGTTAGTAACCCGAGTTTCATTGTCTCCTGTAGCATCAACTCTGATGCCGGAAGAGCTGGCAAGTTGCCGAACAAATCTATCATTGATAGAGAAGCAAGATAAATCATCATATAAAGACAACAACGGGAGATAACAGACCGTATTGTATTCGAGTCCACGAATTAAAACTTTCGAGATTCGATGCCGACTGCGAAATAGTATAGGGACGTTTCTCCTCCCTTACCCCCTATATGCGAAGTAACAATAGTAGTTAAGTATTCATTGTGACGAAAGTGTTTAGCAGTGTGGCTGGGTTTAGTGTTGGGTGCATGCATACATTCATAGGTACTATGATATCGAAACAAGTTCTTTCCCAGGAGGACCTGATTCTAGGCGAACGGAACGTTACAATATCGGCTTTGTTACCTAAGCAGACCCAATATAATGTTATTAAAAAATAGGGTGTTCTGTCTTGTGATAAAGTGATGTTTATTGCTTTGGCGTAGTCGCGGAAATATTGTCTATCTGGTTATTATAATTCAGACCGCCCGGACAGCCTTGGCTAGCGTATTAGGATAACCTGAGAACCGTAAAGGTGCTGTTTGGCTAACAACTTGAACCTGCGAAGAGGCTTCAACCTATGTCATGAATCAGAATTCAGCAGGCGGGGTCACCATAGTCCAAATTGCTCGCGTGGTGAATATTGTGATGTAGAAAGACAAATAAAATGTACTACGAAATATCGCTGTCGATTCTTGTTGCACTAGAGCGCGAGGTAGCCGAAAGAAATTGTAATGCGCCTGTAATGTATTAATATTTGACACAGAATTAGTTTCCTAATTATAGTACTCGTTTCGAGAATGAGATAGGTCCTGCGTTTAACCGTAATTTATTTCGGTATTGCCTCAAGCGTAAATTCCTATCAGGATCCTTCTTTCGGAGCTATACAGCACATATATCACGATACTTAGCCTGGAGACAAGTCTATGGCTTTTGGTAAGTGCATGGACACTGGTTACTACAAAGCTTAATCACAATTCTAAACCACGAAGAATACGACTGGCCTGGCCTGGACCTCGACCTCGACCTCGACATAAGTGAAATGTAAATGAACAATGAATGTCAGATGCATAATGTTATACACAACAAGATCCCAAGCCCTAGATGTTTCTTCTGCTATATTCACCATACCAAGTATCACCATTGCTGTAAACACCCTAGAAAACCCGTAAATGTGGCCAACGTGCCACAAATCCAGCAATCAAATTATAACCTTGCTATTAGCCAGGCTGGTAGCGCCCAATAGCTACCTTTCTTTGTAAAGGTTGACCGGTTCATTTGGGATCTACTAGAAGTGAATCTGTACTGGATTCGGGATCAATCACCTTCTTATGCTCTGAACCGTCTTATGCCACCTCCAAGGCGGCCCCGGCGCATTCAACGAGCTCTCCTCACAGCGTCCTTGGTGCTATATGTAAGCGCTACGACACCTTACTTATATCAGAGAGTTATTCGTTTGCTGCCTCGGGCATGCTTTCTATGGGAGACTGAGTTGGAATATTGAAATTTGGCTAGAACGGAAAGACTGTTTGGCGATTGAGATATATAAGAGAAAGATAGAGAGAAAATAGACCGCCGGGAGATATCATTTGTCATGTGACCAGCTTTGAATGAAGAAAGTGATCTGTATTTTATTAGTATATCTTATTACCATTCCTAGAGCTGGAAACTCCTTGGGCGACAACGCAATACGTCATGCTTATCCTGACAAAATACGTAGGAGTAAAGTTCTGTTTAACAAACAAGCCATGTGTGCATTGTGAGAGGGTAGAATGAAAATTTGCCTTTTGTTTTCTTTCTATGATAAGTTTTAGGTCTGAGCTTGGAAATGAAAGCACCCCAAGCAACCACTTTCACCACAGCGAGGGGCTAGTCTATGACTCTGAAATCAACACTTGATTGAGTCTATCATAACCTTATATCTTGATTAAAAGCAGCGACGAAGTGAAGTTTCGGATAGGGTATGTGCCACTATTATTTAGTATCCTCCGGTCAAAGGGAAACGGCGAAAAAAATAAATTGAAATTAGAATATGAATTAATATCTTGATAATGAAACTAATCCTATTCCAGAACCATTACATATGTTCAATAATTGTACATATCTACCTAGATTCTGAGTTTTCTATATTTAGGAGTATTCGAATATAGTATTCCTGGGCAGTCATGTCCTGTCTTTCTCTGATCTGACGTGCGTAGCTCGCGCTGCTTACGTATTGAGCGCCAAGAGAAGTTCACCAACCTACATGTAGTAAGGACGACAATCCCGATAATTAGGCCCAGACTTACTGAATTAAGGAAATTTTTTAGTTGGCAAAGATCCCAGGACCCCCGATCGGGTCTTTAGCCATAGTTTAGCTACCTACGTAATCGGTATATTGGCCCTCTCCGAATCATCTTTTTTTTTCCTTTTCTTTCCCTCTCCCTGATAAGGGGGCGTATAAATTACTTAGTAGGCTAGCGGCAGCATGATTCGCGTTAGCAAACAAAGAAACGGCTTTGACGAGAAAGCGTCGGCAAATTTCTCAAGAAATAACATTTCATAGAATGCTGTCATAAACTACTACTTAGTGTTAAGACCTCTGCCGTAGTAGTTGAAAGACGCGTGCTGTTGCACGAAGGTCTTACAACCCCTTTGTTCACTAGTCTCAACTATTTACAGAAGTCTGGTGGTAGTTCGAGACACTCAGCTTTATATAGCAGCTAATTCCTACGACAATTTCCGACATAGCCGTATTTATTGAGTACGTAGTGTGTACTTAATGCCCGAATACGCATAGGTGAATGTGAGTTTCATGTTTACACTGTATTGATTCGAGCTATTCTTTACTAATAGAGATGTGGCACAAATAAGAATTGCTGTTTTGTACCTACCATTTACGGCATTGGAGAGATTTGTTCTAAGGTTCTAGCGTTCTGGCTGTACCTACCTAGGTAGGCCGGAGGAGGGATTGGCTATTTGTCCAAGCAACCACTTCATCACTTGGGTCGGAGAGAATTTATATCTGTTAGGACGAGCAAATATACTCTGTTAGGCGAGAAACAACCAGACAGGAGGGAGACCACACCTATTAGCATTTCATGATGAACTGAGGCGAACGAAGCCTTTTGCTGTGTATCCTTGTTTTCGTTCCCCATTGCTATCGAAACGTCCGCAGCGAAGCACAAATTCTGGGGGGGGGTATACCAAGGTGATGTGCTACTCTGCGCTGCAGATTGTCTACCTATAATCCTGGTACAAGATATTTGTACCTCAACTTTAGTATGGGTTGTTAACTGTAATTCCTCTTTGCTCGTGCTGTTACTATACCAAGTTGAGCTTCTGGCGGATCTATTCCAATTACGATATCTACTGCGGTATAGTACAATTATTTGCCGTACTAAAAAATACCCTGAGTCTTAAAATTACTCTTAAAAAGTATCACCCCAGTATGGTTTAGAGACGACTTCGGGCCTCCCGGTCGAATGGTTGTAGCGAGACAGCGGCCTCTAGCGCTTGTGTACTACTACTACAAAAAGGGAGCATTTGTGGCTTGTGTCCAGACGATCAGTACCATTGATAGTTTTCCATGGCGTTCTGGCGTTATTCTAGCACCCTTTAGCCAAGACTATTAGACAGGCGTGAGTGACCCTTACTCCAGATTACCAACCTGCCGGAATCGCCCCCCACGGAGCAAGTTGAGATGGAGAGCCCCTGAAGAAATACCGAAAGGGCGATCTGCAGGTGGAGACTGGAATGGATTGGGTTCAATAAAGGCTAAAGGATTTAGTGTAGGTACGCTACTTAATGCACCTACAGTGCCCAAGACCTGCTGTGTCGGTGAATGAAACATTGGCTAGCCTTGATCTAACTTATCCTAGTGTAGCACTTGTCATCAGAGAAGTTTCCAATGAGAATTTCCTGTTGGTACCTATAGGTACTACAACGACACAAGTTGGCCTAGGTCTTGTCATCATCTGCTCTATATGCATAGGTATATGACCATACATTGCGAAGAGGGATTAATGTTAGAAATGGGGAATGTAATTGTCCGATCGTATTACTCATGATACACATTTATATCTCTAATTGTCCACGTGGAATGGCATCTAGCTTACCAGCATTGTGTTACGGTAACCAGCAGTAACTATTAGTATAGGACAATTTTTTACATAAGCAGACATCGTGTAAGCTTGAAGGAAGGTTCTGTACCAGTGGCTTGACTAACAAGGATGCCAGGTCTTAGTTTAGTCTACCTAAGTAGTCTATCTACACTATCTCGTGTACCAGTGTTTGTTCAAGGGTACCGGTGGTCTGGGTCCGATCTATTATGCACAGTAGCTGTTGACATACGAGCTAGTCTCCACTAGTGTATGTTGAGAGACAGTAATATGTGTCTTAAACACTACATGCGCCCTGTCAGCTCCAAAGCCATGGACTCGGGATTGATCTTCTGAGTAATTAGGCAACGTTTTGTACTACTCCCCATACCAACCAAGAACCGGGTAGTTCCAAGGTCAACGTAAATCGCCACTTTATACTACCTCATCAACGAGAGACGGCTTTCCCAATTGACTGATTCTTTGATTATTATGCACTGACTTCGAATGTCCTTTAGAAGTATTTGAGACAAGGGCCGTCCCTTGATGTGGTTTCAAAACTCCCGATATCGAGGACAATAAATACTCCAAACCAAGTTTCCGCTAATCGAGTACAAGACAGCTTCAAGGTATGTCCTGAGATCTTGGGAAAGACAAGAGTTGTGTCTTGTTTCCTCTACGGTCTGTTTGAATATAGAGACGTGCTTCTTGATCTCGGAGCAGCATATTTTCTTCGCTTCCGCCTCACTGGCTGATTTTTCCTTCATTATGACCCAGATGGCGTTGAATACGTAGTCTAGGCCGGCTTCCATGGCATCGTGTCTCTCCTTTTCCCACGACAATAGATCATTCGTGAGACCTAGAGCTGCATAGCCCGATCGTGCCATTTCCATGCACATTTCATACTCGTCATTGGGGATTGTGAGCGCCACTACAAGATTTAGGGTCAGCCGTGGGTTTGGTGAGCGTGATCTATGAGTATCTTGAAGCGTTGAGCAACCTTCCGGAGATGATGACGGCTGGGAAAAGAGCCCTTCAACTCTAAAACTTGTCAAAGGCAGAAGGAAATTGCTCCAATAATCACTCACTCCCAAATGTTAGGGTGCCGAACCAAATACTAGAAAGTGTGCGGTTAGGGACTGGATCTCTGTCACACTGCGAGGTCCCAGGGGACTTACAGCTCCCCGGCGTCGATGACTCGCGAGGGGATATATTCCTCAAGTGTTTCAAATGGTGATGATCTTGTGCGTGATGCTAATTGCACAAACCTCGCCCACGCCTTCATCGACGTTATCGCTCGTGCTGGGTCGAGGGCCATCATCTCAGAAAGCATTTGCGCTTGTAGACGTTTCTCTGGACCCGATTTGGCATTAACCCTCTGATCCAGAACGTCATTTCCAAAAGCATCTAGCATCTTAGTTGTCTCCTGCTGGAAGTCTTTCTTCAGGTCAAAGCTTTCCATCTTATCTAACAGAGTCAGTCGTCGTCTAGTTTTTAACTCTGATTTTGGAAGGCTTACCATCATAGAGGAAGGCAAATTCGTTCGCGTAAGAAATAAGTTCTAGCCTGTCGGGGAGGCATTCGGGAACTGTTACACAGATGAAGGTGAAAGGATCTCCCAGTCCTCCCTTATAGCCATCCACATTGCGCACGTGTTTGGACCAATCTCGCTGGGCTCGAAGGGCACCCTTGAACTCAAGGTGTTGGTCTTTATGCATGCGAAGAGGAATGCCCTCACCGAGTCCTTGGGTTTCATAAAGGCTGGAATCAATTTCTCGGGAGTATTTGAATTCCATGATATAGTTTTTGGACGTATGGTTAGGTAAATAGATATAAGACAGATAGAGAGATAGAGAGAGAGAATTTGGGTGAGTGACGACAAAATGTGAGTTGGTACAGAGACGGCTTGACTTACACGCGAGGACCAGCTCCCATATAAAAGAAATCAAAAACAAATACATGCCACTCTCACTACCAGATATTCCTTGCCCTTGTTGATAGTGTATACTTAGTTTCTCGCATATGATGAAGGAGCCAAGGCGTCGGACCGGATCGAAAGGGTAGGGGTCCCTATCTATCATATGCCATCTCTTGTCTTAGTGGCCCACTGCATCCGAACCTGGCAGCAGGTATACATTCTTGGAGGTTACTACGAACATGTAGCGTAGGTGGTCTGATTGCCCTGGGGGCTAACCTAGCGGCTACCTTAGTGGGTAGCCCAGTGCATGTGGTGGTGGACTGATTGGTATACTGTAAGGGTTAAATGGCTCAGTACCTATACCTCAGTACTAGGTTACGTAGTAGGTCTGTGGAAATAGTTTCAGAGTCTAGGCATATGAACATTACCTTTTTGTTGTGCACTATTTACAAGGTGCTATTCAGCCGTTTGAAGTATTGCCTCCATTTCCAAAAGGTCCTCGGAAAATTCAGTTACCTAACACAGCCACAACCGGCGTGTATGTATTCGTCCGATTTCTAGCTTGGTATTTCTATTTATTCCTAAACAGGTACATGGACCCAGCCGAATGGAACGCCGCGTGTCAGAGATACATACCTAAGTATAGATACGTAAGGTAGACACTAACGTCGTGTAGCCAGTGGGAAAGACCCTGGGTTCATACCCAGCATTCTGCATGTATACCAGGTAGCACGTTGTACCAACCTATCTCATCGCGACCCTTTTGAGACAATGTACCGGCATGTACACATGAAGAAATCCAGCAGCACAGATCTAGGTTAGCATGGTGTAGCAGTAGCAGCGTCAAAAAGGATTCGTCATGGCTCCCACTTGCGTCATGTGACTACCACCCGCGAAGTCACCGTGTCGTTCAGATCTGCGAGAAACACCTCCTCCTCTCTTCCCTGGGTGATCTCGTTTCTTGTATTGTCGCGTACCAGAAAGAATGGCAGCCCTGATAGCGGAGCTTCTTTCGCGTGCCAACCCGGCGGTCGTGATCGGCACCTTGCTATTAGCTTGGAGCGTCTACGTTGCTGGCCTGGTTATTTACCGACTCTACTTTCACCCTCTGGCTGGTTTCCCGGGCCCGAAACTGGCTGCGGCAACGGCATGGTATGAATTCTACTTTCAGTACTGGCTCGACGGCCAGTACATCTTCGAGACCGAAAAAATGCTGAAGAAATATGGTATGGAATATCACCTCTATGCCTGAGCCGATATTTCTAAATGCGACTTTCTGCTTCTAGGCCCAATCATTCGAGTCAATCCCGAAGAGCTCTTCATCCATGATCCGGAGTTCTACAATGATCTCTACGTGGCAGAAAGCACACGGCGTACCAATCACTACGACAATTTCGCCCAGGGTATTGGCTTCGACGGTCAGTGTTCCAGTTCCGCTTTACCAACTCGAAGTTTGCGTTAACATTCCCCAGGTTGTCATCTCTTGACAGTGGAACATGACCTACATAGGGCACGGAGAAAGCCGCTTGAGCCGTACTTCTCCAAGATGGGCGTTTCGAGATTGCAATCGATGCTGGCTGAAGTCGCTTTGCATCTAGAGACGCGATTAAGGGAATATGCTGGCACTGGCAAGATCGTCCGACTCGACCACGCATTCACCGCCTACACGGGCGACATTATAGGGCGAATGTGTCTGGATACTGACGATCCTGGTGATCGGTTTTTAAGTAGAGAGGACTTTTCGGCGGATTGGTAGGGTTTTCTAATTCTTGCTAACGTGTTGCTATCTCTAACGTTGCTTGATTAGGTTTTGGGTCATGCAAATGATCGTACGCTCTGTTCCGCTCTTCTCCGGGTTTCCTTGGATCATCCGGTAAGTATTACTTACCTGTGTCTACATGAGCGCATTTCCCATCCTGATGTTGTGACTAGGCTTCTCAGTCCAATTCCTAGCGAGGTACTATTGTGGTTGTATCCACGAGGTCAAGCATTCGCTACGTTTCAGGAGGTTTGGAGACGTTGCTTCTACTCCTACGATCCCATCACTAATATATTGGCAGAAAGCAAGGAGCAATATCCGTAAGGCCCTGGGGAGTAATTCAGCGAACGATAAATACATCGAGTCACTATTCCATCATGTAGCTAACAGCGATATGCCGGCATCGGAAAAATCTGAGGAGCGACTGGCGAAAGAAGCCCAGCTGCTCCTGGGAGGCGGGACCGTCACTAGTGCTCGCGCAATTTCATGCGCCGCTTACTATATTCTTACCAGACCAGATGTAATGAAGCTGCTTCGAGAAGAGCTGAGACAACCAATGGCGCAATGGCCGACTCATGTTCCTACCTGGGCAGAGCTGGAAAGGCTGCCCTTTTTGCAGGCCGTGATCAAAGAGGCTCTGCGGTATGTACCAAGCCACTTTTTCTTTTTATTCCATTGAGACCTAATTCTGAAGCATAGTGTTGACTTTGGCGTCATGACTCGACTGCCTCGGATCTCACCTGACGTACCTCTTCAGTATAAGCAGTATACAATCCCGGCCGGCGTACGAAGTCCATCGAATGCCCCTGGCACTGAATACCCCGCTAACGTCCCGCGTAGGTTCCGGTAGGGATGTCATCATACTTCATGCACATGGATTCAGACGTCTTCCCGAACCCCGCTGCCTTTATCCCCGAGCGATGGCTCGGAACCATCAATCCCTTGATGAACCGCAATTTTGTCCCATTCACACGGGGCTCTCGAACCTGTTTAGGCTCGAAGTAGGTTTCCCTTTCTCCCTTCTTCCCCCTTCATCCCATTCAAGACCTCTTTCGCATCTAGGGTATTGGCTGACTTTGATGCTTTCTCTGTGGTACTTGTAGCTTGGCAATGGCCGAAATCAGTCTCATACTGGCTGTGCTTTTCCGTCCAAACGGGCCTAAACTAGAGCTTTTTGAAACGGACGAGACTGATGTCCGAGTAGCGCACGACTTTGGAGTGCCCTTGCCTAAACTCGATACCAAAGGCGTCCGCGCATTTGTTCGCTAATCTAGGCGCACTGAGAACTGTAAGACCGCATGGTGCCCCCCCAATGGACGAGAGATCGGTCGTAGTGAACACGATCGAAATTCGCCTTCGCAGTAGACTAGATAGTGTATGCGTATGTACATTAAAAGACTTGCTGGAAGCGGTGAATGTAGCTAGCGTATGGAACCCCTGATCGTTGACCTTGGATGTGCTTCTGTGGGTTAGATACCTAAGGCAGCTTAGTCGGTGTATTTAATCTTTTTTTTCAAGACCCCGCAAACCGGAACACCCAAGACATACATACCCCAATCCCACCCCCAATTACCCGTCCCCTGGTTCAATCTGCAGGTGGTATGCGGGTCAGTCCCAGAAAAGTTCTAAATCCGCTGCTCGGTACCTTATTAATGGTTACCAGCCGTCTACCTGCCGGTGTTTCTAGTTAACCAACACCACCATACGATGTATGTCTGTGTGTCTTGCATACCCTCCGGTATCGTGCCGTCCAATGGTGTACCAGGTCCCGGATTGGGCGGGCCAAGTGCCGGGTATCTGCTTATTCTCTGATTAGCGTCAAGCAACAACCTCTTGTTTACTACCGGTATGCATAGGTATCCTTGATTTCGATTCAACTAATGCTCATCTCGGGTAGTTACAGACTTACAGTAAAGGATTCGCTGTCTCTTGTGTGGTGTAAATGGAGTCCATCAGCTGCTGAGACACAACAATTGGGCAGCTTTCTGGGTTTCTCATACAATACAAGATAGTACATAATAATTCTAGGTAGCGAGAGCCATGAAGACCAATAATACGCTTCTGAATACTGTATGAAGGTATGTGTTTGCGGTGCACCGCAATGATGGCTTATGTCAGCGCACGTGGTCTAACAAGGTAACTGCAGTAATAAAGTCGCAATCCTTTCGCAAAATACACGGCTTGGCGGGCTCTTAGTGTAGTTAAAGTACTGGAACAACAGGTGGAAAAATCTGAGCGAGTTGAGTAAGCAGGCTAGCGTCTAAGCGAGAAACTCTCGAGTACAATTCTGTACATGTTGGGAGTCTAGACTAGCCTAGTTAGATACTGTGTGAGAATCATATATACTGTAGATTCATCCCTGAACCTGTACCTGTACCGGCAAGTCGGCAAGCCGAATAGGTGGCATGGACGGCCGTTAATCCACCATGCTTCGTCTGTCCATACCAAGGCCTGGAGGTAGCAATGCGGCACGCGCGGGGGACACAGGAGACAGGGGTATGGGCGGCCAACTTTGGGTCAGGGCAAGACGTGGGCGTCAATGGTTGGTTGGCTTGGATATACGCCTATCCTTCCGGCTGGGACGACGATGAAGATGAAGAAGTGCTGTATTAGTAGTGTATACTAGAAGCGATAGCTTCGGTCATATCCGACCCGAGGGGACCATTCTTGTCGATAATTGGTGTAACATACAGTACGAAATATTAAAGTGATGAAGCTGTTCTAAATAAAACCTGTCCCATTCGCTGTCACTTTTAGCGTCCGCCCAGCGTGTCTGTCAGCTCGCGAATCGCGATTGCAAGGGAAGGGCCTGCCTCATAACGCATTCTTACAGTCATTGCTATGGAGGCTGAAACATCCCGTGTTCTCCGAGAGACAGGATACTAAACTGGATGGTAGTATAGGTACGTCCTTTGTTAGGCCGCGAAAGCTTCTTTTTCGACAGAATCATTGGATACCAGGATGGTATACCTGTTGGCGCCGCTGAGACATGCGTTGGGCATTACAGAGGAGACGCGTAGCCACGAGAGGCAGTGTGGCAATTGACATCATAGCCACGGTTCTCAAGGTGTATGTAATGCACTCCCATCCAACAACGTCAAGACCATGGAACGTCTGCGGTTAGCCTGAAGGTAATTGGTCCATTAACGATAGCACCACGCGAAGATGCGAGGATACGAGAGTACTCTTTAACCGAGAATAAGCCCTAGATCAGACTAGATGCTCAGTTTCTTTGCATGCCAGGAACTCGAGTTTTATAGTAAATCACAGATCATCGTACTCACCATTGGCCTACCGCCTATTGTCTATAGGGTAGTCTCTCTTCCACAACGGCACTGGCTACGAATCTCGAATATAGCTCAAGCGATTGTAGCAATTGATTCGCCAGACTTCTCCGCCTGTCTGCTCATCTTAAGTTTAGCAATCGCGACCTTTACGAGACAGAGCCATAGCCAGTTCTCCATTGAAGTTAGCGACTGAAAATTGGTTAAAAATTCAACTGATTTGATCGTGCCATGGACAAAGACGTCACGCAGCACTCATATCTAACGAAGCCTGCGGCACGTTCGGTAGCCTAGCCGTGAGGTTTCCTGTGACTACCTAGTCAACAGTGCCGGCACTTTTGCCCGGCAGGCAAAATTTGTTGCGGCGAGCTAGATTTAGACTCAGCTTTCCACTAAGATACCAACGCCACCAACTCTTTACTCATAGCCTTGGACGATGATCCTCCAGTCATGTAGACATTTTATGATGTTTATTTGTTTCACGCATTGCAGTCTAACTCGCGTTGTCTGTGCGAGTTGCGAAAGAACCGGCACCCCATTTTGAGTAGTCGTGTTTTGTCCGAGATGAACTTGAAAGATTCGCGAACATTTTCCAGGGATCGGACTTTCTCGGGTGCGGCTACAAATAAGGCTTCATCATGAGGAGGCCAAAACCCATGTGCTGCCAATGGACATGGGGCTTGTAGAATTAATGAAAAAGAAAATTGCAGGAATGGACCTACGGGGTTTATTACCCCTTTCCTTGCCTAGGCTTGATAATACACGCCATTGGCGGCGCACAATTCCGTAGCTTGAAGAGGGCATCGTTTGTAGTCGCCTCAAAAGCCAAAGATACAAATATTTCGGTGGAGAATATCAGATCGCCAGTCTCGGGACGACCCGTACGGGCGGATTGGATGCGGCTGAAAAGTGTGCGAAAGGACACCGCGATTACCATGAACGCCGCTATCCCGTGATGCGTCATAGTCAATCAAATCAAGATCAGCCCCATCTGGGTGGTTCTGGGGAAATTTGGTCTATTTGACACTGGGTGGATTCACCGTTGTGGACTCAGTCTAGTGCCAAAAACCATGCAGTCCGATAAACTCGTCGAATCGAAGCACCGAGAATGAAGCTATTTAGACAGCCCCTTTATCAACAACGGAAATGAACCAAGCGGGAACAAGTTAGTTGGGAGAACGTCAGACCAAAGCCAACTTCATCATTACCTAAAGCTCGTGTGTTTGGTCCACACTCACCGCATAAACCTTGAGTGATTGAGATATCAATTGTTTTGAGGGGGTTAATTGACAGAATCACCTTGTTTCTTGGTCTGACGGTGAGATCACTACACCTTTAATTTGCGACCGCCGTCTAAGTATCTTCCCTCGAGGATTTGAGACGGGGTAGTTTCGGTTTACGACCGACTCGAAACGGCGGTTCGCTAGTACTTCGATCTCTTGCGCCAAATTGAACGTGGAATGATGGTGATCTTCAGTCGGATGTTGACAGACTTTCTTAGGCCTGGCTGTCGGATGTATCATCTTGTCCCGAAATCATCCAGGACTGTTCCCGAACCTTGATAATATTTCTAGTCGCCATCTCGAATGAAGAAAATTAGAAGATGCGTAGGGAGAAGACGCTGTAAAAGTAAAGAGCCCAAACCAGCCTTTTTATCCGGATCGGATTGGGATTTCGAGTTCTTGCTGTTCCGTCTCGTCCTCTTTTAGTGCCGTCTTGACGAGCCTATGAACGAAGTTCGCTGAATGTGAGACAGCGGGAAATGGATTTATGTCTGATACTCGCATCTGACAGCGAGGTTGAAGTCCGCTAGGTGCCTCGAGGAGAATGGATTTTATGTAGGGCGCGATGATAGTACAGTGATGTCTATACCCAAAGACATACCAGTTGTAAAGACTACTATCAATATGGGCTCGACAACCTCCATGTCGGTTGCGGAAGAAACCAAAGTTGTTTTCGAGGAGGCGGTAGGCCCAGCGGCCGATGTTTGCCACGCCCGCTACTAATCGCGTCATCGTAGTCATCATCGAAGCAGATTTTTCAACAAGGTAGAAGGGGCCCATAAGCTGAGCACCACTATTCCATGGCGTATGATGACCAGCCCGAGCTAATCGCTGAGTAGTAGACATGGCAGATAGATCGTATTGACTCGCGGTGGGCGTTGTATCTACGTGCTCATTAAAGCGCCGCACGACCACCAGGATAATTGCTTCAAGTAGCATGGTTCGGATGACGACGGCACTAACGGATTCTCTGCCCGATAGCAGCCGCATACCTCATCAGTCATGAGATCGGCCAGTCCGTTGCTAGCACCATGTGCCGAGGCCAACCGGTTGGCTAGGCAGGGTCACGAACTGACGATACTATCATGATGACTGGCGAGAAGCTCGATGGCGTGAGGGTGGCTCTGTGGTCTGGAAAGCTCACAACAGAAGGGAAATCGATGAATATCAAGCGTCCCTTAAATAGTCCTAAACACGGCATCGTATTCAAGTGCGATGGCGAGGAAACTAGACTAGATATAAGTTGAGCTTATGTCGAGTCGATCGATGGACCACAGGCGATTTCCAGGGACTGCGTAGTGTCGCTATAAGTGCTAGCCTTGGTTTGATGTGGCAAGCAAGAGATGAGACATGGGTTGGATTGCGCAATGGACTTGGCTGCAAGGGCAAGCCTTTAGAATACCCATCGCGAATCGAAAAACTTATGTACGCGGGAGTACGGGTAGGTTAAGTAGGTATTTCCTCCCAAAAATTAATTAGATACAGGTACTAGAGATGCTTGCCTGGGATCCCTCTCCAAGTCCACGGGTATGGATAGACCGCCATACACGCATATATCCATATAAGTAGGACATGATACTCTCTGCATCCTGCATATAGGACTAAATGTATAAAGCGAAGCTTTTAATAGGCAGGACGGGATTGGGCATTCTCTGGATCTTGCCTTGTTTGGAAGGTAACAAGCAGCCAAGCTAAGCGAGTGGGTTTGGGTGAGACCATAACTAGGACTAACTCTGCTACCTCCTTGGTAGATGTGCAAATCGCCTCGCCTCCCCCTCGAAGTCCTGCCTTGACGAGAATTCGAATTCATGCTTCACAAGGAGACAGTATCGACACAGAGCTGACGTTAGCTTGACTTACTACTTACTGGCACCCGAAAGTTTATCCTTATGCTAGCTCTCGTAGTGGAAATTTTTATTTTGTTTTATTTTCCCACATACACCATATCTGCTAAGCTAGGGAGAAGTTGGATAGAGATTTGATACTTAGTACCGTTGGTTGGTATTAATACCGCGTGTGAATTGGAAACTTAAGATTGACACCATGGGTGCCTCATCCAGACTGTCTCGCGATGGCGACAGGGTGCTATGGCGTGCTTGCCAAGACCTTGACATTTGATTCAAATGCTACGTAAGAAAAACCCGATGGCGCCATTGGCCGTTCGAATGAGATCTACAGCGTGACGTGGGTAAGTTTGCATATAAAGTATGAATGTACAAGGTCAAGGCATCACCTGCTCGCAGTTCTTTATCTTCTCCTCGTCGCTCAGCCTCTCTCCTTGCTATCACGGATGCCGTCGTATGGGACGATAGGGGTCAACAAGATGGGAACGAGTAGCGATATCAAGGATTCCGAGCGGGAGGCCTCGCGCGAGATCGGCTCGCCAGAGAACATCGATGGCGAATCCGTGACCAACGTCCAGAAATATGACTACGACGACTCGAGGAAGATCGGTATCACCGGCGCCACGTTCCTGATCCTCAATAAGATGATCGGAACCGGAAGTGAGTCCCTACCCGTGGCACTGCCTTGTCAACCTAAATTGTGTCGCATTATACTAACATGGGAGGTAGTTTTCTCGACTCCGTCTAGCATCTTCGCTGCTACGGGCTCGGTCGGCGTTAGCTTGTTCCTCTGGGTCATTGGCGGTGTTCTTACCTTTTGCGGCCTCAGTGTATGGCTCGAGTTCGGCCTTGCCATTCCTCGGTCCGGTGGGGAGAAGAATTATCTCGAGCGCATCTACCGTCATCCTCGCTACCTTGCCACATGCGTCTTGGCGTCGCAGATGATTCTACTTGGGTTCTCGTCCGGCAATGCGTTGGCTTTCGGACGGTACGTCCTAGTCGCATCTGGCAGCAGTGAGGGTGACGGCTGGAAGGCTCGCGGCATCGGCATCGCGGCAACGACATTTGCTGTTGGCCTACACTCCATCTTCCCCAAATGGGGCATCCGCCTTTTCAATGTTCTGGGTGTCTTCAAAGTCGTCATCCTTTTGTTTATAGTGTTTTCGGGGTTTGCTGCCCTGGCCGGCCATCTCCGTGTCCCTCCACCCAACAACTTCCACAACGCGTTCGAGCTCGAAGTGACCGATGACTATGGCGGCACGGGAGCCTACGGGTATGCGAACGCGCTGCTGAGCATAATATACAGCTATAAGGGCTGGGAAAATGCTAATTACGTTATTGGCGAGCTCAAACACCCCCGCAAGACGTTGGCTGTCGCCGCCCCCCTCGCCATTGGTGGCGTCACGATTCTCTATGTGCTCGCTAACGTCGCATACTTCGCTGCAATTCCAAAGAAGGACCTGGCCACATCCGAAGTGCTTGTGGCAGCCTTGTTCTTTAAAAATGTATTCGGCGACAGCGCGGGCGCGAAGAGCCTGCCTGTGTTTGTAGCGTTAAGTAATCTCGGCAACGTCCTCGCCGTGAGCTTCGCCCACGCCCGGTTAAACCAAGAATTTGGAAAGGAAGCTCTGTTGCCGTTCAGCAGATTCTGGGCCTCAATCAAGCCGTTTGGCGCCCCCGCCCCTGCAGTAAGTAATCGTACCCCCTAAGTTAGAATCATACGTCATATTAACAAATAACAGCTCTTCCTTCATTGGATCGTGACTGTTATTGTCCTCGTTGCTCCTCCTGCTGGCCCAGCATATAATTTCGTCGTCAACTTGTATACTTACCCGGGGGCTTGGATCAACGGCTTTGTCTGTGGCGGGTTAATCTACCTACAGTGGAAAAAATCCGAGAACTGGACATCACCGTGGCACACATACCTACCAATCACCGTTCTCTACCTCTTAGCCAACATCTTCTTGGCTGTTACTCCCTTCATCCCTCCGAACGGGAACTGGAATGCCGATGGATACCCGTACTACGTCTTCCCCGTTGTCGGAGTGGGCGTCCTGCTCCTCGGTGCCTTCTACTGGGTCTGCTGGACTAAGATCTGGCCGGCTATTGGCGGCTACAAGATTGTCGCGACACGTATTATTGATGATCAAGGAGTGGAGGCGATTCGATACCGCAAAGTCAAAAATCAGTAATGTCATTATAGACGTGTTTGTTTAATGTCCGATGATACACCCCCTGGCAGATGAGCACCATAGTATTTGGAAGAGGAAGCGATTGCCTCAGCATCGATTGGACTCAAAATAGCTATTCGCCTGTAGAATGAAGTAGACCTCGTCGGAACACAATCACAAGATAAATTGCTTCCGCCCCATCGTCAGACTCTAATCTCATTATACCTACATCCAAGTACTGATCATGTTCAATTCCTGGAGTGATGGAGTCGGCGCACTTATGCTTGAGAACCAACAAATCAGACGTAAAATTGAGGTATATATGGTACTGTTTAGTTTCAGGCTTCATACTACATCTCCCGTCAATGACCAAGAGTCTGCCAACTGGGTCACACCGTACAAGGGCCTTTGGTCTTGTCTGATAGTTACCCTGTTGATACACCTTGGAAACCCACGACAGATACTTGACAAGTAGTAGTGTATCGCGGCCGAGGAGCTTCAATTATTACTCCTCGGTAGCCGGATAAATGGGTCTGTATTCCCCTAATCTGACTCTCCGCGCCGCCGCCGATCACGTAAGTCGGCAAGGTTGCCACGCCGTCACATTCCGGATGGGTGGAGTGGATTGTCGGGTGTCCAATGGTCAGCGTAAATATGCCCCCTCCCCTGCCCGAGGTGCAAGACTACCTACCTCTGTGCTCTGCAGCAAGGTAGCGACCGTGAAATTTGCGTCTTCTGCGACCGGCGTTCCTGTACTCGATAATCATTCCGACACATTACCCCGTTCTATTCGGTCAGAGCCGAGTACGTGACTCAATTCCGATGGCGAATATCCACAGCGTGCCTCTGAACTGGTCAAATGAGAGGAGTAGGCGTGCGCGCAAAAGGCGGAGGTCATGGATCACATGGGTGGGATGTCCATTCAGCTCGAAGGCCGCCCATTTAGTGTGATTGGTTCACTTATGCGCCCACCAGCCACGAGATACTCAGCAGTCCGAGAGACTATATTATCGGTCTCATCGACTTGTGCGTGGACTGCAATGGCTATCTCGGGATGTCTTCTTGTCGCCCGCCGTTTATGATGTGGCCTGACAACCTCCTTGTGAAGATAAGATGAAGTCCAGTAGGGGCTACCAGGAGTCTTCCTCTACAAAAACAAAGTGTTTAAGAAGCGGCGTGGTTGCAATCATGAACTTTACCTACGTGGTGCGCCGTTAGCAAAACAAGACATACAGGGTTCGACATAGATACCTAGACCAGCACAGTCCAGCTACACCTCTCTCTCATGATACTGCTGAAGTATCAAGCTGTCCGGGTCCATATAGACCTGAACTCGTCCATTCTTTAGATCGTCAGAGGGTCGACTAGGTTAGTTAGTTCACATAGGAACAAGGGGCGGTGTCGTGAGCATCTCACTAGGTTAGATTGCTACAATATCAGCAGGTGTGGATCATGGCATACAGTACCTAGACTTGGGAATGCGGAAGATTTTTTTTCCTTCTTTTTTTTCCCTCTTTTTTTTTTCTTAAGTTGCTAGTTTTCACCTCAAGTATTTTCAGTACATATTGCCATTCCCAATACATGCCTCATATATAGGTATAGGTAGATACCTTCTCGTGGGTGCCTACACCTGTTTGGGATCTCCTCTGTAGTATACACCTGATCGTCTCAGCGATTGTTTTCCACGCGATTGATTCCCAGTACAGAGAGCTGCATGGTGGCTCGACCACCAGTTAGATGCTCATGGCGCAATGCGTGGCTCTCGCCATCTCGCTCGCTAATGCCCCCAGGATTCACTGTTGGGTAACCTGCTTGATGGAGGCATGTGACCTGCCTGAGCTGATTATAGATGACCTGACCTGTCTTGTGTGCGCTTTCCCACTGAAATATCGGTGTACATGTAACACCATGGCGCAGCTGCAGGTTATTTGGTGCAGAATGGTTGGTACCTTACTTCCATTATTAAGACATGTATTGCCCACATAGGTACCTACCTCGGTAGGTAGGTACTACCTAATTGTAACATCAATGTAGTACTGCCTTGATAAGGTATCCCAGCATGATGGCTTCCCCACCTGTTTGCGCCTCCCACTCCCAACAATCAATAAGAGGTATGTCGGTAATAAGTAGGTAGATACCTGCCTTTCTGTTGATATCTGATATAGGTATACTACTACTTACCTACCTACCTACTGCCGGCCGTAAGGTTTGGTTTAAGGTACCTAGGTATGTATCTACATAAGTACTCATGTAGCCATATGCAGTCTCTGTTGCAGTCTCTGTTGCAGTCTCCTGCATCTGCTTACCCGCCTCTACCAACTACCAACCCACCATTAACATAGAGGTACCTGATTCATGGTATACCTCAGGTTACATTATGTAGTCCCTCATTTACCAAGAAACTCTCGCTGGCATTTCCCGAACCCTGCATGTGTTTGAGAATGATGCCACGAGATGCTACCTATCTCCTGTGCACACTCATCTAGGATCTAGATAGGTTAGATCTATGCACTTGATCTCTAAAATCTAGACCCCCTCCCCCACTTCGCACTTTTGCCTCTTGAGCCTCCAAACGCCGCCTTTCCCTCCCCCCGTCTTGTACTGTTATACCCGTATCTCAACCTCCCTGTCTTTTCGTCCAATTACCCTGCATACGAGTCAATTGATCTCTCTACCTGGCTCTGTGACCGTCTATCGCACACACATCTACATTACCTAGCTTACACTAGGTATCCGATCATCACATGTTATTGACTTGGAACAACAACGGTCGTCCACTTATCCTGGCTGTGCGCGCGTGTTAGGTAGACCCTTCACCGTATTCTCTATACTCCAAGGCACGTCGATCAATCGATCCCGTACCTACTCCCGGCTTAACCTTAAGAAGAACCGGGGCTCATTTGGAGCATACATAGATATCTATCTGTCGGTGGCGGTGTCGGCTTGACGCTATCCTGAATGGCGCGATATGACACATCGGCGGTCTCTTGATGTCCAGCTCAACGCTGCCCTCCTCGACTTTGCTCCAAGATACATGAAGGATCAGCTGGAGCATCTGGCACACGAATGTGACCAGCGTCTCGAGCGTGAGTTGCTTCCACAGCTCCACGCTATTTTGCGCCAAGTCGACCAGGAGCGAGACGCCTTCGAGGAACACCGGCAAGATGCCGCGCGCGATCTACGGGACCGTCTAAACCTGCTCCGTTTCGATGCTGCTGCAATCGAACATGCCATCGGCCAGCTCCAAGTTGTCGCTCCCCGATATCTTGCTCTCTTCCCGAGCGCATCGTCCTTGGCACTCCCTGTTACTGCCTCTTCCGCTGTCTCTGCCTCTGCCTCTCGCTCTACGTCTAGCACAGCCGCCTCTCCAACAGGTGTTTTCGACGATACTCCCGACGCAGACATAGGAAGCCATATTGCTGCCTCACCTGCGTCAACTCCGGAGACGTCGAATCACGGTGCGCAGGACTCAACCGCCCGAACTAAACCCTGGATACCTTCTAGGGATCCACCTAACCTTGACCACCAAATACAGTCTCCGGTCACAGCTGAGTGCTCTATGGTTTCTTGCAGCCCGAAACGGCGTAAAGCTGAACGCCAGGCCGAGAGGGACTCTCCGTATAAGCGGCAAAAAACAGCGAATGAGAATGTATGTACCATTGTCGAGCTAGTGTGAACTTAATTCGGCTAACGAGTTCCGGAGATATCTTCTGGAGTGGTGCCGCCCGAGATAAAGGGGCGAGTTGCGTTCCCTAATTTGATGACGGGCGGTATGGTCGCGATCCCTTCATTTCCTCATATAGGCCCCAAGGCTTCCTTTCTCATGTTTTCTGAACCGCCTATGCTCTTCGAAGGTGATAACTAACCTCTTATTCGGACAGAATGCATGTTTCGCCACGCAGAGAGAAAAGGGTTTTTCGTCGTCCGATGTGACTATTGCGAGCCAGGCATCTTCACCGAGCCTCCTCTAAACAATGATAGGGCGCTAAAACATTTTCAAGAGCATGAAAAAGACACATCCTCGGAGGAAGAGCTGACAAATGAGTCTATCTTCGAAAGATTTGCTTTACAAGGTACGGGCTCCGCCCCCACCAACTTCTTTTTTTGGCCACATCTAACACTCAACAGTGGATGGAGATGAGATGGCAAGCAAATATTGGATTACGGAACACTTGGGTGAAGAGCCTCACACATGTGAGTTATCTTTCAATGCATTCTCAGCTGCTTGAATGAGATGTAGTTTCTGAACTTAGGTAGTTACTCCTATGACATCCCCTCAAGACGCCCCCCAAGCAGATCACACGGAGGATATTATACACAGAAACGAAGAGACAGATGATGATTTTTGTCCTCTATTTCTCAGATTGCGAGACCCAGCCCGCAGCCGTCAGTCGGATCGTGAAGGAGAAGATGAGAAACCTCGCCGCTCACTGAGAAATGTGGCACGGCCTGATTATGCAGAGATGGTTGCTCCCTGGAGTGCTGAGGTCGATATCGAAGTAGGTCTGATTAGTCGTACAAGAGCGATAGAACTGATATGAGTGTTAGAGAACATCTAAGGGAGTTAAGGTAACTCGATCTACCGCATCTAGCAAGCGTCGGTTGACGAAGCCTGGAATCAATTCAACGGTTGGAGCAGCGGATTTGAAGAAGTATGGCCGTCATTCATATGGTTCAAGCTCGTTTCACTTACAATTTCTAGGCCCTTCGGCTATATGTCCGAACCGTGGCCAAGACGGTCAGCTCCTCGATGAATTGTCAAAAAAAAAGGTGTGCGGAAGATATATGGTAGATACTAGCAGATGAACCTAAAAGGGGAGGGACCTCCATTGTACGATCTTATCTGAAGCACACTTTACTCATGAAAATATAGTGCAGATGGAGAACTGATAAATGATACAGAACAGTGCTGAGATAACAATCAATAATAAGTACTACCTTGTAACTTATGGCGAATACGCCTTCGAGAGGAGCGAAAGTTTTCTATGGTCGCAATTTGATCCGTGGATAATGCTTGATCATATAATCAGTCTCGAAAAGCCTTATCTATAAACCCAACGGGTAGTTACAGATGGAAACAACTCAAAGCTGGTATTTCCTTCAAGTTTTATATAACTTACCCCACATATACTCATTTATTAGAACAACGTGATGACATATATTAGTACCTTTGTCCATTTTGTTCAAAGTTGGTCTACTTTATACAGGTCATCTTTGGTATACTGCACCTTTGCCTCCATGCTGATGACGCATCAATCTCTTCAGCGTCTAGGGTAGCCCGGAGTTATAATTTCGCTCGTCCTGTCAGAAGACTGTCGAACTCATTCGATGTGAAAGGCACGTACTCGTCCCCCTTTCCATTTTCAGATATCCAAAAGAGCAAGTCGCCATTCATCTGCGCCGGGTCGATTCCGGCTTTCTTGAGGGGTACCTTGTCCTGTTTATTGTTGTGCGTCGCAGATCGTGCTACAAGCTGACGTAGGAATATAGGCACAGCGTACCTCGGCAGATTGGCCCGGGCGTGTCTAGATGGGTGTTGGTTAATATGCAAATTGATGAGTAGGAAAGCATGATGGTGAAGATATAGAAGCGACAGAGGTGGGAGGGACAGTCGGCAAGAGAAGAGTACACACATACTTCAACAATCCCTTATAGTTAAAGTTCGAAGCCTCCAAGTTGATGTAAATGGCTGCCATGCCGGCCTTACCGTCGTGACCGGGCAGCGATATACCGTACACGGTAGCCTCGCTCACGCCCGGATACCGACCCAGGACTTCAGAGACCTCGGCGGTACTCACATTCTCGCCCTTCCACCGGAAGGTATCGCCCAGCCTGTCGAGGAAGAACCAGCGGCCGTCGACGTCTCGCCGCAAGGCGTCACCTGTGCGGTAGTAGCAGTCACCCTTGCGGAAGACGTCGTACACGTACTTCTTAGCCGTCGCCTCCTCGTTCTTGAAGTATCCCGGGAACGCGGGCGTGACGGTTGGCGGCTGTCTGACTAGAATCTCGCCGCCCACCTCGTGCGGCACGCGCGTCGCGAACCCCGTCTTCTTGTCTCGCACGATGTCCCCCGTCTCTGGGTCCACAGCCACAGGTACTAGGACGCCGTGGAACCGCCACCGACTGATCAGCCCATGGTGCCCTACGCTGTGCGCCCGGAAGTCCCCCCGTGCCGGGTTGTCGAGCGGCATTATGCCCTCCGTCGAGTTAAAGAACTCATGAATCGTCTCGATCCCGAAGCGCTCGCGGAACGGTACCCACACGTCCGGCCGCAGCCCATTGCCGTAGATGGCGCGCACCGAGTGCGCCTTGTCGAGAGGCGAGGGCGGCGCCGCGAGAAGATACCGCAGCGTCTCGCCAACGTACACGAACCACGTCGCCCGCGAGGCGCGCACGTCGTCCCAGAAGCGAGAGGTGCTGAACTTCGGCGCTAGGCAGAGAGTCTGTCCCGTCAGGAGCTGCGTCATCCCGCTTATGCCTCCCGTCCCATGGTACAAAGGCATGCAGTCGTAGTACCGCTCTGGACGCCCCAGGGCCGCGTTCTCGCCCGTCGGCGTCACGTACGCGAACCCGCACTCCCGGCCCACAGCGTACATAAACCCCGCCACAGCAGGCACGACACATGCTTTCGGCAGCCCTGTCGTGCCGCTCGTGTAGAAGAGGCCGAAGGCCGAGCTTGGCGTCACGGCCGCGCGGAGCTCATCCGGGGGCCGCGTCGTGGGCAAGGCCTGGATCTCGGCGCGCATGGAGGTCAATTTCACGATGCGGACGCCCGAAGCCGATAGGGCTTCTTCCACGGCGTCGAGACGCTCCAACAGCTCGTCTGGCCCGTCGGCGAACAAGAGCTGAGACCCGGCGATGCCGAGACAGTGCAGCAGGGCTTGCTGGCTCAGGTTGTGGTTTATCAGCGCCGGCGCGGCCCCGATCGCCCACAGGCCCATCCATGCCAGGGCGAACTCCGGGCTGTTGATCATGAAGAAAGACACGAGATCATTCGGCTCTACACCCTGCGCTCGGAAGAAGTGGGCGTATTGGTTCGCCCGCGAGTACGCGGCACTCCATGTGTACGAGCCTCCTCGCCACCAGATGCATTCCTCTCTCGGCTGGGCTTGCGCGTATTTCTCGAAGAAGTAGTACGGCGAGACGCGATGTTCTTGGACTGTATTTTGTTAGGGGGAAGTGCGAGCGAGAAAATGAGGAAAGAGGTAGGTAGTAGATGCGCAGGTTCATTCATATACGTACTGGCTTTCTGTAACATCTTGGCCCCTTTATTCTTGGCTCGCATCATCTTCAGGTCCTCCCTGATGTGGTACTTGCCGTCGAGGTATGTGAGGCCGGCGGCGGTGGCCGCGATACCAGCCGCTGTTCACCATCATCATGGGTAAGCTTGTGTGGCACGTATTTTGCTTCACGTAATAAATGTGATAGACAAGAGCGAATTAACGGCTTCCTCCTTCATGGTGCATCGTTGGGACTGGGTAAATTCCATTTCTTCCTTCCCCTTTGTGTCTGGAACGTACCGATCGTCGCCATCGCTTATTCTTGTTGCCCTCCTGATAATATGAGATTTGAGCTGGACTACGGCGATGGTGGTATTAGCGTCTCTTTTAAAGCGGATACTAGAAATAATGGCGACTTCCAAAAACGATGTCGTTGAAGTTGCAACGACCAAAATAATCTGCGACGAGGTCAGTTTTTGGCTATGGTAGGTGGATTGATTACCCTAGGTGGTTCTTACAAATTTGCCTATTCCTGATCTATTACAACAAAAAGACGCCTCGCTCATTTCTTCCATGCACAAGCGAAATGAGCGAGGCGTCTTTTTGAGCGTCTAATGAAGGCTAAGCTTGCGTAAATAAATAGCCGAGCTATTCTTCGGCTCATCATTCTCATTGGGACATTGGCGGCTTATTTTGTCGGGCCAAGGCAGTGAGTGGAGCACGGCAGTTTCTGGGGGAGGAAGCTAAGCCGGAGGAAGAATATACAGGTACGTACATCTATCTATGGGTTTATACCGCGGGTTCCTATCAAGCAACGCTCCAGCTTAACCCGCCCTATTTCTCATCGGCAATCTCGGCGCCTTCAGGTACAACAAAAGCAGATTCCTGGGCCTTTACAGCTTGCGTCACGTACCTGCCTAAGTCAGTATTCTTTTTTTAATCAACAAGACGGGGAAAAAAAAAAAAAAAAAAAGTAGGCTGTCGCTTTTATCTCATCAAGTCCAATAGGCAATACGACAAGGTAACTCGGCATCTACGTCAAAGAGACAGAGAGACACTCACTTTGTATGACTACCCCTTGCTGCCAATTCACCTTTGCTGTTTCGAAAGGTCACAGATGTGTATGCCAAAGTCTTCCCAACTGTAGACACATTAGTTCTTACATTATCCGACTCCCGAGAATAATAATTGATTTACTCTTGTCACAGACGGCGGTAGCTGTGATCTTGTCGCCGACTTTGCCGCCGCCGCTCAGGTATGTGACTGTAGATTCACATCAGTTCTGGAGTCCAAGAAAGAGGGAAGAGAGTCCGCCCGATTCTCATGGAGGGTCGGCGATGATAAGAAAGAGATATTTACCATTAAGATCGGTTGATACGCCCGTACCGTAGAGCCCCGTCGATGCCACAGCGAGCGAGCCTCCAAGGTCGACCATGCTGGCAATAGTGCCTCCGTGTAATATCTTGAGTCGATTCTGCGTTGCGTAGATGAGTAAATGGTTCCCATCTTATAAAGATAGGGGTCGTACCGTATGATCTTTTGTGATATCCAGCTCAAAATCGACCTTGCCATGGACAGCATTTGTAATTCTTATCTGTCACAGTCCGTTTGTTCAATTGAAAGTTCATCGTCGTCATTATTCTTGTTCGTGTCTCGGATTAGAACTCACGTTAGCCCCCAACAACCTAAAGACGGTCGTGTGAGCAATGTGCTGCGTGCATGGCGAGATAATGGATAATAGCGTGGATGTGCCTCACTAACCTCGGTTCTAAGCCAGACTCTGCCATGAATGACTTCAAGACCTGTACTGATTAGATTGTGGTATGCATGGAGCAGCTGGAATTGCTAAAACATACAGATCGGACAAATCTAAGTGGAGGGAGTTTCAGGGCCATGTTGATAGTAGTCTTGGGTGATTTCCGTGTTGATTGCTTCGAAGTGCTGTGGGAGTTATTGTCTGTACCTAGGTAAATAAATGCTTCAAGTATATATAGGTATCTATCTACAGCTACCTACGATAAGATCTCCTGCGTTACCTAAGTACTTAGGTATGGAGGTGTGCCTATACCTAGTAGATGCCAATGTCCACGGATGTATGTACCTCAGAGACTGGACAGTATATAGGTACCTTGAAGAGTAGATCGGGAGATCTAGATAAGCTTGAGTAGAGGGCCCGTGCGCTCCAGCCCCCAACTAGCTCGCCGCTGGTCGAAGCAAGGAAAAGCGGGTTAGGTGCTACAAACCACCGAACCAGAGGCTTTCTTTTTTTTCATTAGCCGCCGAAGGGAGGGTCCCTTCTCTGGACCAGCACACCTCAAGGAGGCGGGATCTCGCATCTCCTGTCAACGACCGTTTCGCTTCGACTGTGCTCACACTGCGGTTATCTACATCCAGAACGCGCGGCGCCTGGCGAGAAATGGCACCCGTGCCAACAACGTCGGCCGAAGACACCGAATCTGCGACGCCATACACGAGGTTGCATATCACTCCTTTCGACTTGTCCCTCCAGAACGTCGTGATCCCCGCCTCTGTCCTACCGCACGCGCGCAACATATCCTACCATACCATCGAGACATTTCCTGAGAAGCGCTTCGGATTCGTCGATTTGCCCACAATGGACGCCGATAAGCTCAAGAAGAAACTCAATGGCGCCGTGCTGAGGGGAACCAAGATACGTGTCGAGACGGCGCTTCCCGAGCCGATACCTGAGCCGGCGGCCGACACTCACAAGACCGAGACAAAGAAGGAGAAGAAGAAGAAGTCTAAGAAGCGGAAACACGAAGCCGATGTGATGGAAGGTGTCCAACTCGAGGGTCGCAAAGTCAAGCGAGGGTGGACTACCACCGAGCAGGAAATGATCGAAGAGAAGCGCAAAAAGGCCAGAAAGGAAAAGAAAGACAAGAAGCCGTCTAAGGATGAGAAGAAAGATAAGAAGGACACCAAAAAGAAGAAGGCAGCCGTGAAATCGAAGTACACCGACGAACCCGAGTGTCTCTTTAAAACCAAACTCCCTGCCCCCATCCCCTCGACGGAAACCAGGGCGACCGAGGGGGAAGAGGCTTCTGCTCACAGTAAGAAACGGAAACGAAAAAGAGATCGCGAAGTCATTGTGCACGAGTTCGAGAAGACCACCAAGTACCCCACATTCCTTAAATCCAGTTCACCCGGCGCTGGCGCCGAAGCGGCGACTTTTGAAGATGGTATCGGCTGGGTAGATAGTACTGGAAAAGTGGTTGAACCGGCGAAGTCAAAGAGGCGGCCGGAGGGCATACCAGCTCCAGATCCTCCGAAGCCTAGGAAAGCCATACCTATATCGCAAGAAGAGGATGGCGACGACGACGACGATGATGAAGAGACGAGCAGCAGTGGATCTTCATCGTCTGATGAGGATGACGATACCCCTAGTTCCGGATCAGAATCCGACGCCTCAGATAAACAGGCAGAAACGGTGGCCCCGCCCAAACAACTTAAAATCGAGACCACGGCCTCGAGCAGTCCCTTGGCCATCGCAAGACCCAAATCTTCGGGTTCTATCACGAATCTCTCGATCAAGATACCACCAACCACACCCGTCGCTAAAAAGATTCACCCTCTCGAAGCCTTGTACAAGCGGCCGCAGGGAGGCGACAGTGGGCCTAATGGCGGTTCCGAGGCGAAGCCTTTCAGCTTCTTCGACAACGAGGACGGCATCGAAGAAGAAGAGGAAGAGAATTCGACGGCTCCTGTCAGCCAGGCTCCCATGACTCCATTCACAACGCAGGAGTTCGAGTTTCGGAATATTCGGAGTGCGGCGCCGACGCCCGACACGGCGCATCCCAGCCGGTCCTTCAACTTCTGGGCCTCTCAAGGCTCTGTAGATGATGCTGAGTTAGATGAGGACGACAATGTCGAAGGGCTTGGGGACGTGGAAGAGGAGCAGGAGCAGGAAGACGAAGATGTAGATATGGAGGACGGTGTTACAGGTGGGCAAACGAGTCAGACGCCGGCGAGCGACTTTCAGAAACAGTTCTGGGAGAGCAGGGGAGGCCTGAACCGCGCCTGGAGGAAAAGGAGGAAGTCGGCTGCAAAAGAGAAGCGGTATCGAGAAAATCGGTCAAGGGCAGAGCGTGCAATCTAATCATTCGGCTACTTGGTAGATTCTCAGTTTCAGGATAGAATGATAATGATATCCCTAAATTATTCTTTGCTCTTGCCGATTCCCAGGTCTGTTTTATTTGCTACTCATGTTTAGGCGACCTAGACACCAAAACGTACCTGTCCAGTGGCCATAGGCCGCATGCCTATGGCGCCTACTACACCTGTAAAGCACAAAATCATACCTACCTTGTACCTAGGTAGGCGTCTCTGGTCTCTACAGACTCACTGACGGTGTCACTATAACCACGGTGCATTTTGTCTGCTCGCCAATATGTAGATTAGGCATTGCCCAGGTAACGGTCACTTCAAAATCCAAGGACATCTAATAGTATAAGCCGAGGATAGTATCACGCATCATGAAAAGACGTTATAGATAGGTTTGTGGCCACATAAGAGACTGTTTGATTTCTAAGGAGCGACTCGCAAGGAAACTGACATACAATCCGTCGATTCTCGAATTCGGATATTTGCAAACCTGCCCCATCTCCACCCCCTTCCCCAAAGCGTCCCCGAACCTATGCTCTATGTAAAGGTGTCCTCCATGGTGAACAACGAGGGGGTTGTCGTAATGGGAGTCTAGGTGTTGTAGCAGATATGTCGGTCAGAGCAGGGGAATTCTTGTCGACGATGATTTTTGTGCTTTTCTGGTATATGGGTGTCGGCGAATTGAGGGTATCAATCGCTTATTTTCCGCAGGAGCAGCCAGAGCCGCATTGGCCTAGATGGAGGGGTTCGCGTTAGCAACCGATTCTCGGCCTAGCCCTGTCGAGCAAGCTGCTTGTCGAGTCTTCACGATGGAATCACACTACATCGAAGGTCGGGGCATTTGGCGATGACGATAGCGGGGTAATCAAGATCGAATGCTCCAAATATAGAAGTGAGGGGCGAAGGACGGGGTGGATAATAGGTCAGAGGAGGGATACTTACATCCGTCGCCGCCAGAGCAAGTGCAGTCACCCTTCATTTTGGCTGATTGTGGTATTTGTCTTGAAGGTGGTGGATAGAAGTAGTAGATTGCTTGATCTATGATCGTATGGCTGGTAGGATGGATGGATGGAGAAAAGCAGAACTACGGTTGTCTGTTCAGGACCCTTTTATAGCCAGCTCAAGACTCAAAGACCCCAACGACATTGTATGTGCCGCCCGCCAGGCAAGTCCACAGCAGGAGCGCCGGCCAATCAAAGAACAGAAGCGCCGAACTCCCTAGCGCAGCTAACTACTCCTGCGTGGTTTGTGCGGCTTACGCCTCTGCGTCTTTTCTGCGTGGAATCTCATTGTCAGCGAACGGCCTGTACTACATACAGTAGGTAGGCAGGTCCACGGTCCAGGCTAGTGCCTCCATCTCCCCGCTTACAGCCGGCTGTACACCAACCAGAAGCAACTGCCGCTGCCTTGGTTGCTGCTTGGTCTGTATGTGGGGTGGCACCTCAGGGGAAGTCACTGCTGGAAGGAGCTGCTCGAAGTCACTTGCCAGACGTGGTGGCGGCAAAAGGCGAAAAGCTAGGGGAAAGCTCGGGCAAAGCTAGGCAACAAAGGGGAAGGCTCTCTTGTCCTGCTGGACCAACGCACGTAATACATGCAGCAGGCACAAGTCACGCAAAGAATGTGACATCAAACCCGCCTGTCTCTGCGCTCATTCGCCGCCCAGCCTGCACCGAAGTGGATTGATCGTCGGCCTTCTTTATGTTGTGTGCAGCGACCTGTAATGCGGTGGCCGTCGAGAAAGAAGCCGCTTCCCTCAGTCTCTCCGTGTCTCCGTGTCTCTATCTCTCATCCGTCTCTCTTCCGTCTCTTAATTATTTCCCTGTCTATCTTTGTCTATCCCTGCTTCAAACCGAGCACTTCCGTCAGTAGGTTGGACGCTTTTTGGGGCAGGGAGGTCTTCCTGTTAAAACCCCCATATCCGAAATTATCACTTCTCAGATCTCAGTTTTCTAATGTCTCCCAGAAGCAATCGCCACTGCCCCACGTGGCCGGTTGCTTCGTTGGCCCACCCAGGCTCTGCTATGTGAAACGTTAGACAAGAGGGGTGATGCTAAATTTACTGCCGAATGATAAAGCTTCCGGGCCTCTCTCTGTAAGACCTCAGTTAGTCGTACAGAAACTATACTCGCCAAATTCACGGCATGGCAGCCCAAGACGAACACTTTGCTGAGAAAAAAAAAAGGGGGGGGGAGAGATAGAGAGAGAGAAAGAGAGAGAGGAAGAAAAGAAAAAAACTCACATTTGGGGTGAGAGGAGAAGCACCCGACAAATGATAATATCGTGTCTATTGCTGTCCGTTGCTATCTCTTCCATGTATTATGCAAACCTAAAACCTGACCAAGGAACAGAGATCCGTGGGAGCCCTAGAATAACCCGGTTGCCCCGTCTTCGTTGGGTAGCCATTCGGATCATGCTCTCAATTGTCTAGATCTGCTCAGCATTGTTGGGTGCATAGCGCGGCTTTCGTTTCTCGCCCCTCATGCACTGCAACAGCATAACAATGCAGTCGATCGGATCCCCGCTATTGGTGCGTCCGCTTCAGCGCTCGCCGAGGACGCATCCTACTCATGTAGTGATGTCCACGTTCGGGTGTCCCCTCCACTTGACTTCTGCAGAGTCAAACCCAATCACCCAGCCAGAATTGCTTCGGCCATGGCCAAACGAGCGAGCCTAATGAACGCGGCACCTGGGACCCGACTTGTTAAAACTTGACCATTCTTGATGCGCGGAATATGTACCTACTATGGGAGATCCTCCACGTCCAGTGGTCTGCGACGGCGTTCGCCGTCATTCCTTCCATTGGTACAATTCCTCGCGACAGCTTTTGCCTTGAGGAGAAAGCCCGCGTGAATACGTCTCGGGTGTAAAGGTCGCCCTCGGCGTGTGTAGAGGTGAGATGCAATCATCGTATAATTGCCAAGAATGGACGACGGGACATAGAGACAAGACAACTTGAGCCGATACTGCCAGTCATTCGAACCAGCATTGACAAGGAGCCTCGACTAAAATTCGTCGAGCCTTTCCCTACGCCATCATGGAAGCCACCAAGGGTCAGCATATACAAAAGACAGGTGCGCACACCATTGGGAAATTTCAATGAATATGAGGCTAACAAGAGCCTCAATTCAAAGAATATGTAGAAGATGTTGGACGTCTCACACTATGGGCGATCCGAACAGGTTGGGCCGCTCACGCCCCAGGTATATATATGTCGCCAAAGTGCCCTCAAGGTTGCCAACAAGGTGCTCATGTGGCGCGAGCGATTAGCTTGAAATAGCGAACAATATCGCAATCGCTACTCACTATGCTCAACCGCAATAGCGCGCAGCGAATCACTCGACAGAGTTGAGACCATTGGCCACTAGTCCGGACCAAGTCCTTCCATGTTCTGTGCAATGTTCAGTAAAGCCACTTCTAATGTCTGGACCCCCCCACACCAGCACCTGTTTGCCAAAAAGAATGTTGGTAACCGCGTTCATAAAGCCAATTCTACGGACGGCGATGTTCTCGATCCCACCAATCGTTGCACGTCCGTCCTCTTCTCCTTCCTCGGAGAGTGACACAACTCTATTGACCTATTGCGAATCATGCATTACAGCTCCGATGGCGTGTTCATTGAGGTCCTTTTGGTGGATGCATCGGTTTTACTATCATCAACATGATAAGATGAGATATCTGCGAAGAGGCAAGCCAGAACAATTACATCATCCTCGACGAGCGGGCGATCCCGCCTTGACCCAACTCGATTCGTCGCCCTTTAGATTCGCTAGCACAGTTAAGCATTAAATTTATAACACGGCCTAGTGACATGAAATTTCTGTCCAAGTTTCCGAGCCGAGTGAGGAGAACCCAGAAGATGTAAAGTTGAGGAGTTTCACATGGTTTCGGTCAAAATTTACTTATCCTGTCCTGACCAATGTACTTCTAGCATCAAAATCCTACTTCTGGGAATAGTCTACGACAAATTTTTTGCGCTAAGCTCAAAGAAATGAGTTAACTAGCGAATACCAATAGCGCTGTCAGGAATCGAACCCAACTCACTAGATAGCTCACTCAGTCAAAGATGCGAAATTAGGCTTCTACCTACTCAATAACTTCTGATTGTCGCCTTTTGAAACTGCGGATTACTGGTTACTAAAGTGTGAGTGATGCGCTATACAACTACAACCTGAACTGCTGACGGGTGTAGCTGCGCGGGCCTGAATTTAGCCGCGACACATGCTCTTAACTACTTGATTGAAATATGCCCCTTTGAATGTCTCTGGTGGAAGAGGTCTGTTGAGCTAAAAGTGTAAGCTGCATCTGCGATTTTGACATATTTCTGCTTCTCGCTGTCCCACGATCTCTACAATGACTAAAAGAAGAACAGTCTCCGGCGGGTAGAGAAATACTCTGGTGATGAGAGTATAGAAACCGAGAACTACAGAAAAATGAACCGCGAGAAGCGCCCACCGATATAAAAACGCAGATGCTAGCTATGCGAGATCATAAAGTGCAAAAAGGGAAAACGGCAGAGAGTATAAGACAAGGAGACATAATATTTCCTGGTTATGTAGTGTATATTATTCTTTTTAGTGAAATCCGAGGTAAATTGTATAAACATCAAGGTGGCATATACTAATCAAGGTCGCTAACAGGAGGCCGTTGACGCACTATACTCAAATCTCAAAACACTGTTAATAGGGCGCACTCAGGCTCGAGGACAATGTTTAGCGATGTTTGCCACCTCTCTTATTGGACTTTAGGTCAGTCATCATTACCTATAGGTAGTGTTAATCGGATTGGCAATATGAGAAATTTGCCTTTCTTTCCCCTCTCGTTTTTACCAAACTATAACTTGACGACAGGTTCCTCAAATTACTCTTGTTAACGGTACTACCTCTAGAGGGACAACCCTTAGATTCTAATGTATGGATATACGAAAATTTTATTATTGCGGCCGAGTTTCTAAGAGTGCGGTTTTAAAGGGATAAGTTGTGGGTTGTGTTTTCCGGGCTGTATGCATTGGTTTGACATGAACGACTTGAAGGGGTGGGAAGCAAGTCCTAGTAGAGCTGACGACTACGCCTGTTACCTTTATGCCCAAAGGGTCAAGTAAAGTCGTAAACGTCATGCTGGTCCTCTTTTTCGGATTTTATTAAATAATAAAGGGCGGATGAAAGTATTAGACAAATGATACTCGGTGTTACGTGTGGGATAAAACGGCTTATTCTATTCGTATTTCAGCGTCTAGGTAGTGATAATATGATCTATATCCTTGTCGATAATTTGGTGCTACAGTTTATCATTGCCGACTCCCATTCTCCCAAGTAGTTTTTGGACTTCTTTTCGCGGTGCTTCGTTCTTCTATTTCGTCACTGCGATCTGGTCCCCGGATTCTTAAGACGCCCGGCAATCGACTCAAGCTTTACAACTCTACATCAAATGCTACTGCTATGCGTCAAGATACACAACTCACTTTCATGGTTGATGGTTAAGTGTTGCCAGCGCAAAGGAGCAAAACTTGTACTTTGACGAGCCTTTGTTTGGTTTAAATATGGCTGCAAATACATCGCGGGAATAGTTCACAACTCGAAAGTCCATGTCGGGGAACGCCTGAGTTGGTATGAGATCGTCGTTTACGTAGCCAGCATTGAATCTAATAGAATCGTTACCTAATGGATTCTAGGGTTCAAGTTATCTCTGCTCGTGACATAGATACTAACTAAGTAGCCTCTACTCAGTCGTTGATTTACACCCGGGAGCCTATGGTCTCGCTAGACACTTCATTCGACCCCTGATTTCCTCCTCTTGTGCCCTCGGCCTGATCTCGGCTCATCTGATCGTCGTTTCAGCGCGGCAAAGAGGCTAGTTGGGCTGTCGGGCATGACCTCTTCTCCCTCGAATATCTCGGCGCACAAGTCCAGCACCCCTTTCAAATTCACAAGGACGATCATCGCCTTCTCGCCGCAGACGTCGATGACGAGGTCGATCCCGCGGAACGTGAGTCCCGACCCTTCCCCCTCGCTGCCTTCGCACAGGTGCTTGATCGCGCGCATGGCTGCGGGCGGGGCGAGCTTCCTCGGCGTGACCGCCTCATCATCTCGTACCATGTCTACGAAGCCACAATATCGGCATTCTATTCCCAGCGGCCCGCGAAAGACGCAGTTTATGTTTCTATCCTGCATGCTCAGAGCGTCGTTTAGCATGGGCTCTGCGTAAGGGACGATGGATGGTGGGTGGCGGAAAGAGACATGGGATTAAATGCGAGATGGACCCATACCCTTTCAGCCTCAGCTTGTAGCCTGTTCGCCGTCTCTTGGATCCTATTTTCGAGTGACGAGCGGTATTCCTCCCAGCTCTTTTGTAGTTCGAGCTTCTCGTAGAGTTCGGTCAGTATCCGGAACATGGCGCCCTGTTGAGATGCCCTGAACGTCTTTTCTAGCTTCGCTGGCTTAAAAGGGGCGCCTGGTAGCCTCACTGGCCTTGGCGGCCCCCGAAGCGTCATCGGCGGCGTTGCTCCTACGACTAAGTGCCTCTCCTTAGCTCGGCGGGATGGTTGGAGACGAGTTGGGACCGGAATCGGTTGGCTCGATGGCTTTTTTTGGTTTTGCTTTTCTAAAAAAGTTTCGCGGGAATAGGCAACCAACTTGTTGTACCGGTCATTCTCTTGTTCATGGTAGATTTCGCATTCCATGAGGAAATGGTCGAGGCAGTACGCCTGCAGGCGGGGGGGAGGCCATAATCGTAACTCGTGAGCCCTTGCGTCTGGATCTGAGTGATCGTCATCTCGGTGATATTTCTTGATGCCGGTATTGTTCATCTCATCGCCCTCTGTTAGCATTGATTTTGTTGGCCTAGGCATCTCTATTTCAATCGCATTCATGCATGATCTTGGAGTCCACCAACTATATGCATACATCCCTATTTACCTCGAAGTACAGTCTTTCTATTAACTTCTATTCCCATCTTTTTTTGTCACTTGCTTGGATAGGTTTCGTCAGTTACAGCATGATTGCTGCGAGACAATGACAACTTCCGGAAACATCTAACTTGAGTCAATATTGACAGCAAACAAAGATCAATATCGCTATGTGAGCACTCAGTAGGAATTATCCAGAAGCTACAAATCGCAGCAACATCTGTCTGTTTCAAATAACGTAAGAGTACTTCCGTATTAGATATTCATCTACAAATTCGTCCCACTGCACCTATCTATAAACGCCTATATAGTAGCCCCAGTGGGCTGGACTTGGGAATAAAACTTGTTTCTTCGCGTCACTCGATAGTGAAAAATCGGCATATAAGTATAGCATGTTTGGACGAATTTGCTATAGTTAGGGTTAGGGCCTCTCCATTGCTGGCGTGATTTGCCTCTTGCTAGGCACAAGGTCGAATTATCGCACGGTCCCAAGAGAGTCACGAACTGCCGGGGTATCTATGAAAGGGAGTTTGCCTTCCCGTCTGTGGCTTTGGGCTGAATGATGTCCGCGTTCAGGTGCCTGAACGCGATACTTGCCGCTGCCTTATTACTCCCGATCTGTGCAGCATCCCCTTCGTTCTATCGCTGTGCTTCATGACATCTAGTATCAATGTACACAGCCTGATCTAACAGCGTCGGACGACTACCTATAGAGAACATTCCGTGCAGATAGATTCCGTTCGGTGGCAGCCACATGAATTATGAATGGCCTACTGTTAATTAACTCCGATATAATTACATTACATTACCCGTCGCCTTTCATCAATATCGGTAATCCTTTGGAGCGGCCATGGCTAGCTACTGGCTGCTGCGGGCTTTACCGAGACGCAGTCTATTTTGGCTTTCGTCACTCTTTAGGGTTGGTTGAGGACTCCCTCGGAAGGAAAATAGGGGTTTGAGCGTGCCTACTAACTAGTAGGTAGGATATATTTCCAATCCTGCCTGTGTAGAAAGAAGTGTATCGCTATGTCATCGACTTCAATGCACCTGCTACCTATATGGATGTAAATGCTAATGATATTGCAGAAGCAAATGCAAATTGAGTAGGCCGCCATTGCCTTTTTATGCCCTGAGGGATTGCACCCTCTTTGCATCTCCACTGCAATGATTCAGCCGGTGGCCAGTCACCTTTCCGCATAGCGCGGAGATATAACTTACCTACGCAGTGAAGTCGCTTAAGCCATCATCGAGTTTCTCCTATTGGTACTGTTATTCGCGTTGTCTCCCTACCTAATCTACGTTTCCGCTGTCATCTCGCACCAATATCTCAATCTTACACGCCACTGCTTGGGAAATTATATTATCGCCATCGAATCATGACGGACGGCAATTCTACCTACCCTACGGCCGACCCCGGCTACACCTCTACCGATACGGCCGACACTGAGGTTTCTTTTACCGACGATACGGCTGACACTGGGGTCGCTTCTACCGACGATACGGCCGACACCGAGGTTGCTTTTACCGATGATGCGGCCGACACCCAGGTTTCTTTTACCGACGATGCGGCCGACACCGAGATTGCTTTTACCGACGATGCGGCCGACACCGATGTCGATTTTACCAATGGTGCGGTCGACGCCGACTTTGACCCAAATCTTCTCCCGGCAGATCCAAATACCACCGACCTTGAGGACTTGATAGAAATTTGGCCGGGGCCAAGACCCTCTTTCCTTTTCCCCTCCCGTACGGATTTATCTCGCACTACCCTTTTGACCTGCCCAAAGTCGGATTACTTACACTCGTCTAGCACCTCTCGAAGCCATCGAAACAATGCATGTACATCCAGATGAAAGCATCCATGTTTTTCTATCCGGGCTGCCATTGGATTGCGGATACGAACAGCTATTTGGCGCACTGCGAGATACCGGCAAAATCTACAAGTGCCTCATCTATCCAACTAATCCTCAATCCCGGTTCGGTGAGGCAAGCGTCTGGTTTTAGGAGAGATCGGGTGCAGATTGTTTGTTCAGCAGGATCCGTGCAGGGTTGATTGACTTTGGATCCCCATGTCTAGTGGTCGCCAGCCACGGCTTTCCATTGGCAAGGGGCATGCCTCCGAGTGATCATTCCCGTGTCTTCATGATAACAGGCCCTATCGAGATTATCGATGAAGGAATTGTCAATAGCATATTGAATCTGGAGACCAGGTACGAATCCCCGAGTCCTCTATCCCCATTTCGGAAAACTTCTCACTCACACTCGTTCCTACATACACCCAAAATCTTCCAGGATGGGCCACCCATTTACCACCAGCAAAAGTTTCTAACATCCGAATTCTGGCAGATCAAGAATCTCGAGTGTGAGAATTCTTGGGCAGAACTATGGCATAGGATCCATGGTATACAGCTTCACCAATGTCAGCAGCGCAAAACAGGCTTGGGTCAGTATACTCGACAGGCTAGAAAGAGCATATGCGATCAAGCGAGAAATGCGTGCGGACCTAATATGGGGTAATGTCCATCTGACGCCTCTGATTGATCCATGCCAACCACTACTTCGATACGATCAAAGAGAACGACGAAAGACCATCTGATGAGGACAAGGAGACTTCGGCAGAACGACGATGGGGCCCTTCTTGCACACCCACACTTTTATTTTCCAGCGGTCTCTTTTAGACAGATAAGCTATTTTGCATCTCGCAAACTGCGAGCTAGCGATGATAGTATACTTCTATTATACGCAGGTTATGATTAGCGTTTTGAGTACATCCTGTATAGCAATTACCATGACCAAACATTGGAATCTCTCTCTTTAGTCATAGAGGAAAGGCAGTAAGCGCCGATGCAACTCCGTTATAGCTAGGTATTTATAAGTAGAGGAGGTTCCCATTTAAGTCATGCTTTTGCAATAGAAGCTGTAACCCTTAAGGCCCTGTGCCAGAGGGCTATTCCAGAATGGCCCAGCCAAAACACATCGGTTCTCACCCTTTTGAATTATACGTTAATATTATTTTATAAACAGTGCTACAGGGGAAAGTAACGTAATAAATGTTAGCATGCACAACGAAGAAAGGTTTCGTTCAGATTCCATTATCGAGTGGAGGAGGGGAGAAAAAAAAGGAAAAATAAAAGGGGACACGGCCGGTATCAAGAACGGTGAACTGTAGGTATAGGTTGCCATTTCTCTTACGCGAGGGGCTATAGACTCACTTCGTTGCTCCTCTTGGCTATAATATTGAAATGTTGCCCCTTTGCTCTGCACTGTGACAGTTGTGACTACTCACACTATGACTGGTTTAACGTAGGAGTACCAAATATTAGCTAGCCTACGCCTTTGCTATAATTTTAGAGTATGGTACATGTATAACCGAGCGGCAGAGGTTTAAACAAGGCTATCAAGCTAGGACTTGGATTCCAGCTTGTTGTAAAGAGAATCCCCTTAGGTAACTAGGTGATATTGAATTAGCAATGCTTGTTTCTTAACACCAATGATAGAGAAGTAAGCCTTGAGGTTTTCAGTGTGTACTTCAAAAATATTGCATTTATATTTCTAGCCGATATCCCTTCATGCCTTTAGAACAAGATGGTTACGTGACTTGGATATGGATTTCATCTATATGCCTACTACCTGCTACTTAGGAACAACAGGTAAAACTTATTAGCAGGCACTCCAAGTAATACATTACCGTACTGGCTAAACAAGTACGTATCTGTGGTATGATAGATTCCTATTATATATATATTGTTACTCTGCACAAGTGCTCAAATATGTCGAAGCAGATATGGGCTAGCACGCCTTATATTCAATGGTACCTATTTATATCAATGGATCAATCACACATGCCCATGGCCACGTGGCTGTTTGTACCGCTGTCTGTACAACTATTTTCTAGGTTCTTCGTCATGGTGCTGCGATATGCAGATGATGGTTGAAGTTTAGCTCTTTCAGGTTTCTTCTTTGCAGCTGCTGGTCTCAGAACGTCATGTATGCCCCTAATGCTGACCCGCTTGTTGGGTCGGTGCGGGGGATCGTTGGGGTCTCCGTTTCTATTTGCGTCTCGAGGTCTTTCGGCAGTATTAATTTGAAGACGAATCTGATGCCGGCGAATTATTGACGTAGGGGGACGTCGCGAGCGGTGGCGACTGTTTGACCCTTGATGGCACTGGTGACCCCTGTCTCTGCGATGTCGTCGTCTAGTCCGGCGGTATGATTTTAAGCTTCGCTACTCACTTTTGGTGTTACCTTTTGTCGTAGATTACAACGGTATATCGGTGGTCTGCGTGATAGTGGCGTTTACGCCAAAAGACCAACACCTGTCCGGGTTTACTAGGCAAGATAATATTGAGACTCGGGATCGCGTTTCCAAGGGCGACAGGCTCGGGTCGTCGACGTGAGTTTACTATTGGCGTCCGATGCGTCGACGAGCTTCGACTCCCGCGCTGCAGCCCGACCAGGTCGTTGCGGCTAGAGCTTCTGGCTCGCTCTTGTGCCCCGGCATATGGCAAATTGGGCGAGAAATGCCAGTGATACTAGCTTTATATATTGGTAATGGTGTCATCACGATGAGGTGAGGGTCGTGATTGGTGGTTGTTCACCCGTGTGATAGAACGGCCCTTGAATTTGCCGCAGCATCGACATAGGTCTTGCTCAGCGTAACTGAAACCCAGATCCAGGAAAATACGGTGGGTCGATATTGGGAGCGTTGTAGCAATGTCTTGGGATGGACTTAGGGCTGCGTATCTTGTCCTAGATTTAAAACGCCGGAGACCGTATCACGCTCCGGAGAGACACAGTGGAGGCACTGGCGGATGCCGGCACGAAAAGGATCTTAATGCCTCGGGGAAAGAGTAAGCGAGAGAGAAGGGTCGGGCTCGATGAGGAGACCCGCGAAAGGCATACTTCGATTTGGCGGTAAAGAAACCCAACGCAAGACGCAAACCTCTTTATACAGTAAGGAGAATGAATAACCCTGCCTTTTTCGACATCACGGCCCAGACGTGCAACTGATTCTCTGTTGTCTTCCATGACGACCTTGGTCACGTATGCGGGCAACATAAAAAAGTGTGGTACTAGTACTGCCCCGATAGGCAACGCTCTGGGCAGTGTGGAAGATTCGACAAACTGTCTCGACTAGACTCGGGAGAGAGCTTGTTTACATGGGCGATTACGTGTTCCTTTAATGATTCAGCTGTCAGCTCTCATGGAGCGACATTATCATGTATCCAGGGATATAAATCTGTATGGAACATGACACTCTTGCCGGGTTTACGCTGGTCTTCTCACCGCTGTTCGATATTGAACTCGTATACTAGCGTACGCCAGCCATTGGTGACCGGTCCGTTGCAGTATACCTACAGGGCATGGGATGGACAGTTGTTATCACATCTGGACACAGGGGGTTTGATATTTGTATTGCTCGCAGTCCATAGCCATCGCTACAGCCCCGTCTTGAAAATATTCTCGGATGTCGGCACCCCAAGCCTAGCGGACGAATAGAGCATGCTTACTGTAACGGCAGTCATCCAGGTGGCATTGCATCGATGCACTAAGTACCGCACCCGATGCGACGTTATGGCTTATTGAGCCGCTCAAGCTTCAGGCTTGAAAGTGTACCTAAGATAATTTCCAGACAGCTGCATGTAGTCCAGAGCCGCGTGTGTATAACATCACGGAGCTGAAATACAGGTGGCCATTCCATTTGAGAGAGATGTGTAATTTTATTCATTTAGATAAGTGAACTGAGTGGTCCGAGCGTGCTGATTTGGCTCATGAAGCAAGTATTGTGTGAGTATCCTATCGAAATGGTACCAGCGGCTGCTAGCATACATAGGCTGGGGTTGGCTTGACCCCGTACATAGGCATTGCAGCGTCGCTCACATCTCGTGTTCATCGGTGTGTGATCAAGTCGTATTCCGTGATTTTGACAACAGGTTGACAAGGAATTGCTATTTTCCGCCGAGTTCCGAAGGGATCAGTACAAACACTGGCCAAACGTTTGCGTTGGCCATCGCCCGGTAAGCGAAGTGTCGTCGTGTAGTAGCCATCGCTGTGGAAAGGTAGTCTGTAGGCTTCTATCGTAACGATGATGAATGGCGCGTAAAGACAAGCAGGAGATATATTCGTAATCCAAGGCCGACCCATTTCCAAATGCAATCAACCCCCATCGTGCGCGGTATCAATGCTGCCCCCCCGCCCCCGCCCCCCTCCTGAGAACGCCAGCCGTATATGCATGATTCGAACAAAGTTGAATTCTAGGAGACCATGCCATCATCGCCAATGCCCTTGTCCTTCCGCTCATCTTGTAGCATCCGGATCAGTTTGTTGATAGTCCCTCCGTCGCGGAGCTTCTCGACCTCCTGCACCGCGGCGTCTTCATCCATGCCCTCACTTATGAACTCCCGGATTTTGTCCCAAATGACTTTTCGTCTCGAATACCAGGTTCGACCACGAGGCTCTGGCCGCCATCTCGATCCCCACAAGGAGTCTAGTTTCTCGATGGCGGGCTGGCCACCCATGCCTTCGCGATACTCTTTCCATACCTCCTCCACCGTGGCCACGGTTCGGTAATCATATTGCGGGGGGCCGGCCGGAGTCGGTGTTGATGTCGACACGGAAGATCTGGGAGCAATGTGATGGCTGGGAGAGGGGGGTGGCACACGAGGCGTGGCGCGCGTGGGCGTTTGCGTGGGCGGTCGCGGTGGCGGAGGGACAGCGGTCTGCTGTGGAGGTGCGGGAGGCGGCGGGATGATGGATCGCACGGGCTGGTCTCTTGCACTCAGGGCCTACAGGAGCAGCAAAACGAACAAACAGTCAGCAACGGCATCAGGATCTGGAAAGCCATCTAACATGGTGATCAAACGAACCGACGCAGCAGCCTGGTGGGAAGCGACGAGGCCGCTCCTCAGCTCGGTCAATTGCTGGTTGATACTCTCAAACTGGGCGTTGATTTGCGCGAGGAAATGCTGATGCTGGGTCTGGAGCTGGATGATGGTGGCGATCAATTGCTCGGGGGTTCGGTCATGCAGCTGGTCCTCGGTGATGAGGGCGGGTGCGGGTGCGGGCATGGTGGCCGTGGCCGTGGCCGGCGATGGCTGGAAAAGCAGTTGGGGGTGGGAAAGCAATGCGGGCGACTCGAAGCGACTCGGATCACGGCTGGCGCTGGCGCTGGCACTGGCACTGGCACTGGCACGGGGGGCGCTTGTTGGATTGGGGATGGATCGCACGCTGTAGCCACCAGAACCAGTAGCTTGCCTCTTGGACGGCGTGGCGCTGGTGCCGGCAATGCGCTGCAGATCGGATGCAGCCGGTCGCTTGAGCGCGATCGCCCCTGTAGCGGCTGCAGGGCCAGGCGTTGGCGTAGCGGTGCTAGTGGGAATGGTGGTGGTGGTGGTGGTGGGAGCGGTAGTAGTGGTCGCAAGGGGAATTGGAGTGGGAGCCGTGGTCGAGGTCGCAACGGTCGATGGGGGTGCAATACTACTGCTGCTGCTACTGCTGGTAACCTGGCTAGCCGATGATAGCTGAGGGGGCATTGCTTGCCTGCTCGAGTTGTCGTGGCTGCTCGCGATCGCCGAGGGTGGCCGACTGCGGGCCAGCCAACTTCCCTTGTAAGCCACCAGCGCAATCCAGCAGCAGTCTCAGCAATCAGCAGCAGCAGTCGAACTGTCCGAGATAGAGCACGGCGAGAGAAAAACCCACCACCCGCTTTCTGGTCTGGGCTGTGTTTGGCGTTTGCGAAACCCTGGGCCGGAGCGAGAGTGTGGGGATGGGTAGCAGTCGAAGAGTGTGACCGTGACCAGATCGGTAGGGGTAACGGACGGATGTATTGTGTATGTACCAGTACAGAGGATGTAGGTACAGATAGTCGACAGACCGGACGGCGGGAATGGAGTCAACAGGAGATTCGGTTGTAGTAATCAAGTGAGCTGTCAGACGAAGCCAGCCCGAGAAATGAGTGGTAATGCGAGCAGATTCGTCTCTCCCCCACGGAGCCGAAACCCGTTGGCACGCTCGACACGCCGTGGGTGGGGAGTAGGCAGTCCCGACAGACAGATGAGGCTCACGTCGAATCTACCACCGAGTCAGCTGGCCTCGCATGTTGTCGAGCGGACTATGGGTACTGTGGTGGCCTGTACGGACGGGGCAGGGTACAGGTATATAGGGGCTTAGGGTGGACGAGGTGATATCAATGTAATATCAGAATAGGACATGGAGAGTTTAGGTTTAGATAGGGTAGGTAGGATACTATAAGTAGGTAGGTAGACGGCGGAAACAGGAGGTTACGCATGTCATGCAGGCTGAGTATAGTCGCAGTACAGTATAGCAGGACGTGGGATGAGAGCACTGTATAATCCCAGGTGGGCCTATGGCAAGGTTGGGACGGGACGGGACGAGATGATGGGGATGAGACAACACGACACAGCAGGGAGTGGAGGCAGTAATACCAACTACCCGATAGTGCGGCGTCGTGTCGAAAGAGAGGAGGAAGAATAAGAAGAATAAGAATAAGAGTAGAAATAAAAACGACGAGGATGATAACAAAGATAATAAAGATGACACCAACGATAGATGAGTGAATAGAGGGCCCGAGGGAACCGCTCACGAGGAAAAGGCGTGAAATGTCTCGAGAGAAGACTGACTACACAGTTGGCGGGTCTTTGTTGTGTCGTGAAGAGGATAATGAGTGTACGAAGGGACGGGAGGCGAGGTGAGGAGAGAGGAGACAGCGTGGGAGGGAGTGGTCAGTGTTCAACTTACTAACCTAGATACCGAGAGAAGAAGAAGTAAGTAACAAGCAACGCTGACAACACTGACAACACCGACAACACTGCATCACTAACAAACACCTCGACTCAGCAGCTCGCTGCCACACGATGGAGAATGCCCTGGATGCCGCGTGCTGAATGCCGAAAACACTATGGGGAGGTGAAGTGCATGCCGACAGTCGACATCAAAACCCAGACAGGTATTCGTTCACGCAGATAGATAGCTGATGTGTGCTTATGCTGTAGGTAAACAGAAAGAGGTGCCAACCCCTGGGTAGGGTTGTAGGTATATCAGGTCTCGAGGTCGGTCTGCTGTGCAGGTAGACCGTGTGTTGTAGGTTGTAGATAGACGTAGATGGTAACTGGGACGGTCGACTAGCAACAGTGAACTACCGTACATAATATGGCTGGGGAGATGTGTTGGTGACATGACACCAAGCATGCTAGATACAATACGCGTGTTGGTGGCGGGCTGGACGTGTATTGTATCAGCATTGCAACATCGTTACTAATAACCCAACCTACGCAAATCGATACACACACACAGAGAAGGAGAGAGAGCCTGGACATTAGACGGACATTAACTGGCTGAAAAAGCGCAAGTTCGGGGTCATTGTTCGTAGTCTGTCTCACACATACAATGCAGAAAAATCCGGTTGGGGCTGTTGGCTTGGGGGGCTTTGGTTCGAGCCTGGAGCGAAATGCCAGGGCTTTTGCATCCATTGCTCAGGTTAAAACTTCAAACTTCAGGTTTCTTCCTCTACTTGAGACTTGGATGGGTACGGTAGTGGTACGGTAGTGTACACATACCCCCCTCCCCCAAAACCCCACAATCGGTGTTTTCTAGCCAAGACTGACTACCCCAAGCGTCACGTGAAGGCCCACCTTATAAGCTACTACCGTAAGACCTGCTCAGGTATTTGTAGGTATTTGCATTAGCCTGCCTAGTTGGATCCGCCTCGACGTCACAGCCCCGAATGGAGTATGTACCTGAGTACCCAAGGTACAACCTACATATATAGGCACATACCTGTATTAAGGGTATCAGGTAAAGGTTGTAAAATACATATATACCTATCTACACAAGCATTTATACTACCTAGGTATCTACTACCTAGGCAGGTAGGAAGGCCTATATATCATTATACACTACTACTACTACTACTACTACCTGATTGCGGACAGCAATATATTATCATTATTAGTATTTATCCTACATGGCTCAATGGTTGATGATAAGTTGTTAGGGCAACAACACCATCTCGCGATGGATGGATGATATTGATCAAAGTTCAAAATGCAAGATTGACTGCACGCACAGCTAGCTGTCAGTGCACACGCGCCTTGCATGCGCCAAACAATCCCCCTTCAGACAGACACATCATCATATGTACGTCTGTGGTTATTCCTTGCAACGCAACGCAACATGAAGGATTGGTTGAAAACAAATCAGATTCTATCTGCAGTGCGAGGTTGATGTATGTATACTTCCTCCTGCCCCGCGCAATAGGGTAGAGGATTAAGTACAGCTACATATACCTGTCAGAGTCGAGCAATTCCACAACTGCAGCTTATTGGGATGGAGTAGGTATATACCTACCGTCTACCTACCTGCCTACCTGCGTCGGTATAGTGTCAACTGCAGTGAGCTGCGAGCTTTATTTCAAATCTTGTAATCCGTGCCACAGACACGAAACACTGTCTCCAGAGCCAAGTCCGCACTTGTCCGCAGAGGATGCCTACCTACACTCCTGTTCCTTGTCTTTATGTACTACCTATGTGTGATTTGTGGTATAGATCGGATACTCACCCACAATATATATGATATCCAGCACAGATCTCGAAATGTCTAGACCAATATTCAGAGGTAGAAATAATAAATAGTGTTGTAAATTAGTGGCCACCTGGCTTACTGTATTATATTACAGGTAGGTACTGATGTAGGGTGAGCCAGTTAGTTGCATTCAAATTATCTTGATTAAGTTGGATACTGTCCTATAATCAATCCACTGGGTAGGTACATGTATAGCTCCTTGTTTCTCCAACAGTACCTGTAACATGGAGGACCAGGCAATTGCTTCTTACAGCACCCACCAGGTACTAGTATGTACCCCAGTAAGTAGTCTACCTACCTATATAGTATAATGCGCAGATTAGGTCTCAGTAAATATAGCAGTTCCCGATCTCTCGGATACCTTGTAGCCGCGCGCCACACAACCCTTACTAAAACAACACAACCAACTCACTAGGAGGATACTTAGGTACAGACTAAAAGGACTACCTGCCTACCCCAAGTCAATACCTTAGGTAGAACTAGAACAAAGGGCATAGGTACTGAATTGGGTATACGTGTACCCATTGTCAATGAGTAGGTAGTGTATAGCTGTAAATGCACGCTCATTTATGCTCTTGTCTAGGTATACCCTCCTTGATGAGTATATTGCTTCTCTCTATCTCTATCGCAAGCCTTGCCCGCCTTGGTTACTGGCACTCTAAACTCGAAGGATTGGTCTCAATCTGTTTCTATGCAACCACAACACGTTCAGTGCATCTTGTTGCCAAATGAAATAGCATTAAGTACACAAACAAACACACACACACACACACACAGAGGGGAGGGTCACATCATGTCAGCATTTACACTATCTGCTGTCATGTAGTATAGGTACAATATGTAACTTGTGAAAACCCAATATCTGCACCATGTAGAGTATGCCCAGCCATGCTACCCAAACTCACGTCACAATCTCCCGATTTGCCAATAGGATGGAACCCGCCAAGATTTATACTCGATGCATCTCACATAATTTGGCACCCGATTCGATCTTAGGTACGCATTTGTTTACTTGGACTCTTTTAGGCAAGATAACATTTAATGACATTGAAGCCCAGGCGCCCTCCTTTCGCAGCTAATAACCCGGTCAAAAAGCCCGGCCGTGGGGGCCAGCTACAGACAGACTTGGTTGCTGCGTCACTCGCTATCTACCTGTGCTACAATATTGCTCACTTTGTTAGGTAGGTAGGCAGTCACTCTATAATCTGTACATCCTTCACAGTCCACACTGATGACTCTTGGCAGGGCACTTGTGGATCGTCAAGTCCACTACCTAGTATATCACCCACTCCCCCGAGCGCCAAACTCGGTACCGGACCACACGACAGGCTTTCCTTTGATCCAATCGGGCCACTGCCAGCCCCAGATCCCCATCAACGATACCTATCCTGGGCGGCAGTGCCGGTTTGATGCTAGGCTATCTAGTATACTTATAGCAGGTGTACTCTTCGCTCTGCGTCGATGTCTCGATGTCCGAAGTGTATCACCCGGGGCTTCCTCGCACCTATAGCGACGCGTTTTTCAACAGGTCCAAGCTGAAACAGGGGAAACACCCCAACTAGGTAGGTATTCTTTCGACAGGAACTCACTTGCCATGAATTTGGACCCAGGATATAACTTCTTTGCAACTCGACTCTTCGTGTCCTATAATGTAAGAGGTACCTACCCGCGGCGCCTGTCGACTTCACAGAACAGCCCAAGTGATTAGCATGACCTAACTATCTCATGCTAACGGCAAGGGTAGACCCGGTAAGGGTCGTGGGTTAATTAGCTAGTGGGCCGTGACTCGTGCACTTTCACTTCATGAATCGGCTCTACCTATTACGCTAGGTATTGCCTAAGCAGAGAGAGAGAGAGGTACTGTAAGCCGACGTTGTTCACGGGCTCGTCCTATCAACGGCTACACACGTCACCTACCGTCAAAGGAACATTCTGGCATACATAGGCTACCTGGTAGGTATGGGCAAATCAAATAAGACGGGGCTGTCCTTCAGTGAGTGATCTCATACCTACCGACTGATCTCCAATGTATTAACACTGCCAATCGTTATGCGTATTTGATACTACCTAGTGTACCCGAGGATGATGAACATTCAAAGTGGGACACTCGGGGTTTTTCCGCAGTACGCTATAACGTATCCGTAACAATCCCTATGTCCGGAATAGGTATTTATTGCGGCAGGCTATGAGTCTTTTGCCTTCTACCTGCTTCTCCCGAGTGTCCATTTGTTCAGCATAATAAAACCAGTAGTAAGCCATGTTCAGGATGTTGGAAGATAATAGGTATGATGCAACTGATGACCTACCTAACCTGCAGTAGGAGGTCATAAGGCTGTTGTCTTAGGTAGGAGGTTAGGTAAGTAGTGCCTACGCACTGACCAGGATGATGGCACTCCACAATTTATATCTCCGATCAAACTCCGACGAAATGAGAGCAAACTTATTGGTCAGCAGACCCAATAGGGTGGTGTTCTTCGCCGTTAACCGGAGCTGAAGCTACCGATGCCTGCTCTCCCCAGGCAGGTAGGGAGCTAACAACGGCTCCTCTATTGTGTACCAACTCACTTTTTACCCATCTCAATTCAAGCTGTCAAGGACGGAACTCAATTCATTTTGTTAATGTCCAGTTCACCTCACCATCACCTCGCCTAGATTAGGCATACTCATTTTCCCCTACATTTTGGGCTCATACGGCCCAAAAACAACTGTTACCCCAGACTAATTGATACTCGGCGAATTGCCTTACATGGCAGCAGCATCACCAGCAGCAGCGAACCCAGCGCTAATGCTGTGTCGGGCGAACAGGATAGCAGGACTCGGGGTATTAGCGTCAACAAGAAATATCCCAAAAGTGCCCATAATTCAGCGTTTGTTGCTACATCATGGATCAGGTAAAGAAATACGTTTTTAAGTCTTGTCTCGGTAATAATGGGTTTGTTTTCACATTGTTTTTTTTTTTCTAAATTTTTTCTTTCTTTCTTGTGTGCCCGCTCTCTCAACCAGTCAGTCGCCAGCACCCCATGCAGCCTGACTCGGTAGATATGTTACCTACATACTGTATTATCCAATCCTATTCCCACTCTTCCCACTCTCTCCCGCCATGGGCATACCTAGTCTGTGTCGGAGGTGCCCGATTAACAGGTACCCCCTCCACTACCCTTCCATCTTTCCCCTCTCGGTGTGGACTAGACCTGGTCTCCGCGCTCGACATTGGTCCAGATGGCTACTTATCCCTATACTGTCGCACACTCGATGGCTCAGATCTCATACATCCCTGCTTCTCGTTACAGTTACCTGCATCTACATATAGCGTAAATGCATGACTGTATGACCTACGTTTTCGTCGCGTCATGCCACCAGTTGGTATACAACACACGATTGCCCTTTTGATGAGGCATTACTTGGGCACTATACCAAGAGAAAAGCGGCCAAAACGAAAGGCAAAGAAAGAGAAGAAGGCACCCCCCCCTCTCTCTCTCTCTCTATCTCACCTGAAGAGAGCCGCACGATGCATATAGTCGTAACTCCCGTTCCCTATACTGCTGCATAGACGCTTGCCCCTCACTTCACCGAGATTCCTGCATTGCCGTGTCTTGTCCCAGAGAGAACGGACCTCCGTTTCGGAAATTGCTGCTACTTCGTTCACCACCTTTCCCCCTTCCTGTGGAGACCCGTGTTGTTTGTTGAGCCTATACCACCGCGCCACTGGAGAATTTTCCTTTATTGACTTCCCCTCTGCTTCCAATATAGTCATCCATAATACCCCGCCATCACCGGCACCGCCAACTCCCTCACGGTCCTTGATTACCCCGCTCTCGCGATCACGACAGGCTTACATTGTAAATCGTCAACTTCATACCGTCAGAAAGATGCCGAGGCTGCACACCGGCAACATCAACTCCCACGTAGTCGAGGCCAAATATGCCGTGCGTGGCGAGTTGGCCGTCAAGTCGGAGGAGTACCGTGCAAAGCTTCGAAGAGGCGATACCGACCTGCCTTTCTCCGAGGTCATCAGTGCCAACATCGGCAACCCTCAGCAGCTCGACCAGAAGCCCATCACCTTCTTCCGCCAGGTCCTGAGCATTCTCGAGTACCCCCAGCTTCTGGATAACGAGCAGGTCTTGCTGAACGGCCTGGGATACAATCCCGATGTGTTGGAGCGCGCAAGGTTCCTCTTGAAGAGCGTCGGCAGTGTTGGAGCCTACAGCGCAAGTGCAGGTGTTCCCGCCATCAAGGAGAGCGTCGCCAGGTTCCTCGAGAGTATGTCTTTGGGCCCATGAGCAGTGCTTTTTCTTGAGCACCGAGAGCTAATCGATCATGACAGAACGAGACGGTTTCCCCGCTGACCCTGCCCACATCTACTTGTCCGCCGGTGCCTCGTCGGGTGTAAACACCCTGCTGCATATCCTCTGCGCTGCGCCTACGTCCGGCATCCTCGTCCCCATTCCCCAGTACCCCCTATATACCGCCTCGCTGGCCGTTCTCAACGCCACCTGTGTGCCCTATTACCTCGACGAAGCCGCTCAGTGGGGCACATCGGTCGAGACGATCAAGACAGCCTACGATGCGGCCAAGAGCAACGGAACGGATGTCCGCGCCATCGTCATCATTAACCCCGGTAACCCGACCGGTGCTTCTCTCTCCGAGTCCGACATTAAGTCGGTCTTGCAGTTCGCAGCCGAGGAGAAACTCGTCGTTTTGGCCGATGAAGTCTACCAGACGAATGTCTTCGTTGGAAAGTTCCACAGCTTCCGACAAGTGCTGCTAACGCTGCAGAAGGAGAACCCGGGCAAGTACGATGGCGTTGAGCTGGCTTCCCTGCACTCCATCTCGAAGGGCATGGTGGGCGAGTGCGGGCACCGCGGCGGTTACTTCGAACTCATCGGCTTCAACAAGGAGGTCGAGGAGCAGATCTATAAGTTCGTTTCTATCATGCTTTGTTCGCCTGTCATCGGACAGTGCCTCGTCGAGCTCATGGTCAACCCGCCTCAGCCCGGCGACCCGTCCTACCCGCTCTACGAGCAGGAATACAACGGTATTTTCGAGGGGCTCAAGAAGCGCGCCACAGCCCTCTACGAGGCCTTCAAGGAGATGGAAGGCGTCGAGTGTGGCGAGCCACAGGGCAGCATGTACCTGTTCCCGACCATCCACGTCCCCTCCAAGGCAGCCGCAGCTGCCCACGCCGAGGGTCGCTCCCCCGACGAGTTCTACTGCATGCGCCTACTCGAGGCTACTGGTGTTTGTGTCGTGCCCGGCAGCGGCTTCGGCCAGAAGGATGGCACGCTCCACTTCCGCACCACGTTCCTCGCCCCCGGCACCGAATGGGTCAGCTCCATCAAGAAATTCCACCAGGAGTTCATGGACAAGTACCGATGAAATCCCATTGCATTGGTCTAGAATATAGCGGTGCATTCCCGCTTACCGCGTGCATGCTTTTGCTTTCTTTTATGGATTAGGCCGATATATTTAGAGTCTTCCCCGCCCTGTCCCCCAACATAAGCTGTTGGCTCAATCCCTAAGAGAAAAGGGGTTGTCGAGATGGAAACGCGTCATAAATCGCATGACGAGCTACCGAGTGATGCATAGGTGCGATTCTAGTATACCTACTTAGACTAAGACCAAGAGATAGATGCATAAGATGTTTCTGGGGGGTAGCTTCCTTCGGAAAGGGCGGGTTTTAGATAAGCCGGACTCAACGACGTTCCTGTAGCATCGTCGGGTAAAAAAACAACTCTCATCTACATTCACAGGTTTCCCCCAAGATTATACTATGTTGGCCCTGAACTGAACTTTGTATGTTAATAGTTTTGTTGCCCATCCGTCTCTGAGTCTGATAGTATCAGCAGACTGTAACAGTACCGTACTATTACACGTATTTTTCTATTTGCACAGAAATCTAGCCCTCACAGCCTCCATTTAGGTGTGTTTATAACACACCGAAATGATGCCAGACCATCAACCCAATACGCGTAGAAAGAAATACATAGTCGTTGATCGAACTAGCTGGTAAATAGACTTTTTTTCTTCCTTTTTTTTAATCAAAAAAAAAGTCTGTCTAAGTACCTAATCTATACTCGTTCGCTACCGCGTAGTCGTACGGCCTGGCCGTATTTCTGTAGCTTCGTGATCAACTGATCACCCTGCTTCACGACATCCTGGTATTGTTTGTTCTTGTCGTCTGGGCGGTTCGTCTCGATGACTCCCTTGCCTGTCACGCGGTCGATGGTGCAGGGGATGCGACCGCCTGCAATGAACTTGGCTAGATCACTAGTAAATGGAGCGGTCAGTTGTAGTCTCAAGATCCCTAACGGGGTGCGGGGTCGACATACCGGTCTAGGAAGTCTACCGTGACGCCGAAGTCGTTGGCCATGCTCTCGAGACCCACCACGCGGTAACTCTGTAGAAGCTGCTGGTATGCGCGCAGCCGCATCTCGCGGATGAACCATCCCCTGTGCTCGAACAAATACCGATCTTGTGTCAGGAACTTCTCCTCGACGAGAGCAAGGGCCTGGAAGAATAGTTTGTAGTGTCCGCTGTACAGACTATTCACGAGTTGGGCGAGGGATGAGAAATCAATGGCCATCTCGGTCTCGGGCTGATCGATACCCGTGCCCAGGGTGGTCAGATTAACGGCGGTCATGGCTTTTGACGTGGCGTTGGATGTGGTGGTGCCCTTAGCATCCCGCATCTCAGCATCCTCGGCTCCAGGACCGGCGGAAATGGCACCGGACAGGGCCAGCATCTTATCGTCACCGTCCGCTCCCAGGATAGCCTTGATCTCGGGCGCGTCGACAACCTTGCTCTTGAAGTCAACCCTCTTCAGTGAAACGGAGCCGGCGAGGACGGAATAGACGACGAGGCTAGAGTAGGTGCATAATTCGTAGCTAGTAAAGGTCGAGAGGGAGTCGAGCAGGAGAGGAGCGGCGAGGTTGTAGGATCGGACCGTGAGGAGATGGAGGCCTTCATAGGCCTTCAAGCGATTCCGGCGGTCCCAATCACCGCCGCTCTCGACCAGTGTCTTTGCTTTTGTGACGTACTTCTTGACGAGGGTGCGGTCACCGTAAAAGAGACCCATGCGAATGACGGCAAGGACAATGTCGATCTTGGTACCCAGAATGCCGTTCTTCTCGAGGACGTCCTCGTAGGCTGATATCGCCTTGTCCTATATCCATGCATAGTAAGCACCGTGATGGAACGATATCAAATGATCATGAAGAAGAAGAAAAGGTGGGGAGGCTCAGCGGACCTTGTCGCCGATCTTGGCGAAGAACTCAGCACGCTTTCCTCTCGCGGCCATTATCTCCGTGTCGCCGGCCTTCTCAACGGCCTCGTCCTCCTCCTTCTGGATTTCTTCCAGCTCCTTGTCGTTGTCGGCCTTGAGCTGCTGGTAAACTTGATCATCCCAGGGCAGGTTCACACCCGCCGTGAGGCCACCGCTGGCCATCATGCCAGCGGCAGCACTCGGTTTCCAGCTGGGGGGCTTCTGCTGTGCGGCGGCACCTGACGTGATCTCGCCAGGGGCATTCAAGATGCCGTCGGTCGGGTGGGCGAGGTACTTGTAGAGGGGGGCCATCTTGTGCTCGCCGATGGCATCTTGTAAGCTCTTGACGGCGGCTTGCTGGGCGGGCCGGGCGGCGTAGGGGTTTGTGAGGGTGAATACATGCTGCAGTAGCGGCAGCAGCGGCCATTTCGCGTACTGCGGATCGGAGCCCATCTTCGCGATGGGGAAGTGTGCGATGGGGATATTGGATGAGTGACAGCGCTTGAGGTCAGGCTCGTCGGTCTGTGTGGAAGAGGGGACTCGGGCGAGGTAGGCGATTTTACGCAGTTGGCGTCGGGTCAGACGTAGGTGTGTACTGTGGCGTTGGTTGCAAGGGAGGACAATCCGGTGAATCGGGTATTTGCTACCTGCCTAGCTAAGACAGGTAGATAGATCTATAAGGCTATTATTCATGGCCCACGATGAAGTACCAGTGCAGGCGTCCATGGCCGACGTAACAAGTGCTGAGCTTAGACGACGGCGGAGCCAATGGCAGGCGGTCAGTCGAGCTCTTAAGTGGGGCGAGAGCGAGAGCCTCAATTGAGAGAAGGCAGGTACATATCTCATCCGCCGACAGACCCAAGCCAGGGAGGTACCTATCTAGGTATCCGCAAGCGCCTATCTAATCGATCGATCTAGAGGTACCAACCTACCCTGGAAGCATGCATGCCGATGTTCTTCGTAGCTGAAGTTGCCGCTCTCGCGATTCTTCACCAGCACAACTCCCCAACACATTGCAGAGCAGCCAACTTCTTCAATTAGATTGTCAGTCATTTGGAGGCGACACCTTGCTGAACCCGTCAAAAGCATACTCAACGTCCAAGATCGATATTATCTACACAACACCAGCAAAGCCACATCAAAACGGCTTCGGACCTCGCAATCCACCCGCCTCAGACAATGGCCGGCGACGAGGGCACAGAAGACCTTCCTCAGCCTTTCGACGCAAAGAGGCTTGAGTCGGCCAAGAGGCGCAAGCATAGCAGCAACAACAACAACAATAACGACGACGACGGGTCGCCCTTGGGGGAGTCGAACGGCAAAGGCCCAGACCTGCCGTCCATCGACGAACTGCCGCAACCCTTCGACGCGAAGAAGCTCGAGCCCGCCAAGAAACGCCAACGCTCTACATCCCCCTCCGAAGCGCCCCGGAAGCTCAAGCGCCCGGGTCAGCGAGCCCGCATATCGAATAACGAAGCCGCCGCCATCCGCAAGCGACATGAGCAGCGCGAACGAGAGGCCGCACAAACCGCAACCGACACCGCCACCCTCGCCCAGAGGGGCATCAACGACATAGTGCGCCAACACTACAATGCCGTGCCCGAGCGTGGTCGGGACTGGCGGAAGACCGGGAGTCGGATCAAGGGCCTGCGCGTCTTCAACAACTGGGTCAAGAGCACGCTCATCCAGAAGTTCTCACCCGACGAGGACCACACGCCCGGCGCCCAGCAGCAAGGCCGTGATATGGCCGGCGCACACGGACACGAGCTGATTGTTCTCGACATCGGCTGCGGCAAAGGCGGTGATCTAGGCAAGTGGCAACAGGCACCACAGAGGGTCCAACTCTACGTCGGGCTGGACCCCGCCGACGTTTCCATCGACCAGGCAAAGGACCGGTATCGAAGCATGGGCAGTCAAGGCGGCAGGGGCGGCCGAGGTGGGAGAGGCGGCTATCGAGGTGGCCGCCAACAACAACAACAACAACATCATCAGCAACATCTATTCGACGCCCGCTTTTTCGTCAAGGACTGTTACGGCGAATCACTTGTCGACGTCGATATTGTGCGCCAGGTCGGATTTGATCCCTCGCCCATGGGCCGTAGCGGTTTCGACATTGTCAGCATGATGTTTTGCATGCACTATGCGTTCGAGACAGAAGATAAGGCTCGAATGATGCTACAGAACGTCTCCAGCGCGCTCAAGAAAGGCGGGCGGTTTATAGGGTGCATACCCAACTCAGACGTCATCAGCAGCAGAGTCATGAAATTCAACGAACGGATGACCAAGAAAGAAGAAGATCCTGTCGAGGAAGGCGAACAGCCGTCGGAAGACAAGGAGGAGGGTGAGGCCGAGGAGACGGCGGAATGGGGCAATGAATTATATCGGGTGAGATTCCCCGGCAAGACGCCAGAGGATGGTGTCTTCCGTCCGCCCTTCGGCTGGAAATATAACTTCTTCCTCGACGAAGCGGTCGAAGAGGTGCCCGAGTACGTGGTGCCATGGGAGGCGTTCCGAGCCATCGCCGAGGACTACAACCTGGAGCTGCAGTACCATCAGAGCTTTAAGGACATCTGGGAATCAGAGAAGGATGACCACGTATTAGGCCCTCTCAGCGAACGCATGGGCGTTCGTGGGAAGGCCAGAGGCCCGCTGTTGGTTTCTCCTGCGGAGATGGAGGTGGCCAATTTCTATGTAGCATTCTGCTTCTATAAAGTATAGATAGATATCGCCGTCCGGCGTAGCTATCTGTGAGTATCAATGCAGCGAGTGCTGATCTAGAACCCTACTCCGACGGCACTGTGCGTTAGCATATAACGAATTGCCGAATGTGAACATGGTTTATGAATCCTGTTGCTATCCCATCTACATATATATTGGGGGGTGTTTTCAATCTGTGGTACGGCGACTCGTCCACGAGCAATTCGTACGTACGACAGCTGGTGAATTGACAGTTCTACAGCATCATGGTAGAATCAATCTTGTATTTGGTCCGGATCATCACTGGACCTCAACTCTCAAATATTGTAGAATGAAACCTAGGTATCTCCTTCACAGATACTCTACTCTATCTACATAGTAAGGTCACATCAGTACCCCGTGTATGTTGGGATATGGTACACAACTAGAGCGTAGGTGGTCTATCATCCTCCACTTCTTTTTGTGTCAATCTTATTGCTGCCTTAGGCTCCATCAAGTTGGTCTAGACTAACCTACCTAGGTAGTTAGTCAAGAAGGATGATTTAAAGGTTTCCCAAAAGGGGAAGTGGAGTGTTCTGTGACTGGCTCATCCAAACGTCTCTCTCCTCTGCTAACTAGAGCTTCGAGTTTGCAGCACCTAGGTAGGTCATAATGCCCTTGGTATCTATTCATTCGGCTTCACCGAGTCCGCGATGGTAATGAAGCCTTCAACACAACCTTGCCTACGCACAACACGAGGGGGGTTAAGAAGTAGCAGTACTTATGCTACGCTCAAATGTCGTTTTATACGGACGGTCTTTGTTATATGTCTTTGACATTACTGTAACAGAATGCTAGTAAAGAAAAACAGTCACAACGCTTTCAATCACTGCATTTCCGTTGTTGACTAGCTCACTAGCCCTCGCCCCTTAAGAATTTCCAGGAGAATCGTACCCCAGCTCGACAAATAGACAACTGCCGATACGTTGCCAAGAGGAGAACCAACCCACATCAGATCACGGAAATACTAGTATATATAGATCGTGAATAGTATTGTTTGCCTTCCCATAAGCCTACAAGGGAAGGAGTGACATGAATCATAACAACGTGACATATTTTCCATCTCCCGTTGGAGTTAGCTATATATATTCACTCCAACGGCGTGACCCGTATCCTGGAAATCCCAAGGTGACCTGACTATATTCTCCATATGTTAGTTAGTGCGCCCGCGCACGCCGTCTCCATTCGCATCCCAAGAAACACCTATAAAGGGAAAGTATATTTTCCGATTATGCCGCTTCCCATCGCGGCCCCTTTCTCTCGTCGCATGACACATTCGAACAGGCCCCGTTTTGGGGTGGTATCCTTCGGTAGTGGGCGAGCTTCGAGGGTCTTCGCTCGTGGGACTTACTATGTGAGTGTTGCGAGCATAGCCCTCACCAACTTAGGAGGTGGACCTGATTCAAACATTTGATTAGCTCAAAGTATTCCGTAAGGACTCGGCGGAGAACCCGCATATTGTAGTTGCGCGCACCTTCACTTGCGATACTTAGGCACGCTGATGGACATCCTACCTTTCTTATCCTTCTCAATGCGCACCCCGCGCCTAGGCTCCTCAATCCTCTCGATTTCTTCCTCGTACAGGACGAGCTCGCCCGTGGGTAGGCGCTCGGCTCGCACGAGGTCGCGATCCCTACTGTGACTATGACTGTGATACCCATAATGATGGTGGTGCTGATCCCCACGCCTGTCGCCCACCAGTGCCACCGGCCCGACCAGGACATCGTCACTGACCTCGCGTGGCCCTGCGTCAATAACAACCGGTGTTCGCGAGGTGTAGGTAGAGATCGTGGAAGGGCCGGGGCCGTTGTGGCTCGTATAGCTACGGACTGGCGAAACCTCGCGAACCATCGTCTCCTTTACCACTTCAACTGGAGGCGGTGGAGGTACTCTGATGACGGTAGGTGGTGCAGGTGGGGGGATAGTGAATACCTCTTCCTTGCGTTCCTCGACTAACACGCCAGAAACTGAGCGGGCAGCGGCTAGTTCAGCGTCAGCTTTCTTGAAGTCATCACTGAGCCTCAGCAAATCGTCGATGTTCTGCTGCCCCAACGCCTTTTGGATGATGACGGTACTTCCCTACGTTGTGTCAGTAACATGGTATCAAGTGAGTGCCAAGTCATGAGGGCTAATTAGAACAAGGCAAGCCATATGATTCGACGTACTTCTATAACATAAGGGTAGTGAAGCTCTGCGATCGCCCTCACTGAGATGAGGCGAAGTGGAATCCTCGTCTTTCCCTTCTTGGGATATTCGCTCTTTGCGGTGAGAGCAGTACCGCCCGTGTTGCCGCTGCTGGAGGAAGTAGATGAAGAACGCGAGCTGCCACGGCGGGAGGGGCTGCGACGTCTGCGCGGCCTGCTGGTTCGTGATCCGCTTCGATCCCTTTGCTTCTTGGTCCGCACGATCTCTCTTTCCAGGACATGTTCAGGGTATGCATGGAAGTCGTCATCACCGTACCGTTGGGGCTCGGCGACCTTGATCTCCTCGTAGTCGTGCTCGGCATATCTCCTGGGTGGAGGCAGAGCACGAGAGCGGGGGAGAGGGATGGGCTCATATGGTTCTGGACGGTAGTCCCTGCGGCGAGCGGGAGGGCCGTGCTCATCGCGGTCGTATAGTCGTTGTGCCGGCCGCCGATCGAAGGTATCCAGGGATGACTGGCGTCGTAAAAGGCCAGGCGGGCGGCGAGCTGGCGAAGGGCTGCGATACTCGCGACCTCGTTCCCGCTCGAAGGAGATGCCCCTTTCCATCTCAGGGGGGGGAGAGGCGCGGCGAGGTCGCGGCGGCCGCGATGCTTCGTCGTCGTCGTCGTAGTAGCGCATCTCACGAATGCGATGGTCCTCCCAGGGCCGTGGAGCCCGACGCTCGACGAATCGCTCGACGAATCGCTCGTCTACGGAGGCCTCCCGAACCCGTTCGCGAGGGGGCTCACGAGTGTAAGAGCGGTCGCGTTCCTCCAAACGATCTCGCTCGTAGACCAGGCGATCCTGGTCCCACCGCTCACCATAGGCCAGATCCTCATCGTCGGATCTCCGATAGGCCGCCATTTCAGCCGGACTGATCTAATACCACACAGACCAATGCAGAACAACAGGTAAATTAAGGTGTCGGCAGGCAGGTGATGAGGAAGATGCTAGGGAAGTTGAATTTAGGTTTTGTCCTTAGAAATGAACGAAAGAAACGAAGTAGACAAGCATCCAAGGCTAGGTTAGATAAGATCGATTGGGTTGAGATAGCTGCCCCATCGCCCAACCAAGGTGTCTGTCCTTCTCCATGTGATGACGACAGAGGGGTCAGAATATGTAGCTGCTTAAGTACCCGCTAGGTAGGTGGGTCCTTGTAGTGTAGTGTACCTAGGCAGCTTCGGTGTGTCTTGGCGAAGTACAGTGTTGTAGGTAAGACAATGCTATATGGTGGGTACCTCCTAGGTAGTCGTAGTGGTTCAATGCAGTATCTACCTAGCCGAGGCAGAGCGCTGGGTTGCACTGTGGATATATTAGGTTGTGCTTTTTACACTTAGGTACTGCGTACGTACTTAGTTACTTAGACACCTCGCATGACCCCGATGCAGCATCAGAATGACCAGATATTCTCCTGATTGGGCAGATGACCCAAGCTTGCTTGCTTGACTGGTACTAACTGACAACGGGCACGAGGGTAACGCGAGCACCCGTCGACTTTCTGGGGCAAACGAAATACAATTCATTATCCCTTTCTTCCTCTCTTTCTTCGGTCTTTCTTTTGTCTCCCTTGTCTTTTCCATTTTCTTTTTTTCTTACTTTCAAATCTGAAGAAATTCCACTTGCGCTGGCCCTGGCGGTCAAAGGGATTTGGTCTTGTTGTACAGCAGGCCTAGATCGGTATAGGTTAAGTAAACATGCACGTACACTACATCGTATAGCATCGGTAAGTTTTGGAAATTCCCTATTCGGATAGGTCTTGGGTGGATAACAGACGAACAGATCAGAATGAGGTCCCTCGGGCATTTTCATGTTCGAAAGTCTAAGGAAATTCCCGGCTGACGCCTATGGCAAACCCAGGGTATCTAATACTATTGCTGGATGGGTTTAGCATGGGACTTTGGGCAGCTTCCAAGTTTTGGGTTTCTGGACAAGAAAACAAAACTGTGTTGTATCTAGTACATACTTACCTAGTGCCAAGAGCAAATAAACACCTACCGCTAGTCAGAAGCGGGATGACATCACCAACCTCGTGCCAAGACACCGCCAGCAACCCCTGTGGGTTAGGTGGTGTACGACGGTATATGTACAAATATGTGAGCATCGTATGCAGATCCCTGCTGTAAATACTGGTACCTACAATGGTAGTATAATACTACTGCTCTGCGAGCCCCATATGATGCTAGGAGATATTTCCAGGGAGGGCTTTTCCCATGTCTGGAATTTGGTACGATCATGTCAAGGTACACAGTCTAGCCGTCGACGCGATCCCACACGAGATTGTCTGCCAGCTTGAACAACAGACGCCTTGTGCGCTGTTCTGCATCGAAGGCCAGGGACACTCATATGGCCCATAGAGATCCCTTCTGGTCGAAAAGCAGTATCAATCAGGAAGCTAGGCCGACAATTGCGCACTGCCCGGGTAGACCCCATACTCCCAAGATATATCCCGCCATTAGCCACGAGCCGCGTGTTCTCTCGTCTATTGTAGCTCAGCCCGAAGCCGGCCGGCTCCCGCAAAGGGGGAGCGAAGGAGAAGGAGCTTCGAGAGGTGCCACAGGTCAACACGTACGCCAACCAAAACGAGAGGCACAAAGCAATAGGCGCGAACCGACACACGGGTTGTTGATGGGTCCCGTTGCTTAGCGAGAGTAGTATGGCATGCCTGCACATGAGATGGAGTAAATCGGCGAGCTGAAGAGAGAGGGTGTGTATAGAAAGAAGACCGAAAGAAATGTTTTAAGCCACGCGGTCACCAAAAGGCCAGATTTCCGAAAGATGCCGAGCTTTCTGTGATGCAGGGCGTAAGTGTGGTATTACATGCCTGAGCTCTCCAATGGCGCCCCTTGCCCTTGGGCGAGTTATGGTCCCGAGCGAACGGTGGAGGGTGGTGGATAGCAGGTGACCTGGTATACGCTTACAACATTCAGAGTCAGTTATCGCCATTTTGAGCGTGATCTGTGGGAGGGGGGGAGAAAGGGGTTCGGAGTTTGAACTTTGAAAAGCCTCTGGGGAATCCTTCGGCCTGAGAAGGCCCCTTTATGCTCTATAAAAGCCACCAAAGCCCTTAAAACCCCGGCGATCGGGCTGTCTGCTGTGCTCGACATTCTTGGAACCTTTTTCTAATCGGAGATCAGAAGTCCCGTTGAGATTGACGCCGTAATTCCGAAGTAGTACCTGCGAGGGTATATTTTTTGCGATTAAATGGCAGTAGATTCTATCTTCTCATTGGCATAAAATTAGTGAAAAAGAAAGTTTTATGGCAAAGCACGGGAACTCGTGTGGCTATGTGTATATGAAATGCTTGGCCACCACGAAGCCAGAACAGAGGATATAGTTTCCATTTTACCAACTATCTGTGTGATATCGAGAAAAGCAGGGGTCTTCTTTAGCTATTATCATCGGCGCGGCTTAAAGGAGTCTCGTACCTACAATAGTATTATTGGGCAAATGTCTCATATCATATAAGTCATTGCTATGGCAAGAGTCTTACGAAGGTAGACATGTGTGTTGAACAAAAGCAGTCTAGAAAAACCGAGATATCAGCCGTATCTCACTACAATACTAGAAAATACCGCCGCCTATACCCAGCCCTGTGTACAGGAAAAGCTCAGCTCTTGCCTTTGTTGTCATTTTGAAGAATAACCCATTGATGCAGCGACTATGGTGGGGATATTGAAAACGATCTCGAGCCCAATTCCACTGCGATGCCCTGGAATTTAACAACTTGCGTCTCTTCACTATCAACCAAAAACTTAGCACATATTTCCTACTTAATAGCTGACCGCCCATCCTCGCCAGGAAATATACACAGTATTTTTATATATTCAAAACACCAAAAAGTGATCTCGTTGTGGTGGGGTGGTAGGCTAGCTATACAAGGCATGAGGTGACAGTCACCGTTCCGTTGTTATACTGATCATGGAATAGTGATCTTGAAAATCAAGGCCTGGTTATCGAGATTAAAGCCGCTTTCATCGACATATAGTATTCCCCGCCGTTCGTGTACCCATCTTAGATGATAAAATCGTCACCGCTCAGGCTGAAGACGAAAATCTCGCCACTGGGTGCTTTCAGGTTGACCGAAACCATGCCGAACTCCCACTTTTCGTTCTATACTCGCCGATAATCACACCTTCACCAGTGGTTTATTGGCTAATTAAGTGAGGCAACTCACTAGCAAACTGGGGTCCGGATTTCCGCTGCCGTGCAAGTTGAATCCACCAAGCTGCACGTTGACATTGAAACCCGGAAAGCTGCAATATCTCGCAACCGTAACGCTGTCTTTTAAGGAGTCGGCATCAGCGTTTGCGCAGCCACAACCGCCCACGGCCTTTATATCCGTGACGTTCGAGATGTCGAAGACGTCAATCTAGTGGTACACAGACTCCGTGACTTCTTGGCCGTTCCCACCTTGGAATCACGGAGAGCACAAAGAACCGGCCATTCTCAAGCGCGGAAATTTTTGATAGAGCTGCTACCTTGGGGTTCTTGCTTGGCTTTGCCGTGGGATCCTCGTATAAAGGGTAGAGGCACAATCCATTCGCCTGCGTAAACGGGTGCTAGCTTGTCGCTGACATCACACTTGAGGAAACGGGCGTTCTGCTGTGTTTGTTTCTCGAGACCCTAAAAAGTACCGGTAAGTTCGAGGATCACTAGCCACTGTAGAAGAGGGTGGATTGTGTCCAACTTTGGCTGTAAACTTTAACGTACACTTTCCTGGACAGTTGCGGTTTGTAGAAGGGTATACGACGACTTGCCATCATCAGGGATAGTCAGGCTATCGAATCCTGCCATCATGCAATGAATGTCAGCAAGGTGCTTCACATCACTTGCACTATTTGAGGGCTGGCCGCACCGTGGTTATTGTCATGGCCAATATCAGGATCCTCTGGCGTAACGTCGTTACTAGCACCACTGTCGATGTAGTGGAGGAATTATCAGCTGAGAACGAGTCAGTGTCGTTTCGTTTTTGGTATAATCGACCCAGGTGGTCGGATCGCGGGAACCATCCTGCCTACAGAGCTAAGGAGATCTATAACTTCCGTGGTGAGAAACACTCCAGGGATCCGAGGGGCTATTCGACTAACAAATGTACGGCCCATACTCATCAGAGACCCAAAATGCCCCGTCGTCGTTCACGCTTTCACGCAAAGAATCGGGAAATTCCCTTTCTGAGTGGCCCCTCTAAGATAATAGAAATATGAAAACGCAGGTCGAATTGTAATGGGAAGTTTGTCTCTCCTATTAGCTGCCCAAAACACGATTCCTGGTATTATTTACTGAAGTCCTTCTAGATCCATTGCGATTCTGTTTCCTCCTGGTCCATCGCCGCCGGACTCCTCCCCCTATATGCAGTGACAGGGAGGTCGAAAAGCAGGGAGCCTGAGATGTGTCCTGTTGCATCTCTGTGCAGACCAGTACAAGGAGAATCATCCGGCCCTGGGAACTTAATTGTATCTATGTACTGAAACTCTAGGTTCGGGGCTGATGGCTTTTGAAATAGTCACGCTGGCTGTAGTTGGAGGTACCTTCTGTGTTCCTATCTTCGTATCAATATGATTATTATACCTGGCTCGTAGTAACCACTCTTCCAGTGTGCTCCAAGTTGGGTAAATGAAGGCGCCGTTTAGCGTTGATCTCCGTAGATTAGGTTATCTAGAATACGACTCTTAACGATTCTCCGTTCTCACACTACGCATAACTGGCGAAGCACTCGCCCAATGTTGCTGGGCACACCAAAGTGGCTTGTAACAGCCTTGACTCATTGTCTCACCTATCTCTGTTGGAAAGTGACCATAAGATACCCGAATGAGTTCCATCGCAATGCTTCTTCCACACGCTCTTATAATATGCAGTGAGGAGCCCAGTCCGCCCAGTGTATCGGGAAACTTGTCGACTGTGTTTGGAGGCATGGATCCAAAGCTAGCAAGCTCGTCATATACGTAGTTATTACCGCTACACGCTGTACTGTTTACGCCGGCGGTTCGTTTTTCAATAGCAGTGCCAGGGCTTGTCCTAATTTCGGATCATGGTATACACTTTCGCTACTTACCGTGTTGAATTAGGTTGTACGGCATTGTGATCGTCTAGGTAGCTCCCCAATTGAAGAGTTATGTAATCATACTAGGCAGTGTAGGTATAAGTAATCTCGTGGTATAAGGGCAAGGTGAGTACCCCTACATAACCGAGCCTACTCACATTGCCCACTTCAATATATATATATATTAATGTACTCACTATAAAGCTACCCGTTTCATGTTTTATGTCATTAGAGATTAATATCGTATTGCATGGGTAATGACAACGGGGCCTTGTTTCCAGTTGCAACTTTAAGCTTAGCGGCCCGCGATCAACCCGCAGTTGATTGACCAGAGACTGTTCTAAAGACCTCCCCCGTAAAACAAGTGGTAAGCCGGTTCTATAAGTCATGTTTTGCTAGGTGTAGATGGCCTTATGTTGGTCTAATAGAGGATCTAAGCGTAGGTACCAGTGACCACAAGTGTGCTGATTTACGGGACCTCGATGGTACTGTACAATAAGGTGGTATCAATGGAGTGTCTAATGACCAAATATGCAGGTGGTTGGTTAATTGTTTAAACATGATTGTTTCAATACACTTGAGGCTCCCTTTTGCCGGGGGCATGATTGCCCTGGGTTTCAGCTGTAGCTCGAGGGTTTTGTAGCTATGATACCACTTGCTAGTCCCGCTACGTATAGGTGTACTGGTTAATCGTGATATCAGCAACCGTCCAGGTTGTTCCACCATCAGCAGTGACAAGATTGCCAGAAGCACCATTCAGAGCCAGCGTGTTCTTGTAGTTTGGGTTTGGGGCGCTCATGGTGATCTTGGTGTTTAAATAATGATGCGTAGGGACAGTCCCGCAGTTCGCCTGCTGACATTCCATAGCAGAACCCCAACCTAGGCCGCCTCTGCCGCTAGCTATTTCAAAATTAGCATATAATTAGAGAAAAGGTCATTACCGCTACGCTGGAAAACACATACAGGTGGACAAGGTTGAAACTACGGCGCCGTTTACAGACACTGTCTGGTCAGTGTTGCCAGTGGATGGATTGTATTTGTCTCCGGAGAAGTTAGTCTCGGAATAAAATGTCTTGCAGTTCAGCTCTTCGACTTACAGAAGTATGTCACTTCGTCGCCTGGATTGGCCTTGTATGCCGCACCATCTTCTTGATCATCTAGAAATAGGTAAGCTTGGCGGGATTGAAAGGGCGACTGCACGGATAACTGTACTCTCTAGGGTGCTTGCTGTAACGCACCACTTGACCTCATTTGCGGCCATGTTGCATGGAGATCTGTGTAGGCACGTCAGGTTCGAAATAATTGCGATTGTTAATACAGTGAAACCCACCCAATTCCAACCGTAGAAATAGCAAGACCTTGAACGAGATCGCCGTCGTCCATCCCCATACCAGGCCAGAGTCCAAGATTTCCATTATGAGGACTGTTGAGGGCCGGCAAGACCAGCGTTGTGGTGGCTTCAATGATGAACGTGCCACTTGCAGTGGGGCCAGTGGAAAAATAGTTGCCGAATGAAAAATATTGACGAGGAACAACTGATGCAGCCGTCACCGGCAAAAGGGCAAGTAAGTTGGGACGCATGCTTCCAGGTTGTATCAATGGCTAACCAGACGAGCTTCAAGATAAAGACGAAAGGGTCCGATTTTATGGAAACGCGATGCCAATTACCGAAATAACACGGGTGAGAAACTATCTTAATATGATATACACATGTTAAACACTCGGAGTGGAGTGATCGGTCTAATGTTAACTCATATATAGTGTAGATTCGCCATTGTGTATGTTTGGAACATAGCTTCCACCAATGAAAAACCACACCCCAGCATTGGCGAGGAAGGTTAAACAATTGTTACATTGGAAGAGTGGGTGGCGTGATGATTTAGTTCTAGGTGCCTAGGTAGGTAGGAGGGTAGATTGTTCCAGGCGGACTTAAATGAACATCTCTTCCACCTATTAAAAAGTAGATATCTACCCTATTTTAAACTGGAAGGTACAATTACTGTTGCATTGATAGTGGTCAAGTCGCTGGGTTATTGGTGGTAGTTTAAATCCCCGCCGAATTACAAATTCGGAATTGCTGAATTCAGTGCATTTAAAACTCCGCAACCCGAGAAATGGTGAGCTGTCCGGCTTTTTTTAAGCTGAGGTACCTTATGAACCATAGATAACAAACAAAATGAAAACAATCCGTAGTTTCTGTAATATGTTTGAAGAAATAGCGATAAAAATAAATATTTTTAAGTAAATCCGCTTTAATTAATATTGTTATACAACTAATACTTATGATATAAGTTAAACGTAAAATCAAAATATTTTCAAGGGTTTCATAGTTTTTATCGCGTCTTTTACTGCTATTACTTAGCATGACGTGGGCAGCATACAAAATCTTGTGTGATGAAAAACGTATTGAAGAAGGGATCACAGTAGCTGAGCTACACCGAAGAATTTGTTAGCAACCCAATGGGCCGGTTCCAACAAGTATCCCAAATCTGATCGGCTTGGTGGTGATATAGGTAAGTATCATGTCTCGATTCCTCCCACAATCGCTTGTCATGGTACTAGGAGCAATAAGCTAACAATCGCCGCAGTGAATTGGCACATCTCAAGCATCCGCACACACCTGTATACACACGGCTCTCGGCTGAGACAGCTGGCCCCAGTGGTATAATGAGGGGTATCGTACTGCGCAAGTTGTCGGAGCCGAGATAGAACTTTGGAGGTAGCACCAAAGCATATACGAGTCCGGCTGGGTGTAGGTGATCCCTATAACATCGGCACGAAAGAGGGGGCTGATTGGATCACATTGGCCCCGTTTCATATCTATTTTACCCCCGTGGAGAGGGTGGAAAAGCCGGAAGACACATGTTTCAAGGGACGGTATTAGCAGAGTCGTGATTTAGTCAGACTAATTTGACTAAATGAGTGAATAACCTTGGTCTCATTCAGACAACCAGCCTTATACTTGTAATGGCATTACCATAGAATAGCCTAGGATTTCACTATATGTTTGCTGTACATTCTCACTAATCATTACCATCGGTGAATTTTCTACTGGGGTGAGCTAGTCCCACAAAACAATTTGCTCATGGCACCAGATTCTCACTTCAGATTACTTACCCTTATCCCCTGTTCTATGTATATAACTTGTCGTCTATTAGACAGGGCAGTGCCAAGATGAAGGACTTAATCGAGAGGGCAGGGGGAGTTGGGTTTGGGTTTGATTGGTATTCAACACCGTAATAGACCTGGGGTCTGGTTTCTTTCGCTGTCTGGGGAAAAAGATACTTATTTGTGTTTTACGGCCTATTCAGAGATAAATTGAACACCCCATGAAGCTATAGTTGCGTCTGCATCCGTTCTAGGAGTCTCTACTCCTCACCCAATGGCGTACAACTCTCAGTTTTTGTCAACTTAGGCATCAACCTGCTACTTTATCTTACAATACTATACGCTTCCATTTTTTGTATCCCAGCTTCCCTAGTGTATGAAACCCCTCTCATGGACCGGTTTAGTCTTGCCACTATCTTCACCTACGTTGCTTTCCTAGAGTGCAACTCGGACGTTGCGATATTTCCCCCTCTTTATACCGTTCGACAGGATATGTAATTGTTCAAGGAATGAATTTGCTCTGTTTTGGAACCACTAGCAACGGACAATTAATGCCAGGAAGATATTGCTGTCAAAGAAGGTTATTGAAGGAGGGACAGAACAGCTTAATGCATTCCATGCGCCCCGAGACAGCGGCTATGGAGGCTGTTGCCTTGCTTTGCAGAGATATTATCCTGACCTTCGTTACTTGATCTGGAGTTTAGATCATGTAGATAATTCACCCGGGGCTTGTTAGTACTGTTATTGTGAGGTTTGTGTGAGTATCAAGACCTTCATATGCTTGGCAGGTGTTTGCTCTTGAGCAAGGCGGCCTCTAAAGTTTTGTGCGGATTAAAGTGGGGTGAGTAGACTAGGTGGCTGAACAGGTGAAAAGGGGCGCTGAACACCAAGAAAGCGAGAGAAATGTATCGGATTAGTTACACCCTTTTCATAAGTTATTGCGTTCAATTCAGTTGTTCTCCATGTGGTCGTTTTGTTTGTACACAGGTGCCCTACTACTCCTTTGAGCCTCGTTTAGGAATTCATTTACTGAGTTTCACTCACTAATACTGCGAGCATGTTCTCCAACTTGTTTCATGAATAACACATCAATAAGCAGCCTCTAACCTTGTTCTTACGCCCAAGTCCTGTAGCAATTGTTTAGTAGCGACAACTTATTCTCATTGCTGTATGTTTCTCTCATGTTCCTATAATATATTACACCTGCTTCCCTGTTCACCATGCTTCCACTCCATGGCCATGCCACGAGATCCGTCTGAAATATGCAGTAGACAAGTGACATCGCCGGAACAGTCAAATTGGCGACAGGTCAACTCCGGCCGAGAGAGAGAGAGAGAGAGAGAGAGAGAGAGAGAGAGAGAGAGGAAAGAGAGGAAAAAAGCAAGGGAGCCCTTGGAGATGGAGTGTTTTGTAACAAGGGCATATATTATGGGCTTGGAACTTAGTCATATTTAGCTAATAATTCTCTAGGGGTCTCAAGGTCTATGGTTCCCTTTCTTAAGTGTTTGGACCTGGGATTCTTATGGCTTATTTATGCCCGTTCGCCATTAGGCTATTTAGAATATATTCTATAACTCTGTTAACGCAAAGGACTATTAGGTCTTTTTATATATATATATAGTCCGTATAACCTCTAGTCCTTCTAATAAAAGCTTATTTGTTCCTTTGTAGGCTTATATATTATACTAATAGTATAGCTTAGTAGTTTAATATATTAATCCGTATAATACTATTTTTTTTTAATGCTTATTTTTAAATATTTTTATAGTTAAATAGTACGAAAATTTATAAGTTTTCTTAGATTATATAAATAGAACTAACGTATAGCTTTTTTTGTTCCGTTGCTATATAAATAATTATAAAGTTCTTAAATCTAATGCTTTTTAGCCGGCTATTTTTTCTACTTAACCAAATACTTTATATTGCTTTAAGTTTTTAAAAAATCTTTTATTTTTTTTATTTAGTAGTTTTTAAACTTAATTAGGGCTATTTTTTATAAGATTTAGTTAAAGTTAGGCAATACTTAATTACTAGCGTAGTAAAGCTTAATAAACAAAATATAAAAAAAGTTATAAATTTTTTATTTTTTAGGTAAAATAAGTTAGATAGTAGTAAGAAAAATAACTTTTTAAATTTTAAAAAGTTCTAATATTTTTTTGTTAAGTTTTTTTATAGGTTGTTTAGTTTTAATATTTTTAGTATTTAATATTACTAATTAGTTTTTAGTATAAGTAGGTGCTTCTATTTTTTTTTTGTTAGCTTATTCTTTTATTTTTTAGCGGTTCTTTTTTAAGTATTTCTATATGTTTTAATAAACTTATATTATTTAATATACGTATAGCTAATTTTTTAGATTATAAGGTGTACTAAGAAAAAGATTGTGGGCTACTAGGTAATATTTATAATTTATATAAAATAGAGTTATATGTATAGACGTAGATATAGTGTTATTATATGTAAATTCTACTATAAAAAGTAAGTTTTTTTAGTTAGTTATTTTATAGTTAATAAATACTTATAAATAGATTTTTAAGAACTGGTTAAATTGTTTAGTTTAATTATTAGTTTAGAGATAAAAAGCTATATTTATATACGGCTTAATTTTTACTAGTTTAAAAAAGTCTTTTTATAGGTGCGCAGTAAATTTAAAGTTTTTGTTAGAAATAATATTAAAAAATATATTGTATAGTTTTTAGTAAACTTTTATAAATATTTTAATAAAGTTATTAGTTTTTTTTTTTTAGACTTTTAAAGCTATAAAATAAGCTATTTTTATAAAAAGGTTAACTATTACCTATATAGAGTTATAGCTATTTAAAAGGGGTAGGTCTATAATAAAGTTTATTATAATTAACTGTTATAAACTATAGTAAAGTTTTATAAGTTATAGCGGTCCGTAGGGGGCATGCTATAAGATTTTGTTTTATTAGTATTATAGGCATTCTTATATATATTTTTGTATTAATATTTTTAGGTTTAGCTATTAGAAATTATAAGTAATTAATTTTATAATTTTATTTATTTTTATATGTTTTGCTACTAATATGTTATGTTTGGACTTTATTACGTTTTTTTAGATAGTAGTAAGTATTTATAGCTAGTTTTTTTTATATAGTAGACTGTTTTATATTTTAATATTTTTATTGGGGTTTTTTAGCTGTAAGGCATACTTAGTATTTTTTTTTTTTGTTTGGCGGACTTTTTTTATAAAGTTTTAGTTCTATTGCAGCACTGTTAAGCTATATAATTGTTTTAATATTAGTAGGACTACTACTACTGCTAAAAATAGTATACTTTATAAATAAAAAAAGTGTTTATTTTATAAGACTGTTTTTATTAGCTGGTTTTTATTTCTTTTTTTTTTAAAGTAGTATTAAGCTAATTTAAATATAATATTAGTTTTTTTATTAAATTGTTCTAATTAATAATTAATTATAAACTAATATATAGATAATTACTAGGCTTATTATGTTTGCTTATAGTTAAGGACTTTTATAGTTATAAAATATATAAAGTTCTAGTAGTTTAAATAGATTTTAATCTTATATTTAATACTTTTTAAATATTAGTGCTAGTAATTAAAAAAGTCTACTATAGCTAAAAGCTCTTTGTTATAGATTTTGTAATTTATTTCTACTAATATAAGCTTATATAAATAAAAAATAACTAGATATAGTTGTTTATTTAAGTTCTTTTATAATAGGATTGCTTTAAAAGCGAAGTTTAATATATTAGTTTTTATATATATAATTTTTTTTGGGTTAAAATATATTAAAATAGGGGCTATAGTAAATCGGTATTTTAGTTTTTTAAAAGTTTTATTTATTATTTTTATTTATTTTTATTTTTTTTTGTTTTTTTTGTTAGTATTTATAAAAAGTTTAATAATTACTAAAAAATTTTTAATAAATTATCAATAAAAATTAGTAAAACTTATAAATTATTATAATTTTTATAGAATATTTAGGGTTTTTTATTTATTAATATAGTTTATTTTATTTAGTATTATAAAGATTTTATTAGCTTTAATAATATAGTTTAAAAACTTTACTTTTTATATTTATTATTTATATTTCTAGGGGGCAACTGCTAAGTTATGTTATATTAGTTGTTTTAGAACTTTTTTAACTAGTTAATTATATTTTTTTAGCGTATTAGCATAGATTAATAAGTTGTTTAAATAAATAAAAAGTCTAATATTAATAAAATTATAAAATATATTGTTTATTATAGCTTGGAAAGTTATTGGGGTATTTATAAGTTTTATTGGTATGACTATATATTTAAAAAGGCTATATTTGCAACGGAATGCTGTTTTTTATTTGTTTTTTTTTTTAATATATACTAAAAAAAATTTAGATTTTAGGTCAATTTTAATAAACTATTTAGCTATTATAAAGCAGGCTTGCAGTTTTATAATTAATTATAAGTTATAAAAGATTATTTAGGTTTTTTTTATTAATAAATATTAAAAAAGCCCCATATAATAAAGTAGATTTCTAAATATATTTAGTTTTTAATATTTTTTTTAATTATAATTTTAGGATATTTAATTTTTGCGTGCTTATAGTATATAAAGGTCCTTATAGCAGTATTTTACTTTTTATAATATTAATAGAATAGTTTTATAGCTAATAATTAGGTAGCTGTTATATAGCTGCTTTAAATATAATAAAAAAGAATTCCTAGAACTTTTTAAAAATTTAAGTAATAATAGTATTAGTAGCTTTTTATAAAATAATTATTATAACTTTAGCTATTTTTAAGTTTAAAATAGCTTAACTTGTATAATTTTTGCAATAGTACTTCGAAATAAAAATAATTTTCTAGATATTTTTAAAAAAATATATTAGCTAGTATTATTTTAGCTACTATTAAAGAAAAATTATATTATATTTGTTGTTTATTTTGTTTAGTTTAAAGCTAAACTATATAAAATAGTTCTTTTAATGTTTAAAAACTATTTTTTTTGTGTAGTACTTGCTTGTTTTTTATATATATATAATATTAAAGGTTATTATAAGTTATAGTTATATTCTTTTAATAAAGGGTAATTTTTATTACTATGTTTAACTAAAAGATATTATTAGTATTAAGCTTTTAGTATTAAATAGCGCTTAAATAAAATATTTTTTATTATTATATAGAAATATTATATATATTATAAAGCAATATTCTATTTTAGGTTTTAAGCTAGGTTTTTTGTTTAAGTTTGTTAGTTTTTTTTTAAATTGCTTAATTATATTTATTTAAAATTTATTATTTTAGTTTAGCTTTAAAATTTTATAAAATATAATATAAAAATTTTTTAAAAATTTAAGTTAGATTTATTTATTTTTATAAACTATAGTAAAAGTTTAAATATAGCTATTAAAAATATGTTTATTTTAGTTTATTTAATAAGGTTTAAAAAAAATTATTTTTTAGTTATTTTTTTTTTAGTAATAGAAGTTTTTTTAAGCGCTAGTAACAAATTTTATCTATTAATATCTTTTTTAATAAAATAAATAAAAATATTATAATTATTTTATTTATAATATTAATAGTTAATTTTATTATATTTTTGTTAGTTAATAATAATTTAATCTATTTTTTTTAAAGCTACTATTACTAAAGCTTATTATTTATTTTTAAAGTCTAGTTTGATTTTATTATTAGTTTTTTTAGGTATATTTTTTTTTAAAAATTGGTTGTAGCTTGGGTTAGAGTATTTTTTTTTGCTGCAGTTAGGTTAGCCTAATTTTAAAGGTTCTATTGTTAAAGTGGGCTTTTTTTTTTTAATATTCTAGGGTTGGTTAGTATATTTTTATATATTTGGCCTATTTTTTATATAGCTAAAATAAATTCTTTATTAGTTTTTAATAAGCTTTTTTAATAAAAATAAACTAATTTAGTAATATTATTAAAAAAAGTTTTAGTTATATAATTCTAGAAAATAGTTCTAAACTACTAAATAACTTTATTAAAATTAAGAAGTTTTATAAAATATTAAGCTATGTTTTTTTTATATTTAAAACTAATTATTTTTTTAAAGTTCTAATATTATTTAGAGTAGTTTTTAAATTTTTTTTTTAATATATATATATAACTAAACTATTAGTTTATAAAACTTATTTTATTTATTTATTTAATATATTATTAGTACTAGGTTTACGTTTTGCTTATTAATAGTAAGCTTATTTAGTTAATTTAATAATAGTTTTTAAAAAAGCTTTTTTTATATATTTTTAAATATATTTTTATTTTTATTTATTAAGTTTAAAACTTAGCTAAGTTTTTTTTATTATAAATTAATAGTTTATTTAAGTATATTAAATTAATTATAGTAAAAAAAACTAAGTAAATAAAGCGTTTAAAAGCTTAGATTAGCTAATTATTAGATTATAACTTATTATTATTATTATTATTATTAATTTTTTAAAAACTTTATAGAAAAAAAAGCAGTAGTCCTTATAAAAGCCCTAGTAAGCTATTATTATTATTGTTATTTAAATCTTTTAGGTTTAGGTTAAAAGTTTTAGATAAGTAATAAAATAGCGCAGCTTTTTTATTTTTGCTAGATATAAAAAGTCTAGTATATATAAAATCAAATTGTATACGGGCTTTTTTAGCTGTTCGGTAGGCTTAAGCTTTTTAAAAAGCTTTACTAGTTAATATTTTTTTTATTTAAACTTTTGAGCTAAAATATTTAAATAGAAACCTTTGTAATAAAAAGGATTCTAGTTAGCTAATAAAAAAAAAAAATAGGTTTAAAAGCTATATATTTTTTAATAAATTTTAAAACAAAATTTATATTTATTTTATAATTAGCTACTAGTTAAATATTAAATTTATTTAAAGTAGCCCAAATATATACTTAGAAATTTTTAACTTATTTTTAGGTAGCTTTATTATAAGTAAGATTAAAATATTTTTAAATAAACAAATTATTAATTTGGTTTTTTTTTTTTGTTGCTTATAATATTACTTTTTTTTAGAACTTTTTATATTATTAGTAATTTTTTTAAAGTATTTTTAAAGCTTATTATTATTATAAAGTTATTTTTTTAAGTTTAATAATAGCTTTTTATTAAATAGAAATGTTTTAAGCAAACTTAGCAATAGTTTTTTATATTTTTTAAAAAAATATAAAGCTAGATTGTTTTATTTATTATTAAAACTATCCGATTTATTTTATAAATATAATAATTTTTGCTTAATATATTTATATTATTATATTATAAAAATTATATATAATTTTATATTATTTTTTGATTTTTTTTTAGTTTTAGTAATAAAAAGCTTTAATATTATTAGTAAAAATATTAATTATTATATAAAAATTATTTATTTATTAGTATAATTTTATAAGCTAGTCTAATAGATTAATAATAGTAATATTAGTTTTAATTAGTTTAATTTAATTTTTTATAATAATATTATATTTTTAAAAGTTATATAAGATAATAGTGCTAATATAATTAGTTAATAGGTCTAATATATTGGGTTTAGTTTTTAAAGCATAAAGTTTAATTAAAAAATAAAAAATTGATTATAAATAAAAATATTATTATAGGGGTAATATATTTTATATATTGTGGTTTAGCTGCTAATAAACTGCTAGTTTATTAATTAATTTAAGTATTTTTTTAAATAGTAATAAAAAAAATATTCTAAATATAAAAAAAATAAAAATAAAAAGTAATACTTTTAGAAAATCTTAATAAAAAAAAATAAAAAAGTCAAATAAAAAAACTGCTAAAAACTATATTTTATTAAGTATAAAAAATAATTTTTTTGCTACTAATAATACTAAGCTGCTTTAAGTTAATTTGTTTTAAAAATTTAATTATAGTTTAGTACTTTTTGGGTTATTTTTGTTTAAGATTTTATTTAAGTTTTTTTTTTTGTTTAAATTTTTATTTAAAGCTTTATTTAAATCTTTTTTTTTTGGTTTAAAAAAAATACTGCTAGTAATAACTATAGCATAAAATAGTAATTAAAATATAAGAAGTGCTTTTAAAACTAATAAGCTATTACTAGTAATAAATATAAATTAAACTAAAGTAGTTATAAAGTTATAAAAGTTTTTTTAAATAAATAAAAAATTATTTATAATAAAAATATATATTATAAGCTTAGAATTTAGTTATATTTAGCTAATAATTTTTTAGGGGTTTTAAAGTCTATGGTTCTTTTTTTCGAGTGTTCGGACCTGGGATTCTTATGGCTTATTTATGCCCGTTCGCCATTAGGCTATTTGGAATACATTTTGTGATTTTGTTAACGCAAAAGACTATTAGGTCTTTTTGCATATGCGTATAGTTCGTATGACTTCTAGTCCTTCCAATAAAGGCTTATCTGTTCCCCCGTGGGCCTGCATATTGTACCAACAGCATAGCTTAGCGGCTTGGCATATCAATCCGTGTGACATGTTTGTAGTTATGTCACTGGATACACTAATTCTGCTATTCTTGTACTGGATGGAGAAATGCCCTAACTATAACAAGAATCTTCTAGGGCAATGGTGGTGTTGGCTGAGCGCAAGATTGCAATCATCAATTCATAACTAGAGTGAAGTTATGAAGCTGCATCTGCATTTCTTGGATAATATAAATAGATTCGCATGGAGATGTAAAATATTGATGCCCTCTACATCCGCCTCTACTAGATTTGTTTTTATCATTGCGAAAAAATAACCTAGACCTTTGACTGTTCCCTGAATTAAACAACTAAACAAATGTCTTGCAGAGGGCATTGGTATTTTACATCTCCATGCGAATCTATTTATATTATCCAAGAAATATATATGACGCATCCCATAAGCTAGTTTCGCACACAAGCTCGTTGTTGTACGCAACACATTTTAGTAGGTAGTTGTTGTTCACTACATGTGATGTACCTAGGCTCTAGATATCAAGATCATATGGCCGGAATGGCAAGCATCATGCTTGTGAGAAATTTGTGCACGGGTTAAATATATCATAAACACATGTCACATAAACTAAGACAACTTGAAGCCACCTTCTATCTATACACTAAATTTAGATTGCTTAAATAAAAGTAAAGACTTTTGTGCATGTAAACCCTGAAGGCTGATACTATATGTACTTCGAAAGCTATGTAGTGTATGCGTACTAATACGAAACGCTAACGAAGGAGCCTTCATACACTCATACTGACCAAGGATTCTAGTAGTATGCACCTGGTCTAGGTAGGTTAGGTCCTGATAGTGGCAGATGGCTGTGACCACACTGTGGTCTGGTTACCTGGTTTGAAAACGTAAACGTGCTTAAGTCTTGGCCTGGGGCTGTGTATGTAGTAAGCTTAGATTCCTCAATTCCTACCATTTCATGCCGTTTTCATTAATGTACTCCTTGAAGCCCTGGCCAGACAGCTACATACACTAGTCTGTAGCTTGTACGCTAGTACCCAGATAGTTGGGTAGACACTACCTAGTGCTCTCGGCTATCTGGCATGGACGTTTTGGACCAGATGGGGCTTCGGTTATCTGAAAGGATTACCTGGAGCCGTGATGCTCTTCAGCATTCCACACTATAACACAGGAGGCAACAGTATATCAAGACAGACTGTTGACATCACTTCTGAAGTTATCCTCTAGGTTATGGAACCACAGTTACCTACATATTGTACCATGCAGTGTAAGCAGGTAGCCTATCTGGGTAGGTAACTAGCGTCGAGACAGTAGATCGAGTCTAACATACCAACTACTCCTGCGCCGTCGCAGGTCTACTCAGCGCCAATGTCGTTGAGCGCGAATTAGCTGAACATTCTAGACTACGCATAGGTACAGTAAATAAGCTTGGCATACTGGGTCACCACTATGCTAGACGAGATGGGCGGCGAAGTTGGCTGGTCTTGATTATTTGCAGACCAGATACGAGTGCACGCTACCAGAGACGCCCACAATCCTCTACACATGGGTCTCATTGAAGAGTGTGTCATGCTGCACTGGCTACGCGCGTGCGCAAAGCTGAGCCAAGTCAAGCTGACGGGGAAAGACAAAGGTTACCCGTCTCATATTGATATCGCAGACGATCCATTGTATGCCCCTCACACTAAGTGGAATACAACAATACCTACTTATATGCGGAGGTAGAAATTGAGGCACGGGATATTCCGCAGAGTGAAGTGACCTGTGGTGCCAACCGGGGAATAATCACCGGTGCCCCCCCCCATTCCAGACCAGAAGTGAACCAGGATACCTGCCTGTCCTAGCTTACCCCAAAACTGCAGGCAGCTGCACCTTTAGATCAATGCGCCGTTAGTAGGGACGGGGACCATGACGGTGGAGACGAAAAATCAACTAGCTTCCTCACTCGAATGGGAGGGTGAATTTTCTGATACCTCCCAAGACCGGCATCCCTCATTGCATTACACATTATCGGTGATGAGATTCCGGAGCTAGAACAAGCCCAAGCATTATTAACAGATCAGTGTTCGAGTCTAGGTATTAAGATTACTCCGCACCGAGCATATGAATAGATCACTAGAAATTTGACAGGCTTGGATTTATCGCTCTGAGGAGCATAGTTATAATACTCATGTGTGAAAACATTGCGAATGCCAATCGCTATCATGCCAATAAAGGGGGAAAAAACAAAGAACGGTGACAACATCCGTGTAAATGCAATCGAGAACGCTTGTAGACTGAAAAAAATTATCGTCGTTCGTTGACCAAATTATATACAGTAGAACATTACCCAATATATGAGAAGCATAGAGCTCGTTGTGGATCATTAGGTTGTGGCGTCTTCGCCCTGAGCTTCTATCGGTAACTGCCCGCCCATTATGTACAGTCTAAGGATATCGTAGAAATGGCGCCCGCCTGAATATCGCATTTAGTCAACGCGCTTCTTGTGTGTCTTGCAGCCACCGGGGGTCTTGGTTTTCAAAATGTCCTCGGTAGCCTTCTCGGCCAGCATCATGACGGGAAGGACGGGGAAAATGCCCGGGATCTTGGGGAAAACAGAGGCATCAACAACACGCAGGCCATCGATACCACGGACCTGGAATTTGGAGTTAAGGACAGCCGTCTTGTCGTCGTCAGCACCGATCTTGTTAGAGCAAGAGGCGTGATGCCCCCAAGCCTCCTCGACAATCCACTCATCAAGCAAGTCGTCAGAGTCTCTAACCTCCTTAGGGGGCCAGAAGACATCCGCGGTACCATCAATATCAGGAATGTGCTGGAAGAAGTTGACGGCCATACGCATACCCTCTCGAAGAGCGCCAATATCCTTATCGGCCTCCTCCTTGGACAGACCTTCGTAGGTATTGTGGAAAGTGATGATAGGGGTGTCACGAGGGTTGGTTGAGGCCAGCTTAACAGTACCGGCATGGTTCCTGGTGTGGGCCTTGAGGACTAGCCAAGACCACCAGTTCTTGTTAGCTACAGTGGCGGCATTGGAAGAGTAGCCAGGGTAAAAGCCGTTGAAGAGGGCAGGGAAACCACCAATCCAGAGATCGTGCTCGCCGTCCTCCGAGTAAGAGGAGGTGAAGAAGCTACCCATAACGACACCGTTTGAAGCGTAGTTGCCCTTTTCAGCACCCTTGTTCTTTCGGTCCACGTATTGCGCCCAGCACGGGTCTCCGTCGGCAGCAAGGTAGTAGCAAGCTAGGATACGGGTGAAGTTGGTTGGAAACTCAGCATTGACACTGGTCTCGAGACGGTCCTGAAGGTTCTCACCGACACCGGGCAGGTCAAGGACGACGGGAATACCAAAGGACTCAAGCTCCTTCTTGGGGCCAACACCAGAGAGCTTCAAGAGCTGAGGGGAGTTGAATGCACCACCGGCGACAATGACTTCCTTGGTGGCCTTGACCGTGCCAGGCTTACCGCCATTCTCGGTATGGTTAGATCGGGGGTCGGCGCGGTACAGAGACTGACCGAAGAGGTAGTCAACACCGACGGCCTTGGGCTTCGCTCCAGTGGTATCGAATACAACCTTGGTGGCCAAGGTTTCAAGAGCCACATCGAGCTTGTACTTCCTGGTGCCACGAGGGGTTTTCGCCGTGGCAACGTCATAGACATAGTCACGAGGGGTAGAGCGGCGGTACTGGGTGTTGTCCATGTGCTGAGGAAGTTTGGCGAAGGCCTTGGTGGTGTCTCTGTTCGGGTCATCGTTGTTGATATCCGCCACTAGCATCTTATCCATGGCATCCGTTATTGCAGTGGTCAAGTTGAGCGGGAGCAGGTCAGTCTCGTAATTGATGCTGTTCTCATGGGCAAAAGTCACAACGTTGTTGATGGCGGTGGTGAGCTCAGTGTTATCAACACCGAAGGCTTTGGCAGCTCCGGCGAAAACGGACATCAGCTTGACATCTTGGGCACCAATCGCTAACGGATTGGTAGCCATGTGCAGGTAACCGTTGTGTCCGTGGGTGTGCTCGGTGCCCTTGGGTAGGGTATATTCAACCTTCTCAAGCTTCTTGAAATACTTCCTCATGGCTGTGTTGTCCCAGCTAGCGTCGCCGGTGATGTTCTTGATGTGGTCCCAGTCGTTCTTACTGGCAAGCAGAGCGACAAGAGCGTTATGCTCAGCGCAACCACCCAGTCCACCGTATCGGGGGTAAAAGTTACCCAGCTTGGTTGACCCCTCAGGGACATTCAGTCCACTGTAGTATTTGCCATCTGGGGTCAACCAAGTGAGCTTACGGTCCTTGAGTGCAATCTCATCGTTTTCGTAATGGTGCGTGAAGAAACCCCAGCTCACTTCGTTCCTCTCCGATGTAGGGTTGGCCAGAGCAGGTGCGTTACGCTCCCGAAGTTGACCATAATCACCACCTGCTTCGATGAGGAGGACACTGTGACCGGCAATGGCGAGGTTGGCGGCGAGCGGTGCACCACCAGGGCCGGAGCCGATGATAACGTACTCATACTCATCTCGAGCTGGCTTTGCGACAGGGAGAAGCTTATTGCTCATCTGGGGGTAGTGGTTATGGGGCTGAATGATGTCGATGAGGACATCTACTCCGTCTCGACCAGAACTATGAGGAGTCGCATTAGTAACTTATTTTTCCTGGCCCGGAGGCGGACTCAGCTTGTTCCTTACCCAGCCAAGGCGCAAGGCGCGATCGCGCTAAGAAGCGCGAGATATGAAAAAGATTTCATTTTTGTGTAGCGAATGGAATTCGAATAATATTCTGGTACTGGAAAGGATCGTGGGCTTGAAAGTGGAGGGAAAAGAAAGAAAAAAGGGCTCTGAGGAAGGGGAGTAGGAATCCTACTTAGCCCGTGGCATGGAAGGAAGAGAAGAAGAGAATGTTAACATGCTAGATGTGTTTCCGGACAGCGCCAGGCTGACCGAGAGTCTTATATACAGCCGTTGCTTCTTCATGTCGATCTTGGATTTACTAGTGTTTGCTGGCTGATCCGCATCTGTCTCTCCAGCCAGGACGGCCAAGCCAGGCGTGTGTGTCTATTTTCGGGCAAGTAGTCATCTCCAGGTCCCCGCAACGAGATGCTGACGGGATCTCACCCATGACAATTCTGAAGGCTTCTACCAATAAAGTAATAGAGTGGCATATAGATCGACGGGCAAGGGTAGGAGAGGACCCATGGCGAGAACCATGACCGCCCGCCTCGCGAACTAACCTAGTGCACAATGTGTGGCCATGAGTCCAGGGCCGAGGCAGGGGTTTGGGCTGCAAGACCGGCATTGGAAGAGACAAATTCCTCAACTATCGTGTTGTCTTGTATTCAAGACGTCGGATACCACCAACATGTAAATGAGTGTGGATGGCGAGCGCGGCGGCAGGGAGACGAGAGGCATGTCGTGGTTAGTGTACTACCTATGTAAGTACCTAAAGTACCTCGTATATGCATGCAGGACGTATCAGTTTAACCGTCTATCGTCCATAATACATACACCACACTCCACCTACTTTAGTGTGCGTAACAGGTAGGTAGGCTATCTACTGTAGTGTACACTACCAGCACTAGGGTAGTTGGAAATCTGCCATCAGTACGCCCAAGAGACCAGCTACTGTGCTGAACCACACTTCAGCAGCGTGCCTCGGCTGCTCATTGGCCGACAGCGGGTGGGAGAGGACATGTTGACGGGTTACCTCGGTGGACCCCGGCCCTCCTGGAGAGATGAAGGGTGGATATGGTCATGCTGGTAGTGTGCACGAGATGCTAGGTAATCTCTTTCAGCCCCTTGTGATGTGGGAGTTCAGGCCAGGATTGTGCAAGGCAAGTGTCAGGAGCCGTGAAATTCCCGAGTGGGTTAGTAAGCCATCAAGTCCGACCTCTGCGCCAAAGTAGTGTAAGTCGCATAGTGCACACTACCGTCATGACATGCAGGCGGCCTGGCCGAGCAACTGTTATGGCCATGCCCAGAGTGTCGTCGACCAAGCCGTGTTTGGTTCCTGCAGGAAAAAACGTGTGCGCCAAAGCGCCCCTACCAAGGCGACTGTGACAGCACATTTGGGTAGACTACGGGTAGTAGAGTATACACTAGGCACCTACCTACCTCCTGCACTTATAGAAGTACAATATGTAGGGAGCAGTACAGTGCTACAGTACTCATGACCTCATTCATGATGTGTACTGTTGTGCTACGATAACATCACAGCCTATCGATTGATTGGCTTTGTGACTGCGGTGTAACAATATGCCAAACAAGGAATTCGAAGCAGCAACCTGTAACACCAAGAATTAGGTAATTGCACTAACGAACCGTTGGATCTCAGCTACACTAACTCCCTAAATGACTAGTGGAATCGCAAGCAAAATCCGGGGGCAACATTGGATGGATGCATAGACACTAATCTGCCAAGTGCACTAGTGCAGTTTCCACTACACTAACTGCTGTGGCAAAGCTGACGAGATGGAGGCGGCAGGCAGCCAGCGAGATGGGTTTGCCTCATCTAGTAATTCACATACTAGGTACATAGTCGAACTAGATACTAAGCCTATCAAGTGTACATGTCCACAACAGGTAGTGGTCTAGATCGGTAAGGGAGTGTACTGCCTACTTTTCTAAGCCTTTTCATTATGGCATCCTACCTAGTATGTGACCTACCCTTTATACATACTTTGCATACACTAAATACTACTGCTGGATATAAATTGATTCTATACAGTGGTTACCGAATGTGTAAGAGACGTTGAATGCCCCTTCTGTATATTCGGACTTATTCTGCATTATTGTGCTGCATCACGATAGGGAACTACTATTAGTGGACATGTACACGTCAGGAGGTACCTAGTATCATACATACATACTTACTGCTAAACAAAAAAATTGACCCTGGACAACATACCCACCTTTTAACCTTAAAAAACTATGGAACTTCTCAGACATGCAACAGACGTACTTCGACAAGGGTTCTTGACACACTGTGCCAGCTTCAAGCCCCTCCACTAGTGTGAAGTCCAAGCAAATGCCGAGCCGTTAGAATGCTTTAGTGCACCTCTAGATCTCAATCCTTCGGTGGCCCAGCTTATTTTTAGGATCGCAAGCTCGACATCTCCGAAGGGCCTGGGCAATACTATTCTGTCCACCTCACAAAACCTAGACTGGTCGTAAGTATGTCCGTCATGGAGGAGTAACCTAGATGGTTATGGCGCCGTCACGATCATCTTGCTGGTCCGGACACTCGTCGCTTTCAACCAGGAGGGTGTCGTTGGCATTGGCGTCACAATTACCTACCCTACTTGACCTTCGCCGGCGCTCAACACACACCATATGTGCGCTGGCGTTGCAACCTTAGGTATGTAGGATGTAGTGAATGTTTCTTTCATGTTATCATGAATTTTGGCTGGTGCTTACTATTTGGTTAAAATCTTGATTTTTTTACTCTTCTTACTGTTGGGACACACTATCAGTCTATCAATGACAGGCTTCGGCTCTAACCTGAGGAAGATCTGTACCCCGACGCCACCAAGCACCTAAAGAGTCCTTAATAATAAATAGCATCAGTTTGAAACCTCGCCGCCAAGGGCGCCTACTGTATCCGCATTGCAGTCCCAGTGCCATGGATGCGAATTCAGCCGACGAAGCCGCAGACCAGAATTCGGTATGGGGCATCAAGGATCGAGATGCTGGCTGAGAATGCCCATCTCACTATCGCGTCGTATTCTGTGGTATCAAGAGAATCCATGCAGTTAATAATACTACATATAGGGTCGCATGACAGGCGGGATTCCTTCACATGGGACTGTCCTCCTCGGCAATCTCGCTCGAACCCTGGTGACATGAACCCGCGGGGGCATACCTAAACGTAGCTTATATGACTCCTCATCTGCACCCATGTTCACAACGTCTATATGTCTCAACTACATCTGTGACTGCTATCGTAGTGCTATTGTAAGTCGCATTGCCTACCCGCTCGATATCCGGGCGTAAAGTCTCGTGCTAGGAGTTTGCTCTGTTCTACCTTTGAAGCCCCCCAGCTGACGAAGAATGTGTACGGAAACTCGTCGTTTAGTTTGCTTACATGCCTTCTCAAACATAAATATCGGCTACATGAGTTTCATCGGTAAGCACTCCCAACTCGACTCCAACCGCTTATCATTGGTTTTCCTCCTTCACATGCGGTACTGTAGCGCAGAATTGGCGACGACGCTCTCTAGAGTTGGGATTAATGCGTTTGCTTTATTATTTCGTCGCTGGCCTATAATATTGTAACTTTCAGCGAAATTGATTGGTAGATGTGGCCATCGTCGTCCTCGTCTTTCATGGAGCTATCACCATACACTCCAACAGTCTTCTTGGCAGCCGACTCGCCTGAGAGATATGCGCCAACCACCCCAATGATGTCGCTATGACGACTTCATCGAATTGATAGGTACTTCCCTCGCCGGTTGCTAGCTCTACTTTGTGCCCCAGGAGTCTTCGCTCTGGCGTGCACAAGGAGACAACTTCAGCCTGGAGAAGGAGCTTGGCTTGCTCCCTGGCCTGCTTGGAAATTTTGTTCAGAGTGGCCGAGTAGTCGGATTCGACAAACATTTCCTCTAGATGTGGTCAGCGACAGCTTGCCATCGGCTCCCAAATTCGAGTTCCTATCTCCTCCACAGCATTCTTCCATCCGTGCAAATCTCAGGCTCGGCTTCTAAACTGGCTCACCTACATATGCACCCCACATCTCGCTCATCTGTATAATAAGCTCCTTTCCACCGTTGCCTACCACTTGTTCTCCTATTCTCTTTTCTCACAAAATCGTACATGGACTCCTCATGAGGAATACTCCTTCCGCCATACCGCTTGCTCGCGGCCGCGCTGGTTTCGAAGGTTTCGCTGATAATCTTCCATAGAAGAGAAGAGAGCCTGTCCGCTTGGTCATCTAGCAACGACGCGCCTGCGGAATCGTAAATGAGCTGCTGGTCATTCCAGTGATGCGGGGGAGTACCCGTCCCCAGGGCAAGTTTCCAGATTGGATGAATTTCACGGCTGTCTCACGTATGCATCCAATTCCGGCCGCTATCAATTTCCTAGTCAGTGACGTGCTGGCCTTGATTGCAGTTAACTAGACAGAGATATCAATTACGTAACCCAGCAGGCCGGACTAGCATATCTATAACGCGTGGTGTTAGGTCATTTTTTCATTCGATGCCCTGCATCTTTGATATTTGTGACGTACTCTGCCCCCAATTTTATCCCTTGCTTCAACAATCGTCACCCTGAGCCCTTGCGACAAGAGGATGCCGGCGCAACGAAACACCTGCACCAACAATGCCGACCGATGTGTGGGCGCTGGCCAACTAAAACATGGTTCATTTCCGTGAGTGCCGAGTCCCGTCTAGGGGTTTTGGTGCGTGTCGTTTGCATATTCTACTAGATTCAATGTTCAATCATTGATTTCTTTACACAGTGAGCTGAAACAGGTGTAGGTGTTTTAGGAGAAAAAAGGAAGCAAGCAGCTTGGGGTTACCAGACGATGCGACTACATCTCGTCGCAAACCAGTGAACGCCTTTGTTTTCCGTGCTGTCTATGATCGCAAAACTAGTCGGGTAGAGCTTGACACTATGGGACAGCCGAAAGTCACGGAAACATGGTACGACTTCTGTGATGGGAACGGAAAAACAGATTTGGGTCAGCGATTGTGTTAAGCTGGAAGACTTGTCCCGGAAGCAGTTTAGAAAATGAACAACATCAGAGGAAGGTTCTTTATGGTATAGAGCTTCTCATTGATTCTCCTACACTCATACGCTTTTATTCACATGATGCTTACTTTTATTTAACCCTATATCTCACTCGCTTAATCCCTCATCAGATCCATCGCTGGAAGACTCTCGTAAGGCCCATGCCTCTCGCAGTAAATCCCATGCTCTAGCTCCCTTTTTCCCACCATCCCTGCCCAGTCGGATGCTAAACATATGGAAATCATTACGATCGGAATCACCATCACCATCACTATCTTCTTCCTTAAAGCCACTATCTTTAAACTTAGCGCGCCAGAAATCCGGGCCACCCTCAAACTTGGAAATATTGATAATATCACGCTTACGCGACCGGGAATCTAGAGCTGCCCCGACGTATCGACAGTCAATAACCAGATCACCATCTTCGCTCGTGCTTACCTGTAACGTCGTGACTAGAAGCGCGGGCCCCTCGGAATCCAGTTCCTGGTACAATAGAAGGCAGTTGCTCCAGTCCAATAGCGCTGTTTCGAATTTGGCAACGACAGAGACTTCACTTCCGTAGGGCTGCACTCTTCGTTTCTTCATATCAGTTGGACTGACCGGTCGGGCGCACCAATATCCCACGATGGAGCCATCATGCTGCACAGTAAGCCTGTCATCATTATCATCCGTCTCCTCGACCTTGATGGGCAAATCATCCAGCGTAGCCGGACACCAGGAAAACCCGCCGGAGTCGGTCATAGTGGGACGGTCGTGGAGGAGAGTCGCGTGGGGTACAAATCCGATGTGCTTAATGAGCTGTTGGATAATCTCGCTCTCCTTGCGAGTGAAGTCGGGGTCGGGAACGTTGGCCAGCAGGGAGGCGATGAGGGTGCGATCGCGTACCCACGACGTGCTCCGCGGGCGCAGGATGGCGAGGAGGTCGCTTAGGCTGCGGATGGGGCTGCGGAGCCGCCGGATGACGCTCGAGGCCAACCAATGGGTATGAGAAGCCATCGATGGATCGCGGGCGAGAATTTCGACCTCGAGGTCTCTGATATCCGGCTTTGTGGGATCGCTCCCCTTGAAGATGACCTTGACGTCGCCCGACATGGCGAGCTCCAAGGCCGTCCAGCCACGCGTAAACCAGGGAGACAAGACGAGGGCGAGACAGGCACTCTCCGGATTGGCCCACTCGAGCCCGGCAAGGTAGATGTCGTGGACAACGGTGAACTTGGCGTGGCGATATAAGGCGTGCATCTTACTGAGTGCTGTGGATCTCGCATTGGGATCCACGGGAATGCAGAGAGTATCCCACCATATACCGTCACATTGCAGGTGACCAGCGATGGCGGCGAAATAGTCCATGAGACAACTATTGGCATGTCCATGAACTTTCCCGCCAACGCCAGTACCGTCTGACCAGACGTGGGAGATGGCAATGTACGATGTCCCCGGTGGAACCAGCCGGCGCTCAGCTCGCGACCATGCTGTTTGTCCTGTCTCTCCACCCTTCTCCAAGGCCGGCACAAGAAGGTCAACCGGGTAGATGTAGTCCGTACATCCTTTGCTACATTTTTCATTGTCTCCCTCAGGGTTCTTGTGAAGCTGGCGAACCGCGGTGCTGTCTAGATGGGCGCCTTGGCATTTGCTCTGCGTGCAGAGCTCGTGGTCGTCGGTATGTCGGATCAAGGTGTGCGATCGCAGGGACATGACAATGTCCGGCAGGTTCATCTGCTTTCGCTTAGAGACCTCTACTATATTCCAAAGGCGGTTCTTGCAGACTCTCATGGAGTCCAATTCACGCAACGCCGTCTGCACTGCGGGCCCGATAAGGAATCCGGGGAGCTTGTCGCGTGTGTTGGGGGGCGGGATAGGAAACAGTCCCTTGTACTGCTGGATAGACATCATCCAGTTGATAACATTGCAGGCCTCCAGCATGGTGGCCGATGTTTTTCTCATCTTTTCGTCCACTACTCGGCGAATTGGCATCTTAGCTTAAAAGCGGTCAAGGGATGCGATCAACTCATAGCAGGAAAACACGGCGTTAACCAAGTGCGTGTGAGACACGGACAGCTTTTGCTTCGTGGTGAAGGCTTGCTGACAGGACATGACAATCAGTGCCCAATCCCAGAAGCTTCTCCAGCGGCAGGCTGGGGCGATGCCTTCCATGATCTTCCTGGTCTCGACGCATTGCTTGCGTGTACATTGGCTGACCTTTGCGGCCACGCAAATATGACCCAGACGCGCAAAAAAGGAATCTTTTTTGGACCACTCGTGAGGAATCGCCAACCACGGAGCTTTTTGGGCATTGAAATTGGCACATCTGAGGGCTGCAGGTGCGTCGGACTTCTGGATTGCCTCGCAGACTTATCTACACTGACGGGTCTGCCGTTATCCAAGGCGTCAGTTACCATTTGGGTGCATGGACTCCGCTTCCGATACCGTAATTTCACCATTCTCCACGAGTAGCTCCATGTCCGCATGTGCAGAATCAATAGTTGTTATTCATTCTACAATATTCACCATCTGTTATCTTGGCAAGCTCTGCCCCTGAGTGAGGTCTATGTTGGATAGAAAAGTCTGGATGTGGCCAGCCGGATTCGTAAACTTGGTTCTTGTCACAAACCACGGCGCCAACACGGGTGGGGGCGCAGACCAGCCCTGGAAGTGCACAGCCCCCATCCTGGGACCATCTGGGCCAATTGATTGAGGTTTGCTGTGAAATTAGTAGAATTGTCGTTATCTTTTGAACCCAGCTGTAGGTCTATGTGGTCAGGTCTGCATGGCTGCTGATTTTGCGCCGTCGAGGAGGAGGAGGAGGAGGAGGGGGTGCGGTGCACTATGTCGCAAACAGCTGGAAGGTATAAAATATACTGATTTACAACTACTTTTTACCTCTTAGTTACTTATACAGACTGACTTAGCCATACCTACAGACTAATCTGTATAGCTAAATAAAAATAGTTATAAATTAGCTATATTTTTTATTTTCCAGCTGTCTAGCAGCGATAAACACCTAAATCCCTGAATGTCGAAAATCCGCTAGCCTGAAATGTGCATTTTGACCGGTTGTGACCTCTGGCCCGCCGTCGTGGGGGAAGTTGGCCGAACTTGCTCTCCCCCCTCTCCTATATATGCATCTAGCTTTATTCCTCTTTCCGACCTGCGGGCTCTATATAGCTGTCTGACCATATCAGCTGAGGTTGGTCGCTTACGGGACCAGCTGGGAGATAGCCATGGGTTTGTATCCAACCCTAGTTGGGGGCCATTACGTGCTGCGCCTGTGTTTTCCAAATTCAGAGCTCCCAATTCAGTGATTCGCTCGTGCTCCTTTTTTCACCAAACTCTGCTGCGTCGGAGACAGCCATGCATCATTGCGCTGTCCACGGTTGATTTCCTTCACAGGGCCACAAGTGAAGACGGTGCCAAAGGACCAAGCAAACAGACACAAACCCAGCCATGGTCCTTTTCGGTGTAGGCAATGGCGATGACATCGACGAGATGCTGAATGCGCCGGAAGGCCATCGCCCCGAGAGCCTGAAGTTCAACGAGAATGACTCGCTACTTGACTCGGCATCCCGCTTGGATGCGTGCGCAAACGAAAAGACCTGGCAAGGAATGTGGGCGCGTTTCGACCCTTCCTGGCTCAAATTCAAGGTGGACGTTTCCGACAACTTCTTGAACGCACTGGGCGCCATCTGCAAGCGGGCCCAGTTACAACGATGCCAAAACAGCGATTGCGTCAAGTTAAGGCCGCTTGTCGAGCTGGCCGTGCCCGAGTGCGGCTGGTCGGCGTTTCGCGACTGGGCTGTCACCGCCGTATCATGCCAGTACCGCATGGGTCGCGACGCCAGTGAGCGCGAAGAAGACCATCCGCCGCATGTTCACATAGCTTCGGCGGTAGGCCTGATGAATACGCTTCTCGAAAAGTGCCATAGGGCTGGCAACCCCATCGATGGCGTGCTGCTAGGCCCGCACGGCGGCCAGACCACGCTCGAGGTTGCTGGGGTTGTCGAGGTCATCTACTGGATGCTGACCGTGCAGACCAAGATGGGACGTAACACGGTTGACGTCAAGTCCTGGCCGTTGGACTACGTGCCACCCGAGCTAGTTCAGTCCGACATCGAGCGAGCAGAGCGACGTATCGCCGAGCTGGGTCTCTGTCTGTTCCGCGCGCACACACTTGCCTACGCCAGCCCGCGCAAGACAGCCGAGCTACCCGCCGTAGCCGCCGCAGTCAACCGCCGTCCAGAGCTAGCCCATCAGAGCAGCGACCACAAGCAGTGCACAGCCAGTAGCTGTCGGTTGATGTACCGCGATAACACCGGCCGCAAGCTCCTACACGACGCCTCCAAAGGCAAGGATTGCCGCTGCAGCCTACGATCATTCTCTCACAGCAAGCTATGCGTGCCCATCGCCGAGGGCCGACCGGCCGTATGGTCATCGAAGCAGCCGGACATGCTCGTTTCACCAGAATCGGAGCAGTACATCGCCATCTCGCATACTTGGGCCGACGGCACCGGTGCCCACGTGGACCGCCCTGGCTCCGTTAATAGCTGCATGTTTGATTTCTTCACCGGCATCGCGAAACGCTTGAACTGCGTCGGCATCTGGTGGGACGCCATCTCCATCCCATCCAAGCGCAACGACGCAGTCTTGCGCGCCCAGGCCATCAGTAAGATGCACCTCAACTACGCCAAGGCTAGCTACACGGTCGTGCACGACAGGTTCCTGCGACAGTTCGAATGGCGCGAGGGCGATGACAGCTGCATCTCCGACGCATGCCTCGCTGTCGCGCTGTCGCCATGGTTCTCGCGCGGTTGGACCTCTTTGGAGCTGCACATCTCCCAGGAGGTCGTCGTACTCTTCGCTTCAGACCGAGCCAGGGCCAACAACAGCGACGACAGCAATACCGTTGTCATCCAGCCGCTGAGCAAGATTCTGCTTAAGCACCCAGCCCTTAGCCCCCGAGCGCACTGGGTCGCCGCGGTCCTGATCAACAAGGTCTGGCGCAACCGTATTGAGAGAGTCTCGCAGATCTTAGAAATCCTGCATCCGCGAGGCACCTCGTGGCCCAGCGACATCAAGCTTATCCAGGCGCACCTTGCTGGCTGCGGCGACGACCCGGACCTTGCCACAGAGGAAAGCGAAATGGTTTTTACCCGTCGCATCCTGAGCACTGTTGGTTCAGTGTCGCCGTCCGCGCTCCTCCACGGCTTCGAGACACAGGCGCCCACGGGGCCGTTCTCCTGGTGCCCACGCGCTCTCAGCGATATGCCTATCAGCGCGGACGATGACTTCAAAGAAGGGCCAGTTGCGGACGATCTAGATATCCACCCGAATGGGTCCGTTTCCGGTAGATGGTCCTGGCGCTATCTGGATCCCGAGGACACCGAAGTAGGCGCGCTGGTGTTGCACCAGCCTCCTTTGCTACGCAACCGGGTGCTGAATGACAAGCAGCAGTCATACCGCCTGGAACAAGGGCTCTCAAGGACGCCCCCAGACAGCGTGCTCCAGACTGCGTTGCGCCACTGGACGCACTGCCTGCTCCTGTGCGGACCGGGCATGCCCAACGGACCGACTATCCTTGTTGAGACGCTGGCCGTGGTCACGAACGAAGAGGACGAGAGGACCATCGATTGTAGATATATTGCGACCGTCGAGGAGGCGGGGATGGAAGATAGCGATGACCGCCATTACCATTATGACACCATTCGCTTGGGACATCCTGAGGCGGGTGATGAAGGGATTGATATTAGGGAACTCATTGACGATAGTGATGATAGTGGATGGGACGATAGGTCGGAGATAATCTCCGCGGACTTGGAATCGGAAAGCGACAGTGAATGGTCGGATGATGATGACGACGATGATGATGATGATAGGGGAGCTAGCTCTATTAATGCTTTAATATTTTCGAACTAATCAAAATATTTAATATTGATGATTGTGCTATAGTTATAGCGTAAGCTAGATTATTAGGTAACTTAGTTTAAGTTTTGCTATTAATTTATTATATTTAATATATTTTATCCACTCTCTAGGGACACAACACCACCTTCTTGAAGTTGGCAAAGCTTTCCAAAACTCACTGTCGACCTTTCATCGCATTATACGGAGAACAACTTAGACCAATTCTAAATTATATGTGTTCATCTTGACTATCTTCCCAAAAAATCTCGTCATCCGGCGGAAATTTTACAGTGTTGGTACAGAACATTTGTGCAAGGAGGCCACTTGGATAAGTGTGGTCCCCTCCTGAACACTGCTCCTCTTTCTTGACTTTGACCTTAGCTAGCATAGTCTCAATAGACTCAAACGTTCTCGTAATGATAGCGGGGTATTTCCTTGGTTCGCCTTTTCAGAGCCCCCAACGAAAGGGTTTCTCCCACGAGCAGAGACTCTTGAAGAGAGAGATGCTACCTTCACCTTCCCGCCATCGCTTGCCGATATGTGTTCAGATGGTGAAACTTTTGTCAGACTAGTGGACCTTCTTTTCGGCTCCATTTCAAAGTCGAGTTTGATTTCAAAGCGAGGTCTTCCGTTTTTGGACACGAACTTGATATTAGCGGTCGCCGTCAAGCTTCCTGAATTGGTCTTTAGTCTCGTCTGACTGTTTTCAGAGCCAATAGCTATATCACCCCTGGCATAATTGATGTGCTTTACAATTCCGACTTTTTTCTCAATCTCTCTCCACTCGTCCGTGGAATGGAGACGCACCCAGGCTCGCGGTGTACTGGAAGGCTCGGAGTTCTCGAATCCACATGCCAGATAGAAATGGCCCGATGGATACGGGTTGCCTGCCTTGACCCCATCAAGCCGTCGCGCAAGGCTCGGGAATATCTTCCAGTAGCCCTCTAGCGATCGTGCGCCATTGGTGAGCAAACGCAATTGGGAAGCATCCCAGCGATCGCTCGAGGCAGAACGCTGGACGATTTGGAGAGCGGCGGACAACTCATGATTTCCCGACACTACATGGATCGCATGCTCGTCTGCTCGTTGCACTTGGGCTTGTTTTGAATGCGTGACGTTTGTGATAACATATACATCCCCTCTCTCTCTGTCGTCTTTGTCGCTGTCCATATCCACCTCGTCCACTGTAGCGGAGGAGCGGTAGTCATCGTATCTCGCAAAGAGACCGGGACCCACCTTCCGAAGATACATCCTGGCCGATTTGGTCTCCGTGTGTTTGCAGCCCAGCATCATGCTAAACGACCCATGACGGACATCGACCTGCAATTCTGCTTGTCGAAAATGAAGGCCGTTATTTGTGAGCGTATAGGCGTTATTTAAAACTCCGGCGGATTCCGTCTGTACTAGCCTTCCGCAGCGGATGAAGTCTTTTGGAGATGAAGCAAATAGGTCGCAGTATGGGGGTGACGGCTGGTGTTCATGACTTGTGTCACCATGAAGAAAAGCAAAGATGGAAAGATCATTAGATGTCTTGATGATCTCCCTTTGGAGACGCATGAAAGCCTCGCGTCCCTCACCGTACAGCATTGGCATATTGACGTTGAATATTCCAAGGAGGCAGTAAGCGATGTCTTCCTCTCGAGTGGTTCCCCGGCCGGCGGCCCAAGACATCCTACGCCCTACCGGAATAGAACTAACCAAATTGTGGTCGTCCAAAACTTGCTCATCTACTCGGGTAATCCTCGAGATTAGGGTCTTCAAGCTAGCCCTCGTGCCAATGTAGTTCCAATTAACATCGAAGAACTCCACCTTTCGCGGAGCGATGAGTTCTTGTAAGCACCAGCCTCGAGTAAACCATCTGCACCGCGGCAGATCAGTCTCACAAATACCAAAGCTCGCGTCGAAGTCGCCAAGCAAAGCATAGCAGACTTCAGCCTTCTGATACCATTGGTACATGGAATTGATTGCTTCGCTTAGCTCTGAACTACTCGTTTTATCAATGCAGCAGGTATCAACCCATGCGTAACGGATACCACCACTGTTAGCTTTCTGGCAAGCCTTCGTGACCTTGAGGTATCCGGGTTTTTTTGCTGCTGGGTGGCTTGGATCGCCCATGATGGCTATCATCTCTTGGAACGAAATCTCATCTTGCCCCCACGTGTGCGATAAGATGGCATAGTTTGGGATCTGCGAACCCTCGAATGGCTGCAAGCAGAGTCTTTCTGTGTCGATAAGTCGAATAACCATAATAAGCTATCTCTAAAAGCGGCCTTGGAGTGAACTTCGATAAGTTGAGTGTGAGGTTAAGAAGTGAGCAAAAAATAGTAAAGGCCGTAGAGATCCTTAACTAAGGTCTGGCGTTTATGGGATTCATGAAATGCGTAAAGGGTAAAAGGAAGCTGTGAGGGAGTTGCTCTCGACAAACACTTAGGTATGTACCTAGGCAGCTAAGGGGCTGAGGTAATGTATGTAAGCCGGAGTTGGCGACAGCTGACGGCTAAGCCATCACGTGGGGCGTATAACAGATCTACCGGGAGAGGTGCGAGTTAGTGTAGGTACTACGCATAAGTTCGTATCAGATATAAGGGAGCCAATCAATTAGCCGTGTTCAATCAGCGATTATTGTCTGATTGTTGTACTGCCCTGCCTGTTCTAGGTTCCAGTAGAGTGTCTGTAGTAGAACTATCACACAATGTGCCTAGATTATTCAGCCACCGATCATTGGGGTAGTTGTTATGTCTTGGATATTTTTTCTCTTATTAGGTATCAGAGGTACTCCCGAGGGATTTCATCATGGCCTAGGCATTTTACGCGGGTGCCCCATGCCTTTACAGTACTTACTTTACAGCTACTCCTATCACTGGGCTTTATGCTAGGGATCAAGCTATCCCTTCTTGTCTAAAGTCAACTAACCACTATTTGCCTCGCAGCTAACCTAAAATGGAATTATAGGACCTCCCATACTAGCCCACCTACTCTACTACAAGCATCCACCCTACCTAAATCTAGGTAGGCGTAGTTTCTGCTAGAGGTTACACCTACCTAGGGAAGCATCAAGATTCCTGCAACTCGGACAACACGTTGTAAAGAAAGTGGCCCCTTCTACTCATTTATTCAACCATTCGGCAAAGATTTTCACTCCGGGACAAAAGTGTAGCGAATCAAAGAGAATAGCAAAAGCGATGTTGAAATTATTAGGTAGCTAAAGAACCATCTCTAGAGAACAGCAAGTATGTATTATGCTGACTAGTTTTTCAGCATTAGCTAAAAATGCAACACTTGTCTAACAAAAAATAAGATGATTAGACGAATAGTAGACTCCATTCCATCCTTAACTAAGTACTAGGTACCAATAATACAATAATGGTTTTAAACCCTTTTGAGCAGACATTATGGGATGCTCGATTACTCGCCTTATAACAACTCTCGTACAGAAAGTCTACGCGAGGGTCGTACAGTGATAATCTAAGACTGTCTTAATAAAGCTAATCAGCCCTCGCTAATCTAAAACAGATTAGCGGTCTTCGGAGGCTACAAAGACCAATAGAGTTATATATAGATCTAGATCTACCAAAGGGACTGGGAGGCTTCCGAATAGCACATACGGGCCTTAGGTAGCAACCGTAGAAGATTATTGCTAAATCAAGTCTATCTCCAAGCCTTTAATCCCAGCCCTTGTTATATATAGATCATAGAAAGTATTGTGTATGAGCGATTCATCTGTAGTTATTTCTTGCGTCTCCTCGCTATCTCAGAAGCAGATCTTCCCAATTAAGCTCTTTTGTAAACATATGCCCTAAAGATATAGTCATAACACCCTCTCTATCTTTATCTCACTGCGAATAGTAATTATTAAAACGGAGCAACGGGCAGCTAACAGCCGGTGTGGCGCGGAGGAACCGGGGCTTTAGTCAGCAGATACGCCCGAACCACTGCTGGTCGTTTGCAATTCACCCACCCAACTTTTCCTTCATCTACAAAACTCTAAATAAATGAAGCTATCAGGTACCTATCAGGCACGCAGACGCGTCCCCACCAATAAGCCAATAAAAGCGATTAGGCGATAGATACTCCCAATTAAGAACAATACTAATATGTTTGCACAGAGCTCATGCAGGCGGAATCCCGCAATGCTCGCGGCCAAGTCCACGTCGTAAAGATACCTTAAGGGCTCGATCATCTGCCCAAAGTAGACCTCAGCAAGCCAGGTGCCTGGAGACAGCCGCCAGAGCCATTCTAAATGCCATCCTTTGACTTTAGAGAGGGGTGGTGCGGCGCCTGAGAGGATACCAACAATCAAGCTAATCATGGTCGCGAACAGCGGCGCATCCTCCCTTTTCACGATCACTATAATGGCCGAGGTCAGTGCCTTTTTATCTGGCGCACGCAGGAAAATGGAGTTGTGGATATTCGACTTACTTGACATGACACTTGCTAGCCCGTAGATGCAATAGAAGTATATAAGATTCGTTGTGAAAGCTATGCCCCAGGGAATGATCGGCACGGACAGCACGAGGATCAGGGTGGAGAAGTGCAGGCATGCAAAGACCATACGAGGCAAGACAGACAGATTTTTGGCCAGGAAGTAGGCGATCCGAGAGTGGCCGGCTTCGGCCTCTCGGCGGTAAAGCAACATCTCCTCCGAGAAGACCTTGACCCCGGCGGCACCCGAGACTAGGCCGATGGCGATTGCTGTGAGCAGTGCAAGTTCGGGAACGGACGACAGATCCGTCGCAATAGACAGGATCTCGAACGGTTCGTTATAGATGCCTTTGAAAAGTATGCCCTCCTTGCTGTTCTCTGCAAGGCCGAGCAATATCCCTGATAGCGACGCCAAACCCATCTCAAACCAGAAGGTCGACTTCGTGCGCCATTGCTGAAGCATGGCACGCCTCAGGCAGAGCCAGCCCTGCTTCCACCGCGGGGCACCTCGCTGCTTCAGCAATTCCCGGTGTATCGTTACCGTCTCAGCGACGGAGGCACGGTCCAGCTGGAGATCGTGTCGGCGCTTGATAGCAGCGCTTTGGCGAGAATTAGCCCAATGGCTAATCAAGGCCTCCTTGGAGATATCGCCCGCTTTCTTGTAGCTCCGACCGTTGCCGGTAACGATGTCCGTTATGACATCTCCAGTGTTGGCATGTTCGGGAAATCGAAATCCAACGTTCTCAAAAAACTGCCGTACTCCGTCTTCGCTGCCCTCGTAGATGATCTGACCATTGCCCAAGAGTATCAGCTCGTCAAGCATCTCGAAGATTTCCATCCTCGGCTGGTGAACTAGATCATTCAGGTCAGTAATCATCATTCTGAGCCTGATATACTAAAATGTTTGAGGAGTCGGGTAGTTTCCAGGACATCATGATCTTGGCCCCAACGCCCTTGAAAATAACCAGAACCCAGGGAAAGTATCATAAAGAAACACTTACTAATTACAATGACAGAAATCCCTAGCCGTGCAATTGCTTTCAATGTCCGCATAATCGACGATGCTGATGTGGCGTCAAGCCCGCTGGTGGGCTCATCGAGGAAGATAGCCATGGGTGCAGCAGCCAGCTCCATACCGATGCTCACGCGCTTCCTCTGTCCTCCGCTTATAACGGGTTTCCCGACACTTCCGACCAGGGAGTTTCGCACGTGAGACAGCTCTAGGCAGTCTATTACGGAGTCGACATGGGCTTTGATGTTGACGCTCGTCCACGTTCGGGGCAGGCGGATTCTCGCAGAGTGCAGGATGTTTTCGTAGACGGTAAGTTCTGGGAGAACGATGTCGTCTTGCGGCACGTAGCCGATGAGCTTCTTATATCTCTTTATTTTCCCCGGGATGTTATTCACGGCGACTGACCCACCAGTGTTGGCGATCTTACCCATGAGTACGTTAACAAAGGTAGATTTGCCAGCACCAGAACCCCCCATGACGGCCGTAAGGGAGCCTCGTTCTATAGACCCAGTAACGTTTTGGAGAATAGGCTTGGGAGCACCTTTAGGCTGAAAGCTCAGGTTGGTATAAGTGAAGGAAAGCCCGAATTGTGAGGCATCCGTTGCCTTCCGCATCGAATCGACGAAGGCTCGCAACTCAGGCGTGAGCCCCAAATCGTACTCCACTGTGTCCGAGTTTACAGGCATTGGTATATCGAGCGCGGCTTCAAATCCAGTCCAAGTGTCCGTTCTTGGCGGCATATATGTTGCATGCATCGGTATTAATTCGGGATCATGATTTGGTTCGTCAGGAAGTTCTTTGTAGCCAGTCATGCCCGCTGAGATGGCGCTGATGCCCTTCGGTTTGTGCGCTTCCCTGCTCCTCCAGAGCCTCTTATTGATAATATACCAGACAAGCGACAAGGTAAGAACCACGTCTAGAGCTATCAAGAGAACGAGAGGTATCAGGAAGACCTGGTATGTAGACTTTTCGGGACAGTAACTTCCCAGGGAACAGGGGGTTGGCGTTGGGGCTCCCGGTTGACAATACGTCCCAGCGGGACAAGGGAGAGTCTTGCGCCCGCCGAATTCGGGAGGGCAATAATACCCTTCCTGGCAGACGACAGGCTCAAAGGGACCCATACCAATGTTGGTGCCCTTCAGCTGACAAACCTCTCCCGACAGCCTTGCCGTTTGGCACTGGGTAATGGGTGGGCAGTACTGTGGGAGCGAGTTCACTGTGTTGTTTGTGCCTGTGTGGTATTAGCCGTGTATGCTTAAGCGAATTCTAGGGTGGACGAACATAGGAAGCCCAATGGGCAACCGGTAGCGCTCCAAGAAGTCACATTCTGGATTTCAACGGAAACTCCATCTGGCCGCCAGCAAGAGGCAGCAGACACCGGGTCATCGCCAGCCTCCTTTTCGGCAATCGCTCTGTAGAAGGTTGTGGAGAAGGTCGTTTGGTTGACACCAGTACATGCTCTGTCGTACGGCGTGAGGCTTTCCAGGTCGGCATCCACAAGGGTGCTCTTGCGCGTATCCCACGTCAAGGCCTGGCTGGTATCTGGACCGTTCGATGCATCGTAAACTGGGAGGTTGACTTTGGCACCGCCGTGCAAACTTTCGAACCATTTACCTGTGGCCACTTCGTATACTCCTTGTGTCTGGTTCCCAATGCATTGCCATGCTGCATTGTTGTTGTTTGCCCTCGTTCTGTTGTCGTCTTGCTCGACTGGCCGCAGGGCACAGAGACATGCAGAACTGTCGAGGAAACTCGGTCCGTAATTTGACTCTCTCGGTAAGAAAGGGTCTTGTGGTGCGGTTTTCAAAAACGCACGATACAATGTTAGATCGCCATCCATCACGAGGGGTATCTCGATGCTTGGGCAAGAGGCTCAGCAAGCATTCATCAGATATCCATATCCAGTGGAAATTCTCCGTGCCCTTCCCAGCGCCATCTCTTTCGCTTCTCGCAAGACCAGCGTAAGAATTATATATTAGAACTTTGCTCCGCCAACACACCTTCGCATCAGCCGCCTTGGCCTCCGCCGTAGGTCCTACCGGTAAATCCATGCGCAAAACCTCAGGTTCGATGACGGAGGAATTGGCGAGCCAGGCGCAGGACAGGAGTAAATACGCCGTAACGTCCCACCCATAAGCTCAGCCGTAGTCTCACATTTGCGACCAGGGAGACAGACGTGGTGTAGCTCGGCGGTCGAGAAATGAGGTAGCGAATACGATCATCTTCTCCTCTCACTGCCTTCATCGAAAGGAGGAATACCTACTACCTGTAGGTTCACTACAGTGGTGCAGGATCCCGTTGGTGGAGCAGAAATGGAGCATGAACAGATATAATTAACTACTCTCCACCACGCCACAAAGGCTGTGCAGTGTGCACAAGCAACCATTGCCGCGAGGATTACTATTGGAGAGCGCCACTCATCGAGACCTAGTTTCATGCAGCCCTACGATGAAACGGTATCGGTATCAACCGAAAATAGTTCCCTACTTAGTAATATAGGTACCAGCTGTTGAGATGATGATTCTTGCTATATATAGTTGACGTGATCCTTTCAATAGAAAGGTAAATAGATAGAGGACCTCAAACCATGGACCCGTGCCTTGCAAATGTCTCTTGACATGCTATCGGAGTGCTGTGCGCTATCAAAACACAATGTAAGCACCAACTTCCACCGAAGATCAATGTATGCACATACACTACATACTTTTCAGCCCTGGTATTTGACTGACCGTATTCTATCGACGAGTTAGTGTACTGTATTAAATAATTCTTGTTGGTAATTTACCCTATGTCGGCTGTACTGTGTTATGCCAGTAGTACTAGTATAGGACTGTATTATTCACCCCCAACTCCGCGCCAACTCCAGGGGGACTTCTCATGAGGATCGTCAGCTCAAAACCCACCACGTTACATTAGCGCACCGCACTCTAGGTGGCTTACAAAATCCCACTCACCTTGTTATTTCGGCGTCAGCTTCTCGCGGTAGGCGATCTCTTTCCGCCCGAACTGCGTCAAATAGTATAACCAGTTCCGAATGTCCGCGCATCGTGGCTATCTGCAATGGGGTTTCGCCGTCGTCGTCGAGGATGTCTAGGTCTGCCCCATGTTCTAAGCGGAGTTTCGCAATGGCTAGATACCCGCCGTGAGCGCACATATTGAGCGCCGACCACCTGAGCCTAGTATATCAATTTCGGCGCAACAGAGCAAAAGGAGACGATAATGACAGAGTATAAAAGATCGAAGAGGTCATGTAGATGTGCATAGACAAGGCGGTGCGCTTACCCCCATTGCTCTGTTGCATTTACGCTACATCCTAGGCTCAGCAATTTCGCGACTTTCTCGATGTCGCCGTCGCTTGCTGCTTCGATTATGGCTTTGCCCTCTACGAACAGCTTCTTGATCAGTCTTGTAGGATCCGTCAGAGAGTTCTTTCGAGTCTCATCTCTACCGTGAGTGGTTTCAAGATCTCTTCAATTGGCTGATGAGACTGTTTCTCGCGGAACTCTTGCTCAAATTCCCTGTTCGCGACACCGAGTGCAGCGGGTGAGAAGGAAGTGATGGATAGTAGGTAAAGGCTCTCTCCCGCACACATATTCAACGCTACAAATCGAGCGGTCGCCGCGTCCCAAATGTCTTGTATCGCAATGCTTCTGGTTCCCTAAAAGATCGACTAGGGAAACCTAAGTCCTCGCGAACATTCCCCTAGGCCCTTGAGAGCGACAAAGCAGTAAATCGTTGAGTATTCAACTGGTAATCAGAAGCGGAGTCTTCATCAGCACGTATGTTGCATCCGTGATGTCGCCTTGGCATTCTAGTATGTATATTCATACACGTGTTTGCTATTGAGATGGCGCCCAGGATGCATCCACGAAGCAGAGTTAGGATCACAGTTTCTAATTCATGTAACACCGAAACTATCGCCGTTTGCTAATGACTATCTGCTATATACTCTGCTAAACAGGTAGTACATGGGCTGATAGAAAAGGAATATGTTATTAGTTATATCCTACTTTAGGATCCTCATATCCAGAGACGTAGTAGAATTGAAATGAGATTCTATATTGTCTTTACATGTTATACACGATGTCTTCTATGGCAGGTATAAGTGTACAATTCAAACACAACGAGACTTCACTGCTTGGGCATGGCTGCTAGCTTCTTCTGGATTAGGCGAAGTGTGGACTTAGGAACCCTCAACCGTTGACCAAGCACAAGAGTTCCCGTTAGCAGTGCTAGGGCGCCAGCCTGATGTGCTGCAGCTAAGGGGATAGGCACCATGTAGATGAGGGTACTGATTCCTAGCGCGGCCTGGAGACAGACCAGATGGACCACACCAGTGACGCCCTTGCGAGCATCTTTAGGCAATACGGCGGCGACCTGGCCTCTCCTGGCGTAGACAAACAAAGCGAGGACGGAGCAGAAAGTGGTTGTCGCGAGAATACGGTGGTCAAGCTGTACCAGACTCGGGTTCTCCAGCATGTTTCTCCACCACAAGTCGGATCCGTCTTCCTTGCGCGAGTAGAACTTATCCCACAATTCCGAGGCCGGCGGTGCCAGCCCGAGTCCCATCTTAGGGAATTCATTGTAGATCAAACCAGCATCAAGGCCGGCGACCAGGGCACCAGAAAGCACGGTGGTGAAGACGAGGGCCGTAAGGGCGGCCACGGAACTTCGGAAAGGGACCATGGCGGGGTGCCTCAATGCTTCGACCAGTCTCATGGCGTCGGCGGGATTGGCGAGGAGCCGGCGTGTCCTGAGTATGCTGAGGCCGGCAAGCAACATCCAAGAATAGCACACAAAAGCGGTGGCGAGATGGGTTGTGAGTCGGTACTGGCTCACTCTCGGGTGCGAACCAGGTGCGAACAAGTCATCCTTGAGGCCCGACTTGACCATCCACCAACCGATGAAGCCCTGGAAACCAATAAGGCCGGAGATTCCAACGAGGGTCCAAGCCACAGGAACGGAGACGCGACGACGGGCGATGAAGTAGGCGGTAGGAAGGACGAATGAGAGACCGATAAGTCTTCCCCAGAGGCGGTGGGTCCATTCCATGAAGTAGATCTTCTTGAACTCGGCTAGGTCCATGTGAGAGTTGAGCATCTTGAACTCGGGCGACGCTCGGTACTTTTCGAATTCGGATTCCCAGTGCTGCCGGGTCAGAGGCGGGAAAGAGCCGGTGACGGGCTTCCATTCTGTTATGCTGAGGCTGTTGGAGGGGCAGGGGGGGATACCGAGTCAGCAATGTTCACTAGAATCGCCGAGACAGACTCCATCTGATCTGACCTGATCTCCCCTCCTGGAATAGGATGCATACCCTGATTCGGTCAGCCGTGTCAGGCCGCCAAAGACCACGATGCCGAAGACGCTGGCCGCACTGCCGAGGAGCCAGTAGGCGACCGCCTTAGAGCTCGTTGTTTCCGGGAACGCGTGCTTCGATAGCTGCTGGCTGCCGGCGTGTGCCGCCGTGCTCATGACGGCACTGGAGCCGGGGCGGGTGATGGGGCTGGTGCTGAAGAAGGTGGGCGAAAGCGCTGGTCTCTTCGTCGTCATCGTCGTTGATGTCGATGTCGATGTCGATGTCGTAGTGGCATGGCGGCGGGGTGGTCGCAACGACTGGAGGATACGCGATGGCGCTGTCTGGGACTGCCGACGGAGGCATCGGCGGCAGACGAACTGCGCACCCGGCAGCCCAGACGGCAATAGGCGCATGCCGGGTATCAATAAAGACATTTTGGCATGTGGTGGTCGAGCATGAAGAGGTGGACAGTAAAGTCGAGGGACCAAGTCGAGGGACGGGAAGGCCGCTCGTGCATGGCTTCAGGTCGTACGAGCTTAGGTATTCCAATCAGGTCTCAACGATTGGCGATTGGCGATTCGCGATTAGATAGATCGCACTAGATCATGTTTAGGTAGTGTGCCTAGTGAGTTCTAGTCTAGATAGGTTGGTTTGACCACTTTCTGTGTGCAATCGGATTAGGTTTAGCGTAGTTTCTGCTTTTGCTCAGGCTCGGTTCAACTTGTTCTCTCTTACTTGTAGGTACTAAGCAGCAGGATTTACGCACGTATTTATGCACATCTAATACGTTTTGAAACGGTCCTTAAAACGGATGGGTTTGAATGAACGGTTTGACCAACTGATCCCGTTTTATCTAATTCTCGGAGGATGGACTGCTGCTACCCGCATCTTCTCCCTACCTTAGCTCAAGTAGGTATGCTAGAATTAATTGATTGGATATCAATTTCCAGCCCTAAAGCAGAGGGTACTTAAACTTCGACCAATAGCAAGCTTAGCTTATGCTCCGAACTAGCCAAACCCTCTCAACAATTCGCCCAATTACTTTAGCTATATAGGAGCGACTTCCTAGGAGGTCGCCTAACAACTTCAAAGGATGTATCCTAATACCACCAGAGAAAACAGGCATTATACGAGAAGTATGCACAGCATAGGTAGTCCACCTGGAATTCACAGTATTGGCATAAACCAAAACAACCAAACTAGGCTTTGGCCGGTGACACTTAGACTACCTAGCTCATATTCTTCATCCCTGGTAACACATCCCAGGTACTAAAATATCGTGATTCTCTATCCCATCGAACATCCCGCAGCCATCTTATATCGAGCAACTCACGTGCATCGGGTCGTTTTCTCAGCTCCAAAGCCAACGTGCTCTCCAAAAACGCAAGGAAATCCTCCAGATATTGCCCCACGGGATACTGAAAACGGTCACATAGTTCTCTCCGTGTCACCGGAGGGAAGTGAATACCGCTTATTAGATGGCCTGGATACATGAAGGCTACTTTTATGCGATTTAGTTAGAACATAATGGGTAAGCTTACCGTCTGCGTCGAAGAATGTGTAGCAGGATTCCGACCGGTCGAGTAAGGTGTTGGGAAAAGTGCCCAAGATTGCTTTCATCTGCGCAAGATGTGCCTGGGAGGAGTACGCAGATGTAGCTGTCGCTTGACCATCAAAGATGAGCTTCCCTTGTGCAAACTCCCATATCTATGTCATTGTTGGTGAGGGCGATGGCGTTGCGCGTGCGAGAGAAAAGTTTGAGGCCTTACAATCAGACCCAGATTCCAGATATCAACCTTGTGATCCCAAGGCGTACCAAGGGTGACTTCCGGGGATCTTAGCATTTGTGGCTAGATCCATTCTGTTAGGTGTTTATTGACCCAACTGGCTATAAAGATAGTAGTTAGGAAACTTGACTTTAGCATCCCATTGAGGACAACGGGCACATAAGTAGAGCACATGTGCGTACTAGTTCCAAAGTCGATCAGCCTGATACTAACATCGGCTGTCTCCAACTCGTCTTCGCCCGAAATAACCTGCTCTGACGTCATATAGTAGTCTGTGGGCGGATCATGGGGTAGGTGCAAGGACTGAAGACCTTAGACAGGGCGTATTGAAACATTTCATTTATTTCGGATGTCTCAATTAGAATGTTTTGCGGCTTGATGTCTAGAGAGGAGTCAGTGATGCTTGACAGCTAAATATCGGGTGAATTAGACGGACCGGTATGGATCACTTGACAGGAGTCGTGTAGAAACGCGAGAGCTATCAATAGTTCTTTAGTAACCTTTTTCGCTACGGGGATGGGAAGTTTTGCGCGGGAGAAAAGATTCCGGTAATGGGACATGTCGGAACCCATAGGCTTGAAGACGAGACAAACATGCCGTCCGTTCAGGTCTGAGTGCTTAAATGCGTCTTGAAGGCCCACAATATAATTCGCTCCTAGTGTATGCTCCCTAGTGATTCCGTCACGATAATTAGAGGCAAGGCATCTCGGGATGTCGACCTCAAAGATGGCCTTCTTGCCGCCGAAAGAGTCAGCTGTAAGAATATTCAGAGCCACGTGTTGATTAGTTCTATACAGTGTAAGCACAGGAGAGAAATTGAGCATCAATATATAGTAGGTTTTGCACTGTGAATTTCGAACAAACCAAACGGTCGAATATAGGCCATAGCCGAGCTTTCTAATAACCTGGTATTTCTGTTATGAAACCCATCATCAATTCGGACAGGGCGATAGCTTCCTGGAGAGTATCTGCTGGGATCTTCCTCGTCGAAAGTCTGTACATGATGGCCTTGTGCGACAGTGCGCACTTGTGCACGACCGAGTGCAGATCTAATGCGGTGAGAGCCGCTTTTCAGAACATTTGTAATTGAATACATAATTTCACCACCGATTCAAGGAAGAAATGAAACAGCAGTAGAAAGGAGAGGTATTAGCCGGTGAGAAATACCGGTAAACTGCACTTCTTATGCGGAATGCCAAATGATGAATTTTGAAGTTAGTACAACAACTCGAACGGGACCGCATCCTGTCACATTCGTAAGATCCCAATTTTGGGGGTCTATGGGTCCAAATCTTATTGTCTTAACAGTAGAATTTGACTGATACGTCTCACATTCTTGATATCTCGCTCCTCTAAGTGTTCTCACGGACTGTCTGAAAGGTGAAATAACTCTGTGTCCCGCGGTAGCGTGTTGTACACTAGACCTCTTTGCTATCCACAGGTCAACATCACAATGTAATCACCTGACTAAGTATCTATAAAAGACGCACAAGTACTGAACTCTGGGAACACGTCCAATGTAATCTACTCCTCCGGGCTGGCGGTGTCAGAATTCAAGGATTTAAATGGTAATCATGTCACTATACACCATGTTTACGGGCCCAGAAATGCTTGAGGAAATAGTTAGGTACATTTCTTGCTTGTTCAACTGTATTATCGTGTTGTTTGTAATAGGGGTGGCCCTTTCTGTTTTCTGGAATAAGTTAGTTTTAGATTCACACTTATTACTAACAGTGTTGCTATTAGTCATGTGCATTCTCAGATTAGGATTAATCTTTCTTTCAAAGCATGAACTGCATTTGAGATTCCCTAAGGACGAAATTTCAAGATTACAACAATTAGTCCAAAAAGAAAAAAAAGCAACAGGAAGAATAGAAGTCGCATGGTGAACAAGCAACACCAATGCAAGGAAGCCAAAGGAGCTCGCTCTAGAAGCACAACCACAAGTACTCCAACAGCATCTCTAGGCACGCTACTCGGTAAGCCTTTATATTCAGATAGTTACTAAATAAACTCTATCTTATGGGTGCCCTTGCATTATATGCATTATTTGTCCATATAGCCCTTGCCCCACGCCTCCTTATGCGGGTCTCTCCTCGTGCTTGTCCCCCTCACGCCATATAGCCAGCACAAGAGCAATGCCATCCTGTGCTTTCTCACAGCGAAATCTTTCTTTATCTATATACTTTAGGTCTCCATATAGATAACTAAGAGTCTGGCAGGTATTGAAAGCAGACATATAAGTGCTAATCTTTATCTTGTCCAAGTGCTTTGTCTTTGCCTCGAAGTGCCTGTTTGTACATGGATTTGGCGTCTTAGCTGCAACGCGACTTCCTGAGAAGTCGGTCAGTCACAAGCGACAAGACCGTTTTTTTACGGTCTATAGTTCTGCAGATAGGCCGGTATAAAAGCACCCGGGTATATCTCAGGGTTCGGTTTAAAAGCGGGGTAACACCTATCTGCGGGTACTTCGTTATACTAGGTACTTAGGTACCTATCTCCCTACCTCGGGTAACGTCTTGCTCCTTAGTCACGTACCTAGTTTTGTCCTAGAGGTGGCTGAGGCCACCAGCAACAACCAAACCAAACCGCCCAGCCACACACCACCTCCTTAGTTTCAATGTGGGCCTGCATTGTTTTCCACATGGATCGTATCATCGTGGTCCTAACCCTGTGTTTCGGGAACTCCTCTCAACAGCTTCGCTGACATTTTCTGTTTGATCTTCCACATTACCCATCGCTGTTTTCGCCAGAACAGCAATGTATTCTCCAGCGTTCAGATTTAGTCGCGACTTCGTAAAGCTTTTGTGCTCGTAATGACCATGATCGCAGTCATAATCAACATGGCGAATGCTCGCTCGACATTGCTCAAGCCTGCTTTAATTTTAGCTCTCCAGTTCCAAGGCTTATATGCATATATACAGGGATACGCTTCGGTGTTCTCTTGCCGTGTCGACCTTGAGTATCCAGGGGCCATGTGTTATGGCGAGATAGATGAGCTTGCAGATCAAGCAAGTCTCGCTGCCCACGAGAAGCCACACCTGCTCAAACGCGTGGGACATCGTTGGGGACAGGATCAGGAGTGCGATGAGGGTAGCGCCTCCCTAAGGGACACACAAACCAGGCTAAACATCTGCCCGAATCCGTTGATGACGATGTCGTTGCGGTGCTCAATCTGCTCACTCCATGCTAAGTCCATAGTCATCTTCCCACAAACTAATATCCACTCACATATATGTAGAAGACAGTGGGGGACCAGGCTGCTTTTGGAGAAGGCTAGACACCGCTGTTAGCGCCGCCGTCGACATCTTCCCCTCACAGATGCACGTAGTGTACTCGCTACGCGCACGGATATCAGGGGTATGATCGGAAGCGGTTCTAACTCCCGGACCCCGCTGCAAGGGTTCTTATCGACTCGATCTATACTATACCTCCGGACAATTATAGTTTGAGATGCCGATCATCGGGAGCGGCCTGTCCCTTTAGGATTCGTGCCACTTACGAGCACTTCAACAGCCGCCGTCGTCAGTAGTGGACAGACGAGGACGATGCCGATCGTTTCGATTATTTTGCGGCCTTATCACGCCATTGAGTGACCTCCCCCGGTAAACCGAGTTGTGTAGTCACGCGAGATGTTATCCATATGATAAAGACGACACGAAGTCCACCTGAATGCAGGTTAAATAAACCAACCCCCCCCCCCCCCCCCCCCCCGGTACGGGGGACGTAACTACGAACAGGAGCATCGGTAGCAGGCAAAGATTTTTACTTGGTGTTAATAGACACGACAGCGAGGATGTACTGAACTAACAAGCCATTTTACCGATAGGGACGGGACCTGATCGACGAGTTTATTCGGTTGTGTATAGAATTCTTTGCGTTTCCCTTCGTCCCCGTTGGGGTAATTGCTCTCGTGACATTACTGCGGCGGTGGTGGCAAAGGATGGAAACGATCTACTTCGGCACAATGCTGATCATGCAGGCAGAACGATTCAGGAGACCCGCGGACGCACTCTATTCTTCCGGTCTGATGCGTGCCGCTCAAGTTCGTCGACCTGAGACGGTGTCGGCTGGCTCTTTTGATCAATACACTCTTCCCCCAGCATCAGCTCATCTAATAGGTAACACAGGATCAGACACGAAGAGTGCAGGTGCTAGGATGATATGCACATTACCATGCAAACTGTGGGGGAGTACTCCAAAACCATATGCAGAACCGGAGCTATGCACCTAGGTATGTCCTACAGGTAGGCTGCGAGAAAATAAAGTGAGTACATAATCTCTTCCGATAATACACCCGTCAGTGCATTTGACGATATCGGATTGATTATCTCATGACTTTGCCAGGAGAACCAGTTGCTTTTATTGGATACCTATTCAACGGTTGTGTGTGAGTGGTACTCTGGCGCAGCAACCATCCAGAGAGCATGGCCATCTAGCGCCGCATGCACGCATGTAGGCGCGGTAGGATTGTACGATCCCGCAGCCGTAGATCAGTCCTCATGCATAGTTCCATATTAGATCTCATTCGGGCGATAAAACGAGGATACTACCGCCTGCCCCGGTAGCGTTTGCATGTATTGCATACTACGTCGCATTGCTCTGTAAACCCCCGCAATGGCGGCATCATGGTTGACCACAAGATCGACTCACTGTACAAACTTCTAGACTAACATTGAAGGCCTCATCGTTACGCTATCTGCATACATTCACCTTGCTAGGAGGTGAGATCCGCGGTGTTTCTGCACTATAGCTTTATGCGGATACAAACATGAAATGTTTACGAATTCCTTGACGCTCGTTCTAAGCCTATGATTCTCTGGCCTGAGACTGGACCAAAGCAGACGGGTTATCGAGCTTCCGAGAGGTCGCGCTGCATCGTACGCTATGCAATGCATTCACCTTGCCCCGGCACCTTAACGCAACCCAGAGGTCAAAACACTGCTCGCATGGTATACCAGGTGTGAAGCTGCCAAGACTTTCACCCGGCGTAATGTGGCTGGGCATCCCGACTTTGCTTTCCACTGGTTGTGTTGACTAAAGGAGCCTCTTAGTGCGCCAGGGCTACCTGCGAACGGTATATGTCTATTCATGCTATGCCTGGGATACTGTCGCGGCACCGCGGTCTGTCCTTGGCACGTATACACCAAGCATTCCTTCCAGTGGAAGTTCGCATGCTAACATTTACCTACTAGATAGCGTACACTAGTAGACAAATTTTTCGTCCGTGGCGCACAAGACGGAAATATCATTATCAACCTCGTTTTCTTATTGCAGCGCGAGGCCGATCTCTCGAGCTGCATGCATGACCAAACACTAAATCCATGTTGGCTGTTTGAGCTCCCATTCGACCGGCGCAACTGCAGATAAATGTCTGTATTAAAGTCTAAGAGCTGCGAGATAACACCCCTGACCCGTGAGGCTCGAGGACATCGTCATCTCCTTCCCTTTTTCGACGTTGACTCCACCAGGAAACGATTGATAATGTCTCGGCACTTGAACTACTGTGTCTCGGCGGGAATAATCCTGAGGTCGAGCGGAGATCGCTTAATGGCATTCTATACGTAATACGGCGAGGATGATGTTGACCCTGACAATCAGAAGAGTGGTGGGGTTTTGTGTCGAATATATGTACTGAAATGGATGGCCTTGAGATTCTTGCCTGGTCTTCAGACATACACACAACGTTAAGGAGATCGTTTCTCTGGATAGCCCTTCTCCGAATCGCAAGTCGCAGGACGACACAGTTGTCCCTCCACGGTGGATCTCGACTCGGAAGACTTTATACCCTACACTACTTTCACTTCGGAGGCCCAGAGAAAGGCTTTCTTTTAGCAGTATGGCAAGCAATATGGAAAAGCCGGCTTGTGGTAGCGGGGGTAAAGTGGGAGAATATGATGTTGGACTACATACACTCGGTCTCTGTGAGTACTTACTTAGGCCAAGAAAGGCGATCATCCAGATGTTGTATAGCTACTAACTCATTACATATAGTTCTCGTGTTGGCCGCTTCGATCTGTGGTACCTAGAATGGCTCTCCAACCCACTAACAGACGCCTCACTAACACATTTGTCTCTCTTTAGGAGCTGGTTTCCCAGTTATAGCTAAGAAGATTAAATGGGTCAAAGTTCCAACTAAAGTATTCTTCGCCTGTAAGCATTTCGGTACTGGCGTGCTCATAGCAACGGCATTCGTCCATGTAAGTCACACACTCCTCAGCTTTCGACTAGATTCGTCTCATCATAATCACCCCGACAGCTTCTTCCTACGGCATGGCTTAGCTTATCCAATAAATGCCTCCCGGATTTTTTCATTGTTCAGTATCCTCCCCTTCCCGGGATTATCATGATGGCGTCACTTTTCAGTCTGTTTATGATCGAAATGTGGATGAACAATAAGATGGGCGGACATTCCCATGGTGGTGCTCGAGGTTTTGAGGAGACACCTGATGTTGGCACAACCGTCGTAGCCGCCACAGCCGCCCCAGCCGTCTCACCCCCAAGGCCACAGCGATCCTCCACTCAGAGCAGTTTCGAAACAGACATATCAAGCCCTGTAGGGGAAGAGGCGGGGCAGAGCGAGTCCAAAGGAGAGGTCGTGGTGAGTGAAACGGCGGTGGCGGACGTAGAAGGTCAAGTGGATCCTCTTGTATACAGAAAGATGAACAGTAAGTGATTTTCGGAATCCCCCCCTTCCTCGATCAGCTAGAAGAAATTTTTCACTGACTATGGCTGGCGTAGTGAACATCACACTGCTTGAAGGAGGTATTCTTTTTCACTCGGTCTTCGTGGGCATTACAGTCTCCATTACGATCAATGGATTTGTTGTGCTACTTATTGCCATTATATTCCATCAGGTGTTCGAGGGCCTCGGGCTGGGCTCGCGTATAGCAGCCGTGCCATATCCCAAAGGAAGCAGTGAGTAACCAGCCATCCTTCATCCATTCACATATATCATCGACAGCACATCTTTCTTTGCTCGGTTGAGTTCCCATGTCGAAAGCTCCATCTATCACTAGAATATTCCATCTTAAGGCAACACCAACAGGAGAAGATATATATATATATTTGTAAACTTACTAACTTTCTCGTCCTCAAGTCCGGCCATGGCTCCTGGTCTTCGCATTCGGTACGACGGCACCTCTCGGTCAGGCCATCGGACTCGCAACGCGCAATACCTACGACCCAAATAGCGCGTTCGGGCTTATTATAGTCGGGGTTTTCAATGCAATGTAGGACCAGCCCCCCAGCCGCGAAGTCTCAGAAATCATCACTCACATATCGATAGCTCATCCGGTCTATTAATCTACGCCGCCCTAGTGGATCTACTAGCCGAGGATTTCCTATCTGAGGAATCTAACCACATACTTAGTACGAAGGAGAAGAAAATCGCCTTCATGTGGGTGATATTAGGCGGTACGTTTTCTCCCCTCCCCCAACGCTCGACGCTCAAGCTAACATGCCTTAGCTATTGGCATGTCTATTATTGGCGCTTTCGCCTAGACATTTCATCCAAATACATCTGAATTTGAACAAAGGTCGGCGGAGAGTTCTCCCACGAGCTGTTCGGTACAAACTTCACGTACATGACAATGAATTACCATCAGACAGGCCCAGAAGACTGTCTTGACACGAACCACCAAATGGCCAAAAAATCCGGCCACTCTCTTTTTATCTCTCACACGACGTGGGAAAAGGTGGCCCAGAGACAACGAGTGACGAGAGGGGAAACAGCAATTATAGCTCATATTGGGGGTTTAGATGAGCTGATATATCTATATACATTAGACCTTTTGTCGAATACTTGAAATGATTGCTTAAGTATAGATTACTCGAATACTACAATATGGCCATCACTGCACTGCACTGCACTGCACCAGGCACGCCCAGACCCTTAGATTCATGTCTTATTATTCCTGCCCTTGTCGTCGAACACTCAGTTCTGTCATCGTATCAAAAACAGCAAGTCGAAGGGTTGCTTGGCTCCCCAAGCCTCGACACCCCGCTGTAAACTCTGGCTACAATACCGACTCTTCCAAGATGTGTATGTAAACAAATAGGTGCATTCACACAAGAACGGGTGGAACAATCATACGAATGGGATACCAGTATGATCAATAGTCTCATGCACGTAACCCAGCGTGGAGACGTGAGAGAAGTAAGTAACTTAGGTAAGGGAACACCACGACAATACTGAACAGTGCCTGAACAGTGCCCTTTATCCTTCTTCCCTGAAGTGATTGGCACCGGCCACAAGGGTATTGTTTCGGCAGGCAACGGCGCGGACCTTGGCGTTGTCGCGAGGATCAAACGGCCGAGAGGGGGTTGGGTTCTCTACCTAGTTGTACTTAAGCGAGACTACAATAGTAACTAAGCATAGTAGAGATATACCCCGAATATTCAAATCGCTGGGACATGTAAATTGATGTTGTGGCGACAGGGTTGAGACGTTTCGCGCGTCGCTCAGGAGGAGGCCGGGGTCGTTGTGGAGCAAGCGGCTGTGAATTCGTTCTCGGATGAATGTGTATGTGTATGTACATAGTTCATGCCCAGTAAAATCTTCCTTGTTCACGTTGCTAGCAAGGGTAAAAAAAACTACACCTATTTTAGTATAGCGTTTTTACCCCTACCAGCAAAGGTACAATTTACAGTATGGATTCTACTTGAGTGTGGGGTCCATTTTGCTCCAGAAGCCAAGAATTAGCCGTACCCATAATACCTGGCATGAGAGAGTTAATAGGGGGTAGGAGAGTATATGTATATGTATCCATCTATATCTATCTATCTGTGTAATCGATATGGTGTTTCTAGCGATGCTGGATGATGGACGTTGATATTGATGTGACACTCATGATAGTGCTCGATCTATCTTCAGGAGTGAGCCACAATAGCTGCGAACCTAGGGCGGAGATAGATGCGGCTGTAGTCTTTCCGCTCATGGAAACTATCCACCCAGACCACTTTCGCATGAAATACTGTCTTCTTGCATATCGGAAAACCGTGTCATATTGCTAGCATCTCGCCGTGAGAGACCATGGCCAAGAAGTGACACATATAGTGCGAATATGGCACTTTGAAGGCAGCAGGATGACAATACATGCCCTTAAACAGACCGAATAACTCTTAACCATCCCTTTAGTAAATTTTTCCAATCTGGTGGCGGCCTTGACGATCGACCGGGGGGCGCGGTGGGCATCTGTTGTAGTGCAGGTCTGACAACTGGCTCCCGTACATTTCTACCGAAGGTCACTCGAAGCGCGAGAATGGCAAATAGGGCTTTGATCACCCAACGAAGACCAGGATATTCATAAATCGACGCCAGAAATGCGAAGCAATACGCCAATGATGCCTCATTAGAAATAGAAAAAATGCCAGGGATGCAAGTAACCAATTCACCGTTCACCCAATCGCTAGGGCTCTCGCCCGATTCTCGTACACACGAACACATGCATACGAGGCAGGGCCAAGGATCCACGCATAGAGGAGGCGTCTTATAATCCAACCCCCTGATAAACTAACCCTCATAGCTTAGCCTTCGGCTGTGTTAAGCCTTCACGGCCTAGTGGTTACTTCATTGATGTTCTCGACGTTCGGGGTGTTTAGAACACCTTACCCTTGTAGTCCTTGGGCGCTAGGATGACGTTGTACTCGAGCTCCAGCTCAGCCTTGTCGTCGCCTTCGAGGGGTTTGAAGTCAACGACGAGGTCGTCCTTGACAGCGAAGACGGTGTCGGTGGCCAGCCAGGGATCATTCTTAGGATACAGCTGGGTGGTGCAGCCCTTGTATTCGGCGTGTGTGACCTACCACACGAGTGACATTAGCCTAGGGAGCCAGCGGTCAGGAACGAGCGACAACTTACCATGATGTGGATGTGAGCGGGACGCATGGGGTGGCGGTCCAGCATCTGCAACAGCTGGTAGGAAGGACCATTTGTGGGCAGCGAGTACGCTGTAGGGTGGTAGCAGTAGAACCAGTATTTGCCGTTCTCGTCGGCGCGGAACTTGCCCCGGAGATTGTTGGGGGACTGATTCTCGGGGTCCTGGAAGTCGTACTTGCCGTTGGATGAGGCTTGCCAGATGTCGAAGACGGCGTTGGGGATGGGCTTGCCGGTGACCAGGTCGCTTATAACACCGTGCATAAGACACACGCGGCCTGTGGGAGCCGGATTCTGGATGATAGTGCCTCCGTTCTCACGGAACGGGGCGTCGGGGGACCAGAAGGGTCCGAGAATGGCCGACGACGTGGGGTCGACGCCAGTGTCGGAGATGATCTTGTGGGCGATCTCATCCACGAGGCTGAAATTTGTTAGCATGGCTTGGGCTTGTCTCGTTACTATATACACCAGTTTATAAGAGAATATATATGCAATATACTAACGTTTCAAGACCGAGGATGTCGGAAATACGGTGAGACTCATTTCTAGTCTTGTTTGATTCAACGTAGATACGGCCGAGTTCATTGACAAAGTGAACACCGGACATCCACTCGTCAATGGTCAGCTCAACTTCGCGGGAGAAGTCGTGAAGATGCCGTATAAAAGCGCTCAGAACTTGTCGATTTCGAGGCGTCACATTAGTGCCCATTGTGTCGAGGACATGCTGGGTAAACTTGGGATCGAATCTTGAAGGCTGACCCGGCTGTGCGGTGTTAGATACACCGGCGCTTTCTGGTGGCGTCATCTCGAAAGTGGGATATTACGTGGGAAGAAGCTAGGGGGTATACGGGGCGGGATCGGGATCGTTGTTGATAGTAGTTGATGATGAGGATGATGGGCGAAGCAGGAAGACAAACAATAACATGATGGGCATGGAACTTCTTTATGTATCTGCTTGCTTCATTTCCTTCATCCACCAGTCAGTCCACCGTAAACCAATTCACTATAACTGGTAGCAAGTGGTAGTGAACCCCGCCACTATCCATGTCCCCGGTGGTGGATCGGCTGGATCTCGCGGAGTGTGGTCGGTTCATTGCGGGTTAAATATCACCCTTAGTAGGAACCCTCTTTCAATGGGGTCCTCACGAGTGATCAATATCCCACCGTCCCAACTAAATTGAGCCATGGTGCCTTTGGTGGGATAATAGTTTTGACTGAAGTCTTGAAAAATTGGATCCGTGACAATAGCTATGCTGCCATATCACCTAGTGCAAACGTATCATAGACTCGTAGGCGCATGGTACGGCTTCTTCGCACCTTAAAGGAGTCAATAATAAAGGGCGGTGGGGGTGATCCAGAGCCCGTTTAGGGTGCATACAGCCAGAGCTTGCCTCATCTCGATACAGGCATTAGCCGTCGAGGTGCCCCGATGGTCTGACCATTCCCGGGAAGTAGACATGGAAAGCGTTTACCCGGGAAGACAACCGGGAGAGCCTGACGAAAGTGTAGCGTAATGAGTCGAGATGCCGGAACCGTATTTCTCCATCTTGGCCGTGTTCCGCTCGCTAGTGTGCCGTTTCTCCTGGATTGACCCGCAGAGCGCATTCCAGGCGTGATCATCTACCGCCTGCCGAACCGACCTGCTGTAGGTAGATGGGGACGTCACTCGTGGTTCTCCAGAGCTCTGTTCCCATGGCCAAATCTGGTGCTGATCATCTCCACCGACCCCAAATCTAGCCTATCGACTAGACGGCGCTAGTGTAGTTTGACCAGCCCCAAGTCTTCCCCACGACCAATGGTAGGAATGATAATTCGACAGGAACCTCGTCGTTCGTCAATCTAGTGCGGGGACATGCTTGACAAAAGAGGCTGCCTCGATGCCGTTGGAGAAGCCGTCATGGTTTATTTTCTCCGATCCGTCTGAACCAGTGGGGTAAGAATGTGAGCACATGAACCCTCGCACCGGCGGGTTCATATCTTCTGGTGCACTGTCATTGTCTTCAGTAGTTGCACAGGTTATCAAACATCGAGAGCGGTCTGCATTATCTTGCACACACATTCGTCGTACACGACCAGGCGGTTCGAACGAATGCGTGCTGCGAGTGTCATCTCCACTTAAAAAAAGGCCTCGCGTAGTCTCTATACGCAGTCCAAGATGCCGCTTCATCACTTGATGATAGGAACTTGGACGCCGCCAGGGGCCATATTCACCGTAGCCTTCGACGACGAGAAACTGACGCTGGAGTTGGTCAAACGAACGGAGATCCCCCATGACGAGCCCATCTCGTGGATGACCTTCGACGTGAGTCCAGAGTGCCCCGATCATGCTCGTCGCTTACCCATTGCCTCCTCCCAGCATGCCAAGAAGAACCTCTACGGGGCGGCGATGAAGAAATGGTCTAGCTTTTCCGTCAAGAGCCCGACAGACATTGTACATGAAGCCTCGCGCCCAATGAGCCACGACCGTAAGCCGACAGAATGCCGTTTAATAACAGTCCCCAACGCCTTCGCCTGTGTAGCTACTCTCTAACGTGGAAATGGCTGGATCAAAGCCCAAGCAAGTCTAGCTACGACCAATACACGCGCCATCTTCCTCCTCGCAGCGCAACAACCCCCTTACGCCGTCTACTGTAACCCTTTCTACTCCCACGCCGGCCATGGGAGCGTCTTCTCGGTCTCGTCGTCAGGCGCACTCGCGGACAACATGCAGAATTTCCCCTACCAGGCGAACACGGGGGTTCACGGTATGGTGTTTGATCCGACGGAGGCATACCTGTACTCGGCGGACCTCAAGGCAAACAAGCTCTGGGTTCACAAGAAGACCTCCGCTGGCTCGGTGGAGCTCGTGGGCAGTGTGGATGCGCCAGACGGCGGGGATCATCCGCGATGGGTGGCGATGCACCCGTCAGGCCAGTACCTGTATGCGCTCATGGAAGCGGGCAACAGGCTCTGCGAATACGTGATCGACCCGGCGACGCACATGCCGGTGTACACGCACCACTCGTACCCGCTGATCCCGCCAGGCATCCCCAACTCAACCACCATGTACCGCAGCGACGTCTGCGCGCTGACGAGGTCGGGGCGGTACCTGTTTGCGACGAGCCGGGCCAACAGCTTCGACCTGCAGGGCTACATTGCGGCGTTCCGGCTGCGGGACTGCGGGTCGATCGAGGCGCAGCCCTGCCTCAGCGCGACGCCGACGAGCGGCGGCCACAGCAATGCGGTGGCACCGTGCGACTGGAGCGACGAGTGGCTCGCCATGACGGACGACCAGGAAGGGTGGATCGAGGTGTATCGATGGAAGGACGAGTTCCTCGGGCGCGTCGCGCGGTGTCGCATCCCAGAGCCTGGGTTTGGCATGAACGCCATCTGGTACGACTAGAGAGGCGTTCGGTTCGACCGGCCAAGCGACAGATAATAGATAATAGCACCCGATTCTCCCATTCCCAATCCCAATCCCTTCCGACCAGCCGATCTCGGGCGCGTGGTATGTGACCGGCGTGCAAAACGGCGCATCGTGAAGAGGGAAAAGAAGGCAGCCGGGCTTGGAAATGCAACGGTATGCATGTGCCCAGTCCACCCCGTCGCGATTGTGATAGGTCTTGTCTGCCATGATAAAGTTAAACGAGATAGGTGGTCATCTCGGTAGGGGTAGTCTTGGAGACTTGCGGGCTTGGCGACGTCATACCCACGACCCTTGCATGCAGTAGGTAGTATACAACTTACAAGGTAGGTACCTCCAGAGTGAGGTACTACATACTACCTAGTAAATGGATAGTGCAGCGTAGGTGGAGGTACTACATAGGTAGCTTAGGGTGTGGGAGAGACCCTTGGTAGGTACTTATTTTACCTGCATACACCTACTCACTTCAAGTTCTTACTTTCACCCGGAGAGCTTATACTGGGAGCTTTACCTCCCAATATCTGCAATTGGTTCAATGTTCCTGTCTAAGTACCTAATCTACACAATACTTACCTAAGTAGTAGATACCTCTAGCTACTAAATCCTGAGGTACCCACCATGAGGCTCCTGTAAGTCCTCGTAAGCATAAGGGTATAAGGTAGCGAGAGGTACGCTAACCGTACACTACATTAGAGTGCACAACGTGTGCAGTAGTGGAAGACTTGGCTAGAAGGTTTCTTGATGCAGAACCCTGTCGGATTGACTTCAAATGTTCCAACCAACCAATCCCCCCTTCGTTCTCCCTCCCTCCTCTGCTCCACCTCGGTTATTTATTTCACAAGCCTAGTCCCGCCCACTGTGTGGTCAACCACCAGACAATTCCAGCTTCTCCCGAGGAGCTTCCGGCCTCGAGCTGCCCCAGATCATTCATTCGTGTTCTAGATATAGCTACCTACTATCCCGATAGTCTAGGTAGAGAGCAAGACGGGCCACGTGCTCCATTGTTGCCCGCACAGATCGATCAAGTCTCACCGTCGTCCCGAACTGCCAGTTGCAGCCCCCCCGAGGCTGGCCCAGCTGTGTGCTGCTCATGCCGATGCCTCGTCGCCAGAATGGCCATCTCCTCCATGCTCGTACGGCTGTCCTAGGCTTGGCCAGGGCTCTGTTCGCCGGTCTTGCCGCCGCCGCCCCGACTCACCCGCAACCCCTCGGCCCCCGCGATCATCATGACAACGTCCCCGAGGCCGAGGGCAGTGCCCTGTGGGTGCTCTATGCCATATCCATGGCCCTCGTGCTCCTCGGCGGTGCCTTTGCCGGCCTGACCATCGCGCTCATGGGCCAGGACGAGATCTACCTGCGCGTCATCTCCCTCGACCACGAAGAACCCCAGCACAAAAATGCGAACCGCGTTCACCATCTTCTCAACCGCGGCAAACACTGGGTGCTCGTCACATTGCTCCTGTCTAACGTCATTGTAAACGAGACTCTGCCCGTCGTTTTGGATCGGTGTTTTGGCGGTGGCATTGCCGCCGTTGTCGGGAGCACTGTTTTGATTGGTACGTACGCTTCCTCCCTCTCCGTCTCTGTCTCCCTCCCAAATTGCCACAAGTGCCCTTCTTGGGTTTGCCATGTTGATGATTGTGTCTTGCGCCCACCCAGTCATCTTCGGCGAGATCATCCCACAGTCCCTCTGTGTTCGCTATGGCCTCCAGATCGGTGGCTACATGTCGAAACCCGTCCTGCTTCTTATGTACATGATGGCCCCTGTCGCCTGGCCGACTGCAAAGCTTCTCGACTGGCTTCTCGGCGAGGATCACGGCACTATTTACAAGAAAAGCGGCCTCAAGACTCTCGTCACCCTGCACAAGACTCTCGGCGAGGTCGACGAGAGGCTGAACCAGGACGAGGTCACCATAATAAGTGCTGTTCTGGATCTAAAGCGAAAGGCTGTCGAGGAGGTTATGACACCCATGGACGATGTTTTCGTCATGTCCGAGAACACCGTTTTAGACGAGAAGACGATTGATCAAATCCTCGATGCCGGCTATTCTCGAATTCCTATACACCAGAGTGGTAATCCCACCAACTTTATCGGCATGCTTCTAGTCAAGATTCTCATCACCTACGACCCCGAAGATGGGAAGCGCGTAAACGATTTTGCTCTTGCCACCCTACCCGAGACGCGTCCCGAGACTAGCTGTCTCGATATCATTAACTTCTTTCAGGAAGGAAAGTCTCACATGGTGCTCATATCCGAGTTTCCTGGCGAGGATCACGGTGCCCTCGGGGTTGTGACCTTAGAAGATGTTATAGAAGAGCTCATTGGGGAGTAAGTCGTCACGGAAACGAGATTCTTGTCTCAGACTGCTAATAGAGGATTCCCCAGGGAGATTATTGACGAGTCTGATGTCTACGTTGATGTACATAAAGCTATTCGCCGGGCCCACCCGGGACCCCATGCTCGAGCTCAACGCAAAGATCTAATGGACAGGGATACGGCGATAAGAGATGGCATGCTTATTGAACTAGCCGAGGAAGAAGCGGAGGAGGGAACCGACGATCAACCCAGGCAACCTAAGCGAAACTCGTCTCTTAATGGAAGAGCCGGAGCCTCCGTCTTGTCACAGAGTCCGATGACGACGACTTTGCTCCTGAGGAGAACTTCTGCCGACCAAAATGGCAAAATGGTGCACACGACAGTTCCCGTCAAGACAAACCTCGAGGATATGAGAGATCACTTCAAAAATCTTGGCCCATCCAACCCTGCATCGAACCCAAAGAGTACTCGAGTCTCGGCGGTCAAGATCAAACCAGGGCTGACCACTATCCCGACAGTCCAGCCCTTGTCCGGGTCGGTAGACGTCATCCCGGGGTACCCACACGGCGGAGTAGACGAACACACAAGTCTGCTAGGGTCTCACATAACCGCCAAGGACGGAGTTCAAGCTCTACATCATAGCCATTACGGATCCCCCAGCTCTACGAAAGTAGATTTACAAAAGACTACTGTCGTCACTGCAGACGATAGCCAGCCACTAGGCAAAGAACACAATATCTTGCGGACGAGACAATCAACATCGAGCGAGGGCACCACATCGCCGACAGATAGCGGTGAAGCAGAACCGATTGTGCGGCGAAGGGGACATGTTCGAAGTGGCAGTATCACGGAGAATATCGTGGAGGCAGGCGGCATACGGAAGGTCGTCCTCGAGGCTAACAGCTCTTCGGAGTCTGAAGAAGACAACGAGAGTCGCATACCAGGGACACCATGTGACGGAGACAAGTCTCTCACGGACAAGAGAAAGAAGAACAGACGCAGGACAAGAAAAGGCGGTTCATAACGACCTGGATAGCGGAGGAGACCTGTTCTGCTGAAACATCAATGAGGGAATGATCTTCTGAGCAGCCCTAGTATGGCTCAGCCATATATAAAACCAGTCGCTAGAGTTAAGTAGGGCTCTAAACCTGGGCCCGAGCTTGTTGGGGTTGGTGGCGGTCCTTTGTGCCATAGAAGCATGTAATGAATGGTATGGAGTACACATAGATAAATAAAGAAAGCGTACTCGTTCAAGGTCCAAGTCCCTCCCCACCCAAGGAAAATGTCACCATCATCGTCTACCGTTGAGCGTTATATAGTTGCATTGTGGATCGAGACTTGCCACTAGGGCAAAGCATTTACGACGAGGTGTTGAAGCACTAGCCTTGGTCGATATGTCGCTGCGCTCGTCTGTAACTCGAAGGTTATTAGAGAACATTTAGCACAGGGAAGCAAGTCATGCATACAAGGCCACTATATGCGTATAACTCTATCTTTGTCCCCAACAAAACCTGCTCTTTGTCCCACAAAGCCTTTCAATACGAAGTAGGCTTTTAGAAACAATGCCTCTTGTTGTCCTTGGACGTTTTGTTCTATATAAAGCTAGGATATCGCCACTCGCCGTTCTTTCTTGTTGATAACAAAGCTCAATACACATCCCGTCATCCCATTCCCAATTCCGGTGAGTCTAATTACTCGCTTCTCTTCAATCTGGATCGCATCCTATCTACGACCCAGCCTCTCACGTAAAACTCGGCAACCAGCTGCCTATTCCGCAGGGAAGGTCGGGCGTCCGTTTCTCTCAAACGTAAGCAACCAGTCTCTTCCTCCCACCACAAAATGGAGTCTGGGATCAACGTTGCACCGCTTCTTACTCATGAAGATATTGAATACCTGCTACGGCTCACCAGAGTACTCGGTGAGAGCCCCGAACCAGCCAGACAACCCGTGCAGGCTGACGTTGACGCGAGTGGAGACGTAATCATGACCGACGTTGGAGATCCCCCAGACACGTCACACTATGTGGTAATGGTCATGGGCGGTGGGTCCATGTTAAATATCAACACGTCTCAGCCTCAGCCTTGGGTAGCTGATCCTCAACAGCCCGGCTTGATGTATGCCTTGATGCCGGGGAAATTAAGGACAATCACGCTCGAAGCGGGTAGGATACACTTCTCTTTCGAGTGAGTTAAGGTCAAGGTGATCTTAGTTGAATTAATTGAAGCCTAGTTTCTCCAACTAGAAAACCTCTTGCTAGGCAACTCTTCTTTGTGGCAATGTATACTGGGGAAGCATAAGCGTTAGAAGTAACGTTGACCCAACTGCTCATACCGATGGCGCCAGGTCGCCCCGATCTAAACAAGGTGATCACGAAGCGCAGCTCTGATACACTATTAACTTGATGAGTACATGTCCAATAGTTCTCCAGATTGCCGGTCATCCGTTCAACCTCAGTTTTGAAGCACATGCTCATAGCCTGGCTGATCCTTCAAGGAATTCTAGGCGTGAAGCGAAGGGCATTAGGAATTGGATAGAGACACAGCAGCGGCGAATCGCAGGGACAGGTATTTAGTACTGGCGGCACTGTAGAACAGGAAAACATAGAGCGAACGTGGGAAGCCGGATAACGAAGCGCCGAGGCTAGGGGCGCACGTGGACGAGATAGACATGGTGTAGGCACAAGGGCGAAGGAAAAAAAAGAAAAAATGTGAATCATGTTTAGGGTTGTCTAAGCATCATTATGCACGGCACACGAGGTCGCGAGATCGTCAAAAAATCTGTAGACTAGGCAGATAACTTGAAGCTACACCATTTTTGGCTATCTACCAAGACTCGTAACACGTTAAGATGAAGTAATATTGGTCGAACTTAAGACACTGGAAACAGCACACGAAAGAAAAGCGATCATGCATGTCTATCTACCGGGCCTCCGTGTCAGTCATGGATATCACACACATAATATCAGGTCGACTCACACAGATAGATCGACAGAACCGAAGGATGCGGACAGCCCCAATATCGCCAGCGACCTATCTAGGTAGGGTCGCAAGGCTACCAAGGAGCCCACGTCATCTCGTAATTTCGCCATTTAAGTGCGGTGTTGTCATCATCCCTTCAAGTTCGGTACTCCTACGCATATAAGCCATGTAAAACCAGGGCTGTACCCGGCCGTTTTACCGCAGAGGCCGATGTCAGATGTCAGATTCAGCCCCGTATCTCAACTCCGTTGTAACTTTTCGACAGCGGGATAACGAATGTGTGTTTTCCATGGAAAATATCGAGAGACGACTTGTGATGGTTTTTCTCATGCCCGTTGGTCCACATCTGAATTAGCGATAGAAATCAACGATGGAAGAACAGCATCAATCTACTAGATTAACTACCAACCTCTCTCCATTCCGGACACGGGGTCGGTGTTGGGTATGATGAGATGATTCTGTCCCATAACCATTACAATGGCTCGACTGCAGGGAACTTGAGTCTTGTCGTCCAATCTTAATGACTCTTTGACACTATTGCCCACCGCCATTTTGCTAGTGCGATCTAAAGCAATGCAACGCGCCAGCGAAATGTCTACCTCATATATAGGTATCGCGTGGGTGAGCTGTCGAGCGAGGGTTTGATTCCTAGCAGCGCCATTGGCGCTCCCTAGTTGGCTCAGCATCTCCTACGATGTCCGGCAGCCTTGTCCTGCCTTATGTGCCATTGCCTCAGTCAGTCAGTTACCTTCCAAAGGAACAACTGCCGGGTACTGCAGGAATGAATATATAGATATACACGCACATAGAGATACACAGATACACGCGCTCCGTAAACACTGCTTGCAGGGCAATCGAGTCTCTGCAGTGATATGGATTTCCTGTCGGTGTAGGGGATCGTCCTGTCCTAGTACTTCTCACTATCGTGAAAGGTGAGAGTTCTGCAGCTTAGCCAAGAGACCTAGGTTGGAACTTTACGGGCTCATCGGGTGTAATATTACCATGCCTTCTATTAATTCTCCAATCGACCGCCAAAGTGATAGGCTTTAGGCTAGTCAATCTTGCCCGGCCTTCCGGACACTACCCACACGGACGTGCCCCGTTGTCACGAGACACTCTTAGGCTATCATGATTCCAATTGTCTACAGATGTCGTGTCAAAAATAGTACCAGATAGATTGACCGCTGCGAAGTATTCTCCGACCGTGCGTACACACGTGCATACATAGGGATAATGTTGTTTTGGCCTGCGGCCGCTCTCGCCGTATAGGTATGCTACTCTCTGCATCAGTATCGGCTAGCGTTGCGTCAGCCGTATAAGCAAAGGCGTTCTTGGCTCGCATGACAATTCGGGAGATCTCCCTGTAGTTAGATGATGTATACTATATACACTAGAGACACAGTGGACACGTACTGTACCCTAAGCCCGAGGGTCCCAGAGGCTCCGGTGGCAGACGCCTACTGTGCCTACGGACTCCGGCATCGTCGTGTGCGGCAGATCAGTAAGACTACAGGCATGAATTCCCCTTCCTGCAGCAGCACGTCGGACACTGCGTCCGAGAAGGGATGCGCGAGAGCCAGTCGGATATCAACCTGGTTGATGGTGGCAATCCCGAGCTCTTCGAGTCCCGAGAGCCTCCACTCACGGAGTGCAGCTGCACGTACTGTGCTCTGGCTGTCACCGCCGCGGACACGCCCGCCTCGATTCTGTCTCATATGTGTATATAGGTAGTGTCGGGTATATGTAGGTCTTGTCAGTGAGGCGGCACGGTAGTGTAGATGGCCGTCAGTTCGCTGTAGCCGGCAGAGCCGTGTCTTCGATGATCGGAATGGGCTCTTCACACTCCCTACGTTCTCCGTGACAGGCATACCTAACTAACATTCGTCCCATCACGGTTGCTTATTAGGCGACGCCTCACCGTCATGTCTTACGGTCGCGCCAACGCCATCACCATCATACCCTGGTACTGTCCATCGGAAATGATACACGTGACGTTTCGAAACTCAAATACGCGTGTATGTAATGTTGGCCCCCCCCCTCGCGATGGGCTGAGGCGCAAACAGAGCCACAGGCGAGTGAGCGCTTCCATTCCTCCTGCTGCATGCTTATCTGGTAGATACCGGTGGACGGATAGATAGCACGTTGACGGCTACCTAGTCCAAAGCCGAACAAAGGAGCCGTGCTCATTCACCATCCCTACATGGGTGGTGGGAAGCGCGCGTCCCCTGGCCACCCTCCCTTGTCGACGAGCTGAGGAGATGGCACAGGTCCGTCGAATCGATCCATGGTCGTCAGTTCGGGGAACAGCCCAACATAAGCCTCCCTGGGCCGTCTTACCCTACCTGCATCTCCTCGTCTCGCATATCTCGAAATCGCCATGGCACTATTGGTACAAGGGACCAGTCACGACAGGCCTGGGGCTACCCCGCAGATGACTGCTTATCAAGGGAGCGTTTTTGTTTTTCCTTGCATGGATTAGCGAGTCCAACTGCCTGGGATGCGACAGTGTTTGTGCATGAAATTGGATTGACCGGCCATGACCCTCATCTCTCTGGGGATAGTCCCAAAGGGGTGCGAAATATAACGGTTCAGAGCCAAACCTTCCACTGCATCCTGTCCTCCCCCTGCCCCTGCCCCGGTTGGTCGTCCAACGAGCGAGCATACTGCATGGGGGTTTACTGGAAACGCATTGAAAGCCGACGCCTGGTTGTGAAGTTGCAACGCCACTTATCCAGTCCACAGCCCAAGTCACCATCGAAGTGGGAATTACATAAACGAAGTGTGCGAGGCGTCGAAAGCCCACACACGTACCTTACGTAGGGCAGTGGAGAGTTGCCGGGTTAGCACGGGTCACTTCCGGCATGTGTTCCCGCCGTCTTGGAAAAAGCTTGATTTCGCGTTCGCCTTTCTATCCTGGGAAGTAGGGTTGGGTTGCGGGGATGAGGACAACACAGAAATAGGAACCATCCCCGTGCTGGACACATCGTATGCGGGGAGGGGGCGCTTGTACCTTCTTCAATCGAAGTTTGATATCTGAGGTGAGATTCAAAATATGTAGATAATTAAGTCACTTGTCTCATGCTAGACTTTGTTTGTTACGATCTTGTACCAGATACTTCATCAATAAACACGAGGAAACAAGTGAAACAGACAGAAGCCGTGACGAACCCCCACGTCCTTCATTCAAGGGGGACTTGCGAGTTGACCGCACTTTTACTAGTATCAACGGAGAGCGTTGATAGTATTTGACAGTGGAAAGGACTAGTGCTACGCGGTGGCTTGACCGTTATGACTGCGGCTACAGAGAAAAGGTTCTAGACATGCCGGCCCCGGCTACGGAACAATAATGACAGCATCCGGACAACTCGCACGATAACATATTTAGGCATAAACGTTTGGTAATGACAAATGATATCTCAAGCTAATCCTATCTATCGACATCCCCAAATGATCAAGTGGGCTTCTTTTACAAAGCATTCAGTTAGAATAACAAGACGGCCATGCGCCAACCTTGATATGTAACCTCTACTGATTCCCGAATTGTCCAAGAAGTACAAAACGACCTCTCAAATCCAGGCGCCCAGCAACGGGTTGAAAATTTTATCTCTGCCAGGAGCGAAAACACTCGCGTCAATAGATTTGACACCGAATGCCGATATACGCAGAAGCGTATTTGCTGGCATGCCTATAGCAAAGAAAAAAATAGAGTAAACAAGATGACGTTCGGGTAAAAGGTTTGACCTGAGAACTCGTATGACACGTGACAATATTGTCACGTTTGAAACACAAGAACCGACTTACACTGGCCGCCTGTAGTCGACTAATTGATTGACAAGTGAAGCTGGATGGGCTAAGTTGAACAACTCGTGTCTACGCTTGTGCGTATACCCTGGTCGACACCATGACTTGCGAGGGCCTTGCAGCTAACATGCAGAATGGGGGGAGAGAAAAAAAGTGGCGTCACGATTCCATGGTAGTGGAGTATGGATGACCTCTTGCGCTGCCTGTCGGCACTCTTAGACATGTCCGGGGCCACAGTTCGGATGGTTGGGCTCGTTGGAACATTGATCGATGAGAATGATGTCATGTGATGTTGCCGTTCAGACGAAATGTGAGAGATGGGTTCCTCGTTCCTATACCGCATGTAAGTGCCTGTCAGGGCACATGTCTTTTCCGTGGTACCGCATTGGGTGGGAAAATGTCCCAAAGAAGTGAGGACTGGTCGGCCCCCAGATTCTGCCTAACATATGACACGAGCATGAATGCCATGGGTAGGACTAGGATATCTCCGGCTTACCTCCAGATAAACTATGCCGGGCGAAAGCGCATGGCATGTGACGACCTTACCTAACTATATTGAACTGCGATCGCTATTCGTTGGAGGATGGCAATAACGCAAGCTTCTAGAAGTAGAGGGGATACACAACGAGACCCAGGAATTTGGCACCTCGGCCAGTTATTGGAAGCCTCCGACCCAACTTACCTGAGGCGCTTATGATTGGGCGCAGACAGGCTACATCCCTGTTATTGGAGACGCACTGAATAAGCAACAAGGAGGGGTCTTGTTGTCGATTCGAGGTCACCAGCAGCCGAAACACGCAGCTTGTTGCCACCGCGGTCGCTGCATGAGGCAGGAATAGTATAGTCAGGAAGATTTGCTTTTCTTGTAGTCCAAGTCAAGTCGAGGCAAGATCGAGGCTAACGCTGGCTAGTAAGTCTAATGCCTTAGCTCAGTGCGAAAAAAACCCCTAAATATCTCGGTACCCAGAAAGAGGAAAGTATAAGCGTTGCAGGGAGAAAACTCGGGCTTACAGGATGAGACCTTGGGAGCCGAATATGTGGGGGTTAATAGAGGAAAAAGATGAGAGTGGGTGGGCTTGAAGACAATATGCACTAATGGCAAGACGTTCTGTGCCACCAGATTGCATAGACCATGCATGTAGACATCATGATCCCAGCAGCTCCCCTGCCGAGAAAAGCCGGGGCAAGAGTGCAGGGTTGCTGACGAGATTTAAAAATAATAATAATCAATAGTTTCGATCATGCAGCAGAGGATCGAATGCAGCAAGATAATGCTAGATCCTCGGTGGCTTGTAATGCGCTAAGCGCGGGCATTCAACCTGACAGTTTATGGAGGCAAGGAAATGCGGTTGCAGCGGTTGCAGAGGGTACAGATACCTAGTAGAGAAGGAAGGCAAAGTATTGTGTTGTGCTGCTACTGGGAAGCAGGGCAGCCAAGTATTCCGACCAGGAGCCCCCACGTTGAGGTTTGTGTTTGTTTGGTTTGCACAAGACGCAGGAGACTGGGCCGCTTTTGCAAGGTAGCTTTGGGAACTTGACTGTAGAGTAGACTGGGGACGAGATAACCATGATTGCTCGTTTGAAGTTACGGAGGGGCGGCTAGGCCAGCTCTCCCAGCTCATTGGAAGGTATAACGTAACGCCACGGGACCTTTTACCCGGGAATCCTGATACTGGTTCACCCGAGGCGGGTGAGTCTGGGGTGTCCAGAATGAGATATCCGAGATGGACGGCAGCCGGCAGAGTTTGACAGTGTGCCTGTTAAAACCAGATGGGAGAGATACAGGTGGACCTGGACGCCTGGGGGATGGGATTCAATAAGCAAGATAAGGAGAATCAGAAGATGAAAGGAAAAGAGGAGTTCAGCGTGTTAGCCTCGTGAGGGAGATGTCGAGGGTCGAGGATCGAGAGCGGATGGTGAACACCAGTCACTTGTAGGCGGCCGAGGAATCTTCTGTCGAGGCTATGGCCCCATCTTGCATCGTCGCGGTTGCAGGTGAGATCCGGTCAGATGGGAATGACGTTGCAGGGCATTGGCCTTGCACACCGCCAGAGGCGCAGGTACCTACCTACAAGGCTGACGCTAGAGAGGTGCAGGTGTGGTCATATATAGAGGGACAGGGACGGGAAAAGCTGGACGACATGGCAAAATAGACATGGTCGGGATAAGTCGGACGTGCCCAAGGCGACCCCGTGATGACAACCATCGCCGTCGTCGTCGTTGTTGTCGCAGTTGTCGTCGTGACCTGACGACCCGATTATTTGACGGGTGGATTGTGTCATTTGTCGCGTCATTCATTGAGTCATTGATTGATTGCACCACAAACCGGGTCTTCACGGACAAATACCTACCTATGATCGGTGCGTTAGTCACGGGTAGGCACGGAAGTGGTAGGTAGAAGGTAGTTGGGCGGCGGGTGTGGTGGTAAGGTAGAGAGATTCGACGGTGATGCCCCGGTACGAAGAGGCGGTGGATCAAAGATGATAGGTGATGGTGTATGCATGATATGTAGCGTATATATGATGTATTTCTACTGCAACAACTAGAGCGGCCGAAGAAGAGAGAGGGAAACGTAGGGCCGGACAACAGAGCAAACAAAAACAAAAACAAAAACAATGGAGTGGGAACCGTGTTTGGAGTGCGAAGAGGAAGAAAAGAGCAGATATGACTTCCAATCGTCCAGGATGTGGTAGGTAGATGAATGGGCAGAGCCCGAGAGCGGTCAGCAGAAGAGAAAAAGTTTTCTTTCTTCGTACAAATAGGGAACAAACTCTGGACAGGTCGGACAGCGAAGAATAGGTACCTACCGAGGCGAAGAAATAGGGGCGAGGAGTTAGAAAAAACAGGCGAACAGGTACCTACTGTACACCAGCGTACCGAAGGTGGGTAGACTAAAGTAGGGTAGTATGTACCTACATAGGTTAGTGCCTATGGCAAACTACCTAGCGCTACCTGTTTAGAGCAATGATTAATTCACTATAAATCGCTTAGGGCTTGCATGGAGTCAGTTTGGACTTCATGTTGATATTTTAATACCAACTTGCCTATAGGAACAGAAGTACCAGACTACATAGATGTAGGTAAGGTACCGAGGTACGTATAGGTAAGTAGGTACATATGTAGTAAAACGAGCAGCCAAGATGGCTCTGTGCACCACCTGGGCACCTCTACACTACTTCGGTCCGGTTAATTTCATTCTTGGGAACACATCTAGAAACCCTCTGAAACAAGTCTGCGATCCGCACTGTCTATTTTTCTATTTAGGTCTTTCTTTTTTAGTGTTAATAGCGAGCAGGTCGCCCACATCTGTGTTACCAACCCAGTCGTATTATTTCACCACTTTAGGTCAACCCAGCTCTTTCAAGTCGCACAATTACGTTGATCTAGTCTTTATATCATGCCAGAAAATACCATGTCCTAATAAAAGATCCAGTCGGTTAAAAAAGACCTTTCCGATATCCAGAGGGAGAGAGAGAGAGCGTAGTACAAGAAACGGAGCCAAGGATGATGTGATATAATACGCGTAGAGCATTCATTAAGAGGGCCTTGGGAGGCAGATCTGGTTACAAACGTGATTTGATCGCTAACTAATGTACCGGCCGGATGAGATGACATTGCATGGCATGTCCATAGAAGTAAGACAAGGCAAAAAATCAAAAATTACTACTTTACACTTGCTACCCAACAAGTAGAGTACATGTCTCTATGTAGATGCTATGATAGATGTGAGGAACCTGATGTCACCACACGAGGATAATTTGAGTTGTAGAGTTGGCCTCACAATGCATCGACGCCACGAGAGCTACCCAATCACGAGGTGTTTCTCCAACCCTTGAGCTGCGAATGACCGACCATCTTAGCCGTGTGACTTGAATGGCGACGACAACGGCCGTTACCTGTCCAGCTCGCATCTTCCCATCATCATCTCGATGCTCAGTAGGGGTTGTGAGATGAATGCCTTCCAAAAAGTTTGAAGGGGGCATGTGTTAAGGATAACTCGGGCCTCGCCCCCTTGAGTAGTTCCCGACTGAGGGAACAGGTGAGAATTGAATTCATGGCTTACCTATTTCATATTTTTCGGATCCTTACTAGTGTAGACTTCTTACCACCTTGACTGCTCCGTAATGCAACTTGACAGTCCCGGTTTAGCTGCCAAGGCCGGTGGCATACATGCTGCGCCGAGGGAGATCGATTTGCGACTTGGGGGTGTTTCACAGCACTGGCGGTGACGAAGAGAGTCATGAACTCTACTCACACAAGACGCTTGGCGCTCTGTCCTGCCCATTCCTAGTTCAACGAGAAGGCGTCCTACGCTGCCCGTATGTCGGCCCAAGGCGGCTCCTTCTAGTTTGAGGCATCGCAGGTCGCCGGTACACTAGTGGTCGGCCAGCACATACACCTCGGCAGCCGAGGAGCGATTCTGAAGGCAAGAAAGGACCCGTCGCTACTTCAGTCCCACAGGGTCGTCTGTGTGTCCCAGGCGGAGTGGCCGCGTCCTCATCGTTTAGAAGATCAGCCGAGCCAAGATTGGTGGTTCACCAAGTCCCCGTCTCCCATCGATGACGAACGCTACCCGACCGAGGCTGTACACACGAGAGAACCACATAGCTGATCACCTCCTATTCAACTGTCGTGGTGAGATGTGTGGGACATATCATGGGTTGAGGAGAGGACCGCGATGATCGAGTCGAAAAAGCTTCGATTGCTCACAGCAGGCTTCTCTACCTTGGCACGCACGGGAGATGAGCACGCTGTTTCTGCCGGTATGCGTATATCGCGTGCAAATCTCGACCACTTAGATCGTCCTAGCCTAACTGTTAGTGACAAGCAGTCCGAGTGAATCAAATCTGCTTCCGATTTCATGTCATATCTGTAGAGAGAATGCCCGCCTTGAGAAGCAGAACCTTCGAGTACCTACACCAACCTAGGGATTTGATGCAAGCAGTAAGACGGATTGTAAGTCCCGAAGGCTTGGCTGCACAAGCAAGTAGGCCAAGAAGCTCGTAGATGAATTGAACACGAATTGACTGGTTCGGCGAGAAAAGTGGCTGGTTATGATGCTCACAGCCCTGGTGCTTGAAGGGCCGCAGCGCGAGCGGAACGGAACGAGATGCCCCTGCCGCATTGCATTCATCAACATGAAGACCTATCTCCGGGCGCAGCTAGACATGAATGGCCTTATGCCCCCGGAGATATATGATCTGACGCTCTCTTGAACGATTGTTCCAGATGTTCCTATAAAACGAAAACATCTAGGAGGATATATATGTGTGTATATATATGTAGGTGATCTTTGGTCCTAGTAATTCATGGCATTTCTCCTTTCGGCAGGACTTGCAAGTACTCTACCTCCAGCTCGACGGATTACATGGGGTGAGGGATAGGTCAGTCAGATGCTAGCCTCGAGTTGCTTACCTCACAAAAGTTTCACTTTGGATCCCAAGTAAGACTATGATATGATAAGATGAAGGGACAGGGACATAGATGGAAGAGAGAGGGACAAGCGCTAGCAAATAGACACGGCCGAGAAGGACCCCCAAAGTCGGTCGATATTCATGGTGAATGCAATTCCTAGCCACGCCCCATACATACATATTAATGAGCCAGTAATGGGTTGCACGCACTAGGTAGGTTGGTGAGGGCTGACCAGAGAAAAGCCTGCCGTCCGGGATCTCAGCGTGGGATGGTCAATAGACTAACTGACGCAAACAACATCTACATACCAAGCAAGCAGCCAAGCTCATAGCCCAGAATTGGCAGCACAGTAATTGCGGCAAGATGCGTGAAGATCGAGGGAATACATACATAGGAAGTAGGGATCTATCCGTCCGAAGGGGTTTCCATTTGTACTTCATATAGATAGGACACATGAGCATGCCTCTTCCGTGGTACATACACAGTATTTATTTGTAGTATAGTGTAGGCGCCTTGGCCCTGTATTTAGGACGGCTCGTACCGAAAGCCAGCGGTTGCTGACTGCCCTTGTCAGGCAGGCAATTGCTCGTCGCGTATGGCCAAGAATGTCCTAGTGTAAATGGAATTTGTAAACAAGAGCTATACGATGGGCATCGTGGGATGTACAGTACCTACACTATTTTTGCTCTCGTCGCCTTACCTGTTTAAGTATCCCCCGGTTTTGATAACGAGCATGTTTTCTCTTTGTCCACCACAACCAGCAAACGGGAGCGCCTGGGGGGCTGGTTGGAGGGGAGATGACTGAGCAAGTCGCCACACAACGACCGTACCGTCGGTAAGGTTTGGGCCATTAACAGATATAGATAGGCCACGCGAAGTTGGGTGTTTGCGTGTGCAGGTGGGTGGTGGATGTACACGTACCGTCGATGTACAAGGCACATGGAGTTCATCATCGTGCCCCCATGGGACCCGCGAGTCCGTGACCCGTCCACCTTTCCCCCCAATCTTATCCATCTGCCCGCGGAGAAGATAACGTACCTAGAGCAGTCGTCTCGCTATTGCAGACACCTTGCAAGAAAAAGGCCTGCCAGACATCGGACTTGGCCAGGGGCCCTGCTTGCCTGGGTGGTAGGCCAGCCATGAGATGCCATTATCAATGTTCACCAATAGTACCGTGCTCCAAGCGCGGCGTATCAGAAACATCGAGGTTATGGTTGTGCTCGCGGTCATTGCCCGGCCAAGAAGTACCAAGAACTTCCAATATTGGGCGAAGAGGCTCGCGGCGACAACGGCGGCGACAGGCCAAATCGAAAAGCTGCACAATCCCGGCCATGGTTCCTAGCAATCTGTCCCACCCATCACACCCATCCCACTCACTAACATCGCTCGCTTCTCCGCTTCAACGCCAGCCGTATAGTAGAGAGGGAGAGACGAGTGAGAGAGTGTGCTGGTTGATCGAGCTCTTAAACACCCCGAGTCTCCCCGTCGAAGAGGAGCGCGTACCAAATGCCATGGATGACTGCAGCGACTATACTGACCATGATCGCCCCTACACCTCCTACGATCAATTTCCGGACAGCGATTCTGATTCTAGTTTCACACACGCTCACACGCACACACTAAGTGAGTGAGCAGCTAGGTTGCATATAGCTAGCCACTTACACATTCTCATCTGTAAGTCATTCTGTTCTGAACGGCCTCCTCACCTCATCCTTATCTGCTTTCGGATAACGAGCCTTCTCTCTCATATTCCTCTGAACCTACCTAGCGTACCGCATCTACACTGCATTTGCCGTATTCCCGCATTTCCCTCTTTCTGATACGCTACATGTGTCGGACATCAAGTCAGTGTCAGCCCCGACTTTGTGGGATCCCAATTTTAATTCTTGGCCTCAAGTACCTCCTGTTTCTTGCGCACCTACACTAGTACCTGTTATAGCATAGGTACTGTACACTAGTGCAGTAGCCTAACGGGCGTTTTTGGCGGGTTAGTAATTGCTGCTGTTAATTCCTATTAGGTAGGTACTACAAGCATGATGTCAACGTTATTATTAGCCGCCGCCGCCAATTCCCAAATCCCAATTCCCCATACCATCTCTCTCCTTTCGTGTTGTTATGTATAAGTATACTGCTGTACTTTCTGTGTGGATGCTGTACCCATACAGTACAGTGCTGAGATCACGAGGTCGGCCATTCTTACTAAAAAGGACAACAGGCAACACAAAGGGCTTGTCTGAAACTCAAAAAGAGAATTACGACCCCGGCCTGCAGCGACACAAGCATAGCAAAGCATAGCAAAGCAAAGCAACAACACACACAACACGGCACAGCACGGCAGCAGCAACAGCAGCAGCAGCAGAAGCGAAAAGTTAAGATGGTGCTGCGACAACTGCTGACTGACTGACTGAGGACCCTTGACCCGTTCTGAACAACGGTTACAATCAGCATCGACGCCCAGGCTAGGCCCTGCGGATGCAGTGTTATTTCATTGTATTATTTACTTACTCAGCTCCCACATTTGCTCACCTGCCTCACCTCCTGCTACATTGCACGTCTTACAGTACACTACAGTATCCATACCATATCCACCTGCTTAGCTAGCTCCCTTTCCTAGCCGACCTACCTACCTAGTCCCCAACTCCCAAGAGCTGCATTCGGTCCGCCTGCTCCCTGGGCCTCTGGCTGTCCCGGGTCATCCTGTAGAGGGACCGTCACGTTACCTCGTCTGGGAAACACAAAAGAGAAACACAACAAAAAGAAGGTGAAGAAGTGAGAAAACTTAGCTGCCACAAACAAGCAAGAGAAGGGACATTAAAAAACCCAGACAAAATAAGAAGAGTTCGAGCATCACCATCCACTCGATTCAATTGACAAACCCAACTGCTAAAAAACAGACCACGGACGGACGGACGGACAGTACACACTACACTCAACACTTTCTGTGAACTTGATCCAGCCGAGCCGACTTTCGACTTACTACTACTAAATAAACTTCTTCCACTACTTCGGTACACAGTCCAGTCAGAGGTCATCGATCACAGCCGGTGGTCCTTGCAGTCTTATTCCTGCAGGCGCCGCTTGGCCGCACTTGGCCCTCCCGCGCCTAGCCTTTTCCCCCTTCTTCATAATTACTTACCTATCTGAGGACCTGGGATCTTGGTTTAGACGGGGAGGCTCTTTATTCCTGTCGATACACCATTCCGGTCTTTGTCTCTCCGGACAATTCATCCCCTGCAAGGAGCAAGGAGCAAGGGACAAGGGAACAGGGAACAGGAACTAGTATACACTACGACTAGTAGACCACAGCAACTGTACACTACAACGTACATATGACCCTGTTTGACCCTGTTCTCAGCTCACGATCTCAATTACACACACACACCACATAGAGTCTATCGTGTGCAACATACTACACTACATACTACATACATACATACACACACAAACACACCAACCAACGTACATATCTCGATACCCTGGCACCTAATCTACGGTACCAACCCCCATCCCATCTCATCTCTTTCTCCCAAACTCGATCCCCGACCCCCCGACCCCGTCATCCCACACAATACCTGGGTTATAGCTACGCTACTTCACCACGCTAATACACTAACCTAGGTGTGTACTCCATCACACAGTACCTACCTCCTCCATCCCATAGGTAGACGGCAGACAGCTGCTATAAGACGAAGGACCCCTAATAATAAGAATTAGGATCCCGAGGCAGGCCATGAACAACACCAGCAGCAGCGGCAGCGCATAGCTCGGTTGGTCTCCATCGTTACGTTCCCACCACCACTTACACTACTTCCTGCGGGCGCCGTGTCCCCTTTTTTACCCACCTCGTCCTCTTAGTGTTGTTGGTCCAAAGGCAGACGGGTTGAGGCTAAGGTAACAACGGGGAAATCACCTGGTTTGCTAGAGCCGTTTGCCCCGTTCTCCCGCGATTTCGATTTCGTTACTCGGCCCTTTGATCCCTTGTCTCGTCTCGCGCGCGCGCCTTGCAGCAGCGACACGGCACCCCCCATTCGCCTCCAGTCTTTAGCGCGACCCAACACCTTACTTACATCTCAGCTATTGCCTATTCCTACACTAACTCTTATACCGGGCTTATACACTATACATTACACTACCTACACACCTACACATTACACCACGGGTCTCATTGACTGCCTACTTCTTTCTGCCCTTCTCCCAAAATCCTCACATCACCGTCATCATCTTCGGCTTTTTTTATTCTTTTTTTTATATCCCATAAACCACCACATCGTTGTTGCTCCTTGCACCGGACTCGGCAACGCCCCTTTGAACGACACGTTGTTTAGGCTTGCGGCAATAGCAGGTGTTACGGATACCTTTATTAGCGGATTAAAGGAGCGGGAAGAGCAGGAAAAAAGAAAAAGAAAAAGAAAAAGAAACCATGTTAATCAACGGGGAGAAATGGGCCTGCGAGGCCTGCGTTCGGGGACACAGAGTTAGCAACTGCCAGCACGCAGGTGAGCGATTATTACGTTCCCTTATATTCCCCAACACTTCCCTCCCTCGCTCCCTTCTGGCCTGAGGTCCCAGAACACTCGACACCCGGAACGTTGTTCTGCCCCTCGTCGTTGGGGCACAATTGGTGTTGTTAGCAGCGCATCAGCAAACTAGCTAGGAACTAGCCAGCCCGGTGCAGCACTTACACAGCACAAGACATTCCTTTTCCTCGCCTGCACCCGCGGCGACGACCAATTGGCGCAAGACACTTACACGCCTCCCCGGGGCCGACGCATCACAACGCACTTCCATTCCTATTTCCACTTCAATTCCTCTCGGACTCCGCCCGCTCCCCTTCGCACCAATTCAATGCAATGGACATGAACTGTAACGGGCTAACGCACACGCCGGTTCGGCACGTCTTGCTCAGACCGGCCGCTGCAGCACATCAACAAGAAAGGTCGGCCGGTATCGCAATGCCACCACTGTCGCGCCATGCGCAAGTCACGGTCTTCTCATGTGAAATGCGACTGTGGCGAGAAGACACACAAATGTGCGCATCTACAACCCACCATAGAAGGCCACAAGGGTGAGCGCACTCGTCCTGTCCCCACCCGCCCAGCTCCATATTCCCCTCTCCTTTCTCTCCTCTGACCCGTCTAGAAACCTGCTGTTGCAATCACGGAGGGCGCTGTACATGCTGTGCAAAGAAAGAGTCGTCGCTCGATCCCGTCCCCGAGTCCGAGTCCGAGGCTGAACCGTTAGCTGTCAAACCTAAGACCACCAGTGGCGGCCGTCGCCGCCGTACCAACACGTCCAAGTCCGAGCCTCTGCTCAGCTTCGACGAGAATGGGCATCATAAGCCCACCCACAAACACGCAAGGCCGTCCCACAACTGCAGTCCCTACACCATAAATCGCGGCGCCACCGTGCACGGCACCAGCACGGGCACCAGCGCTGGTACTAGCACGAGATCTGTAGACAATCTTGTTCACTACGGAAAGACGGCCGGTCGCTCGCGGACTACTACGACGTCTTCGTCCGACTTGGAGGCTCGCATGATCAAATCCGAGCAAGCGTCCCCTCTGATAGGAGGCAACTCGTCTTTTCAACAACTGAACGGCCAGCTGCCGCCACTGGATCTGTCCAGCATCCATTACCCCGAGTATACGCCCGCGTTTGACCTGTTTGGGAGCAGTGGTCTATCCGATCACGAAGCTCCCATGTTCAGCGCGGGGTTGAGCGCTGTCTCTGTCGACTGGACACAATACGACGGCCTGGAGGTGAACGGCGGCGACAGTCTCGCCTCGCCGAGCTTCGACACTATGCAAGCGTATGCGGGGTTCGATCTGGCCAGCTCTGTCGAGCCCACGCTGACGTCGAATTCCGGCGACGTTTCCGAGGCCGAGGACTTGGCCTCCGCATTTAACGATCCTCCGTTGGACGGCTTTCGCAGTGGCGCGTCGGGTAGCTATTTGAGCATGCCTGAGAGTCTTGTGACAAGCAACGACCTCAGCAATCTTGACTTCGACCAATTCAAAGGGACTGCAGCCGCGAGCAAGTTCATGTCTCTCACCACACCTCTCGACGACACTGGCTACGTCGAGGAGGACGCCTATTGGGGTATGAGCAACTTCAACGACGGCATCTCACATTCCCCTGATCCTATCACTACCGCCTTGTGGGACAGTAATATATAAACAAGAGTGATCAGGTATCTTCCTTACATTGCTTCATCGGGTATGGGGGGAATCGTGACGATACGCTCATGGCACACGCGGTCTTTGGGGGAGTACGGGTTTTTGCTGCACCGCGATAATGATTATCTGAGCAGCTCTGTGTAGTTTCTTCTGCTTCTTCTTATACCCCATTGCTATATTCTGTCACGAACGTTTTGCCTTGTTTTCTTTATCTGTCATGGCCATCTTATCACGGATCATAGGCGCGGGACGGCAAAAAGAAAACCAAACAAAAAAGTAAAGAAAACGGATATAAGCACAAACCCTCTGGTTCTTCCCCCATCACTAGCGCGGGGTCTCTCTTTTTTTTTTTTTTCCTTCACACGCAATTACGAGGGCGGCGCTGGTTTGGTTGGTCACGGGATTCGTCACACCTAGGGTCACGGGTGTTTCGCATGGCGAGCTATTCTTGTCTTGTTTTGATTTACCGCTTCGATCCTCTTCTGATTCTGTTTTCTGTTCTTATTTTCTCTGCCACTGCACATAGTTTAGCATTTACGACAGTCCTTGTGGACATTTAGACTATACGCGATACGTGACAACACCTTAGCTAGGAGTTGCTTGGACAGGGTTGCAGCATTACAAGATTAGAAGGTAGACGAAACGGCTTTGGCAGGGCGTTGGTTGGTATATATAGAGCAGAGCAGAACAGAACAGGGGGAACCAAGCTGGGCAGAATACAACTGTGTTCATAGTCACTGACCGATGCGCAGATGGCTGTGATTCCGAAAGCCTGACTCCCTCCCCTCCTCATTGCTAACCGTATCAGAAGCAAAGGCAAAGTCACACTGCGATGCCTGCCGGGAAGATGAATGGTCGTTCACGCCAAGATGGGCGCAACTGTCCTACCAATCAACGCGCCAACAACGCACCCGCGAAGCCAAACCGGGCTTTGGGTCTTCTGGTCGGATACTTACTCTGATGCGACAGCCCTCTATGTCTCGGTTTTTTTTCGGAGACCATCATGATGCCCTCGAGCCATTAATTATTACGTTGGGACCGCTTTGTGAATGGGAAAATATCCGCCCCCCTTATACCTAGCTCAGGGCTGACCTTTTCTTTGACCCTCTTTCCCCCCCCTCCCCCCCTCTCCCCTCCGAGTTTCCCGCCGACACCGGGACTAAATTTTCTTTCCCGGGTACACCCTGACTCGGGTCAGAGAAAGAACGAGGCGAACCGCTGTTCCCGAGTGGTTTGCGCCCGACAAACGCGTTCTGTAGTCTCTTCGGGATCGCCCCCTTCTTACTAAGCAACAAGTTTTCTTTCTTTTTTCTTTTTTTTTCTTTTAGGGGTGGGGGGATCCAGGTATGCTACACTGATTTCTTCGGCAGGCAGGGTAATTGGAATTCGCAGGGGTGCCCAAGGGAATTTCCCGATCGGAAATCTTGTTTGCCATCGCATGACATGGTGGCAGTGTCTGCAACGAGACTGGCACCTTTAACTCGGATCACTATACTGCAACCTTCACTTGAGCTGGTAGTCGAAGCAGGCGATATACCCTTGGCCCTCTATTGTGCTGAATATGGTGGTGCAGACATGTGCAATCATACGCCATACACTAGGTAGTCGTCACAGCCCGCCGATAACTTGCCGAGCTCGCAGAGAGTGGGATGGCCCTTTTGCTTGGGTTACGTCTTCTGCAAGTGTTGTGTGGGGGATGAGAAACGGCCGAGTCTAGGTTACTGGCTCGCGACCCTGCTCTTAGCTAAGTATCTACAATACTTTGTTGTAATAAATCGAAGGAGATGATAAAAATATTATCCGAGATAGATTGGCATCATTCCTTCAACTATTTCAACCCCCAAATGACTCTATCGAAATACCATTATATAACTTAAGCGCACCAACGGTTTCCTATCTCGGCATGACCTGAGCTCTAATGCTCACTACAGTGCACATTGAGCTGCTACTTGTGGACCTGCGACTCGTCTACGACGATAGTTAGCACATTCCGAGGTATTTATATCAAAAGTAGCCCGTGTATATGCATTACTTTTCAATACCGTGTTTAGAAATTAAGAATTATTTTCCCTATGCTGTAGATACTGTCTAGATTGCTAAGTGCTACTGCCTACTTATTAGGTAAGCAAACAACTGTGAGCTTGGAAACTCGAGAACGAGACACGTGAGGAATTTCAAGCGTTTTCGCTCGACCTCCGTTGTATGTGGCCTTTTTTTTTTTCCCTCTCCCTTTCGATAAAGAAAAGGTCACTTGTTTCTTATCACTAGCCCCAATGGCCTATGCTTAGAATTGCGAGAAACAGTACACTTTGCTTCCTATGTTGACCTTAGCTACATTTATCCTTGAGTCCCCAGGAAAGGTAAGTATCCGGAAGGGGTTGGGCAGTTCGATTTATTACGGTGTCGGAGTAAAGGAGTACACCGTCTCACTGGCCATGGACGGTTCCGACAGTACTAGATGGGAGAGATCGATCCCGAGTGATTCAGGAACCTACAGTCAATGACGTGGCATGTTCGCCTGTTTGGTCACGTTTTAAACATTAGAGAGGAATGTATAGCTATGCAGACATTGTTTACTACGTTAATTCGGGGATTGCTCTATCTTATTTTGCTTTGGAGGGAGTGTCTTGCAGTTATTGGATCGGCTGGTCCTTTTCTCCATCATATCTATCTGCACACCGTCATCCGAGTGGTGATGGCTTCGTTTTCCCTGGTTAGGTTATTCTCATTGCCATTGCGTAGAAATCCGACTATCTCCTACCAATGCCTTGGATCAACGCTTCTTCTCTAGTCCGCTTCCTCTGACAGGCGGATGCAACAAAGTCGAAATCCTGCTCATTCTAGGCTCTGCTCTCGTTGTTAAAACCTTTCATATTGTCTTTTGATTGATTTTTGGTGCTTTCTAGGGTGTCGATATTCTCGGCCGTTTCCGGGAATTCTTCAATCTCCTCAGCGATCGAACAGAGCATAAGGTTCCAGCCCGAGGTTCCAGCCCGAGGTTCCAGTCCGAGCTTAGCCGCATGTTTAGCAACCGGGTGTGTGCATTCGCTCACGTCACTTGTCTTCTCACTCCATTGTCCCTGGATAAAACAGTACTCGCAACGCCGCTGGCCACGTCTCGACTCCTAATTAGTTAGCCGTAAGCCTTGGCTCAGATCATCTCGAGGTCTTTCCTGGTTTCATCTTGGACTGTCTCGAGACCTGCGTTAAGCCGTTATTGAGCCGTCTTGGTTTCTTCTAGGTCCGCCCAATTTTGTCGTTTATCCTTCTAAATTTTATATCTTCTGCCGAATTTCGGATAGAGTTGCCAAAACCGCTTGGGTTGTGGCACCCCCTGTGATGGTCTCGCGTAACGTGACCTCATTCCCAACTGCATGAATAGGTGCAGCAAGAGTCTCATCCATGATCTTGAGAATTTCATGCGTTTGCTATACAACTTGGTCACTAACTGCAGATTGCTGGAGACATGTATGCATAATACGAAAGGAGAAGGAGGCTAACCTTTTGGCTCTGGGCGAAATCTTTTCGTTACATGTGGTGTAAATATTGATATTAATGTTTAAAATAAGTGGAGGAAAAAGTTGGGTATCAGCAACTGCTGCTCATTCATTATCAACAGTATCACCTATCATTGGATACAACGTATGTGTTGTGGGAAAAACCTGTTGCAGAGCATGCCAAGTGAGTGTGTCCTCTGAATGCTACGTAAATCAGAATGGAAAGGAAAGTGTTTTGGTTGATACTTATAAAGCTGCATATGATATGATAACTGCTGCAATGACACCCTAAACAATATCTGTTACGCGTGCAGGGCTTGCATATAGTAGGTAGATACGACCACAGCTAAAATGGTAATTCATACCTCTACGCTAGCGGTTTAACAACCATAGAAAACGGTGTCGATGCCCTGCGCCATACAAAGACACATACATACTAGTGAAGTTGGGCGGCCATTATTCTCACGCCTCTATTTCCCCGCGCTAAGTTGCTAAAACGGCATAGTGGCATCACGGATTGGCGAGAACAGTACCTAGCGTATATGATAGTGCGCAGGGTGATAGACTTGATGATGATGTCGGCGGGCCCCGCCGTCACTAGCATAAGACGACGTCGACGAGCCGCCGTGGTTTCTGACGACGATGCTTGAACAGGCCATCTTAACGGAGTTTTCCGCGCCGAGGCGTGGTTGATACTCACAACGCTGCCCGGGGAATCACGATGAGAGAGCAGTTCAGATCACTCCTTCTAGGTGCCCGCTACCCCTCGACGCCGACTGCGTTCTCGACCCTGTGCAGCCATATTATCTTCTCATCGGAGAACGGGGAAGAACGAAGTACGTACGTCGAGAACTCGGCGATTGCTCATACCTATGTGATCTTACTAGCCTGCGTGTAAGCAATGATGAGGGCCGGACAACTCCTTACGTCATGCTTGTATACTAGACTTCCTGGCCAGCATATCTACAGTAGAAGCATCTTGTGCGCCGAAGAGATAAGCGAGGGTGATGTCATTGCACGCCTGGCGCACATCTTAAATAGGTAATTAGAAGCGGCGGGTTGTTCGGCCCGTTCGCCTACTACATTGCCACGGAGCTAGCTAGACGACACCTTTTTGACACTGGGTATGCTTGGAAATTAGATAGTTGACACGCCGGGTGATTTCTGTGGTATTTAATCAGATGGCTCTAACCTGTTGCTTCTGGACAGACATGTGGTCGAAAAAGAAGGGGAGATAAATCCACGACGATGGGTATGGGGATGGGGATGGAGATGGAGACGGAGACGGAGACGGAGATGGAGGAAAGGTGCAAAAGGGAGCTTGGCTGCCTCGATTGATCTAATATTTGTGTTGCCGATGGATCCTAGCCCCATGTTCTCTTGTCAAGCCTGCAAGCGGAAGGTAAAGCAACCCTATAAGAGGATGGGTCTTATACGCCAACTAGTGCCATGGGCCACGGCAATGGGCACCTTCATTATTTCGGAGTCAGTAAGGTGTCTGTCTTCTTCCTACCTGCATGCCAAAATGGCTAGGTATTTTGAAGTATGCGAAGTTCTAGGTAGCTAGCACACGAATCTACTGGGTTTCCAAGGGGGAGTGGAGTCTGGGACTGTGCAGAACCCGAGGCGAAGACCTTGTTGCTCGGATAGGTATTAGTGTGTCTGTCTGGCTGGCTTGTTTCCACAACGGCGATAATTCAATGTCCGTTGTTCATGCAAATTTTGTTGTTTCTATGTATTGTTTTCAATAGTAAAAGATGGGTAATGGTCGAATGCAATTATGTGGAGAGGTAAACATACTGTATTAAAGCTATACCTATCATGAAAGCTTAAAACTATGTTATAAATATTTTTTGTACTGCTTTAAGCCTAGAAGCGCTATAAATCTCAGAACTATTATAAAATTTAGAGCGTTATGGTTATATTCTAGAACTATAACAACGCTTCTATCCCCACTCAATCTCCCACTACAATCCTGATAGAAAGTTTTTGTTGTATTTCTGCGCAACACAAGCACATGTGCATACGCAAACAAATATACTATCATATCCTTCAATGATTCATAGTTCCCCTAAACTTCCTAACCCTGCCTGTTTTTTACTGGCAGGTTGTTGCATGTCTATCAATTTCTGAAGCCCTTATCTAAGAGACAACTGGTTGTATGAAAAGCAAAAAGAGTTTGCATGAAAATACAATAAACGCTAACAACCCACCACCCTACTGCATCAATAGCAGCTCGGCGCTACCTACTACATCCCGATATTGCTAGTGCAATGTCATTCGCTCACTTGCGTCTATTAGGAAAAGGGAAGGAATGCGTATTATGTACCCAGTTGTACCCAGCAAACACTTAATATACATAGTAATACCCAGGTAGGTATAGTTAGTAGCTATGTACATAGGTAGGTAGGTACTTGATACACAATTACAACAGCTTCACTGCAGAGAGTGTGCGACATGTATCTAACCTACTATGTAAGTCTTGGTCCCTAGACCCTCGCCTTCTTGCCTTTTTTGGGCACCAGGGACGTTGTGATTGGACGAGAAGGAAATTTGCACGGGAGACTTAGCGACCGATGTGACAGTACATCGCTACTTCTATCAATACTGTTGAACATGGGTACTTGTACCAAATCCATCACTAGGTAATCTCGACAAGAAGAACAACCGGTCGTACCCCGGTCGTTCTTCCGAGGTTATTCGAGTACTACACTACCTATACCGCAAGATGGAAACTTCTTGTTTTAGATATGGAGCATGCCATGTCTCTTGGTTAATGCAAAGGCAGAGGTAGGGCCGATTTTGGTTGGGCGGTTGCTTACTCATCCTTATGAACCTCTGCATGCTGGATACAGGGGGGAAGCCCTTTTGCATGCTCAAGCTCATGCTAACCAATGATTGCAGAATACGTACCATATAAAAGGACAACTTACTGAGCCAACCTCCCAAATATACTACTTCGTTTCCGGGTCGACTCTTGACAGACGGATGACCGCATCTATCTCTAACTGTTTACAAGCGTGGCATTCGGAGCCTATTCCCGAGCGGCAGAACAGAGAGCTCATCAATATTAAGCCGAAGCCAAGCTTTACAGCTCGGTTTGCCTTGTCGATTGGTTAGTGGGTCGAGGGTGGTATCGTTCGAGAGAGAAGATGTGTTTTATTAGCTTTCACGGTTTTCTGCGTTCTCGTCATCGAAGATGTCGACCCCCGTAGCTGAAGACCCAGCGTTGCAGTCCCAACTATTGAATATGAGATATCACACCCCCACTGAAGAGGCACAAACTCGGCTCCGCAGACGCTCGTTCGGGACAAGAGCAGAATGTGACAGATCCGAGAGGTCGTATCCCAACCCATGATTCTCGTTAAGCCCACGTGAGAGCATATCTATGCTAGTACCCGCTGACAAGCTCCCCCAGTTCAAATAGTATTTTACAATTGTGTATACATGAAACGTTCTCTTTGGGGTTTTGCACAGGCGCAAGTGGCTCTGGGGAATAATATGGGTCATTTCCCAAGTAAGGCGATTGTGTCGCTCTCGGGATTAAGCGGGCGTAAAAACCTCACCCCAGCGGATCACTGGTGGGTAGAACCCCGGCAAGTACATTGAGGTAACCTACATGAAGGATGGGCCTTGGGTCGAAACCAAGGTCTGCGTATGTCGTGCTTGTCCTCAACGTCGCTGGTTCGGTGCCATTTTCAGGCTTCGCGGCGTCTGCTCCTGACGCCGTAGCCATCTCCGCCAGGTGCTGCAAGGTCTGATCCGCGGCAGATTGCGCCGTGGAAGGTCGGAGCCGTTCCGTAATGCGATCTCGTATTATGCCGTCCCAAGTGGACGGCGCTAGGTTGCGCTCCAAGAGATCTTTGAGTAGAGGAGTCACTTCCTCTCGTGTTTTCTCTGACCTGGCAAGTTCCAAGAGTGATAAAGTTGTAAGGGAGAAAAAATGGTGGTTAAGAGGGCTAAGAAGTGCTGTGTTGTTTAGGAGGAGACCCACGGATTCCTTACATGCCCAAATCACATCCTTAGATCTCGCATTTGTCTGGAATAGGTAGGACAGCAGCCGGCTATGCCAATACACGAGATTGAGTATAGGATGTGTGGAAGGTGTTATATTAGGTGGTAGAACCTCCCGAAAAAGTTCGACTGCGAGATTGAAGAAGGAATTTAATATCGGGATAGCCCCTGAATCAGGCGAGAGTGCTTGAGGTGGTGCGAGGGAAACTGGCGCAAAATGGCCCAATATATTGGACAACCCTAGGAGAAAGCGCGGTCAGTACTCAAACCCTATTTGATAAGAATGTATTACTCACGTGTAAGATGATATACGTTCTCGCCGAGTACTGAAACTAGCCCAGGGAGTATCACCACGCTGTCATTAGGTATGAATAACGGGCTTGCAGTTGACAGGGCATTCCATCTATCCAACATGACAAGGGTCCACCACGTGCGAATGGTGATGCTTTCATCCGAGTCGCCATCTGGGTGCTCATGGGAAGCAGTGCCAAGACTAGCCAGATGAAGTCGCATAGAGTACGCTAATCCTACAGCGCGTCCTAAAATGGATGCTTTCGAGGGGCCACCATGTTCGCCCTTCAAGGATGGCGGACCATAATTATCGGTTGCAATGGCCATCAATATCAGAGTTTGCAGATGCACAAGATTTGCAAGTAAGTTCCGAGGAGACGACGGGTCGGATTCCCATTCAGCAACAACCCGTGTGGTCGAACCAATGTCACCGGTCGTATACAAACCTGGCGCCGAGACACAAGACTGCATTGTACCATAAAATGCTTCGATAAAGGCATCCTGAAGAAGGGATGGACATCGGGACAACTGGGCTTCAACGCGCTCCTTGGTTCCCGCAAGAAACGGAAAACACGGGTGCACGACATTAAGATACACCCCGAATGCATCGTTAATCAGTTCTTTCGGAGGAACAGAATGGTTGAGATCGATGGACATATCATCCAGCGGGGCAACTGTTCGAGATGGCGTATCAACATCTGGCTTGGGTAGAGGTCGCGGCGCCAACCCGTTCGCCGAGTATGGCGTTCCCTTTGGGTCATTCGTCGGAGTTTGATAGGGCTGAATTGGTCGCGGTTCCGTATTCCAAGTTCCTTGCCGTGATGGATTGGGCGTGCCGAAGTCGGCGCCTGATATGCTAGAATAGGGCCTTTTCCGACTATTCTCGTCGTGTTCCGTAGATGGTGAGAAAATATCTGAGGAGTCGCGCCTGCCGCCCCCTAGGAGTTCTGTTAACGTATCAAGATTTCCCTCGCTGGCTAGCTTCCCCTCGATGTGGTGTATCCGATCGGCCAACTCCTTGATGTAACCTTTACTCGGACCGCGCTTCTGGGGTATCCTGCTAAAGAGACAGCGGATCGAGGACCTCCGGCAATTCGAACATGGCTCTTCACCGGTTTCGGACGCAGCATCGCACTTGACCTTTTTGCGACGGCATTCATCACAAGCGCGAGATACTTTAGATCGCTTTCTAGGGGGGATATTATCTTGAACGGGTTGGTGAGGGTGCGCGGCGTACTGCTGAGCTAGATGGTCCAGAGCTCCGTGCGGTTGGAGCAGAGGACGTTGTTGCTGTAACGGCTGTGACTGCTGCGAGGGAAGAGGATGGGGATGTGACTGTGGTGGGTGCTGGTGGACTTGTTGGCCATGGCGTGGCTGTGGTTGATCCGAGAGATATGGTGGCTGTTGTTGAAGCGACTGCTGTTCGTTGGGTAGGAATGGGGGCAGGGAAGATATTTCCTGGGACTGTTGTAATGGCTCTTCGGCGTGATCAACGGAGGACTCGTTGGTTGATATGGGCTGTTCAACATGCGACATGTCTTGGTCGCCATGGTCGCTCAGACCATGTGCCAGCTGGCTGTCGTGCTGCTGCGGGTGTTCGTGATGATGCTGTGGTGGTTCCTGGCGTTCCGGTTCAAGGTGCGGATGATGGGGTTCGTGTTGCGCAATGCCATTGTGCAAGCCCGTGTTGTCGTTCGGATTCGGCTGATGGTTGGGCGCGTCGAGAAGGGCCGTGTTGCCGTGGGCGAGGTCCTGGCTGAGATCTTGACTCAATTGCGCAGCGATTCGTAGCTCCTCAACACTGGTGATGGCATGATGCTCGGTCTCAGGGTGGGGTGGTGCAGGCCCTTGCCCTTGCCCTTGCCCTTGCCCATGTTGATGTTCATGCCCGTGTTCGTGTGGCTGCGTTGGCTGTTCGACATGGTGTTGTTGTTCGTGGCCGGCGGGGTCGTTGGGGTAGAACGGGGCCGTATCTTGCGCCTCAGCGATCGGTGATGGGTATGGCCGTAGGACACTGTCGTCGTGAATATCTGGCTTGCTCCCATGTTCTATGGAGTCACTGCCAGGCATGACGGGCGGCGATATGCCTGGCTGACTGGGCCGGTCAGGACACGGCGGTGCGACTAGAGCAGACGGTCAAATATTGATATGTGTGTGGGGGGGAGGTTTCGCAATGTCGGTGCACACTGGTCACGACGCGACGAGGTAGAGAAACGGCAGGGTCGAGCGAGTTCACGGGAGTCAATCACAATTGAAGTTGCGAGGGTGTGCAGCAGACCACTGAGGCGGCTAGATATACTTCCTAGTCGAATACGGATTAGATAACTATGGATTACACAACGCACAAGATGCAGACGACACCCGGTGCGCCAAATCGTCATCTGCGATATACGGGTGTGAGGGAGAAATCAGGAGCGAAAGCAGAGGCAGAAGCGGAGGCAGAAGCACAAGCAGACGCGAGACATGATGGAGCCTTGCGCCGGATGGCACGAGAAACCAACATCGTGGCAACAACTTGGACGTCGAGAATGAGGGGGGGAGAGGGGTTTGCACTAAGCGTGACGAACCTCGAAACAATGTTCCCCGAATTGCAAGAGAGAGAAAAGGCGAAAGGGGGTTCCGTGCGTAGGAAATGGGGGACTTGGGTATAGGGGCGGCGCAGGCGCAGGCGGAAGAGGAAGAACTTGAATGGCCGAAGCGGTTGGTTCTGGGATCCGGCGAATTACTTTTTCCCTTGTTAGGGATGGCAATTGGAACGAGGGCTGGATGGGAGGAAGAGGAAAAAGAATTTTGCGTGCGTAGCAGAGAGATGCAGGTCAGAAGCACAAAAAAAGAATAAGGTATAGATAGGTGTACCCGGCAGGCGTGGATAGAGGCTTGTCCTACCTAGTCTCCATAGTCTAGCATATATACTAGTGGCTACAGGAGCCTAACCAAAGAGAGGTAAGTGCTAGCGCTGCTCTCGTAAGAAACCAAACTTTTAAGCTTAATAATTATTATTATTTATTATTTAGTTAGATTAATATATATAGTAGTAATATAATCTATAAATAAATAAAATATTTAAGTATATAAAATTTTGATTTTGATTTTTTATGCACTAATATAAATAAATAAATTATAATACTAAGAGGCCCTTTTGATCCAAGTGTAAGAAAGCCTTCGTTTTTAAGGTCTATACGAAGGACCCCCCCCTTTTTCAGCCTTGTCTCATATAACGGCACCCCACCTCCTCTCGGCATCTTTCCCACCAACTGTGCGCCACCGGTGCGCTTCGCGCGCTACATAGCTCCCTCCCGGCCAGAGAGGAGGAGGTGTGCTTTTATTTTTTTAGTTAGGTAGGTCTATTAGTCCGGTAGGTCAGTCCGAATAGCTAGGTTAACTAATATAGCTAGATCAGTCTATATAGGTTGGTTAGCTAATATATGTTACGATTAGTTAAGTAAAGCTTCTATAGCTAGTTTATTAAGATAATAAACAAAGACTTTAAGCTAAAGAAAAAAAGAAAAGAAAACTAAAGTTTATAAGATAAATAAATATAAACTTTATATATATAGCTATAAAGCTATAAATTAATCTATGCATAAGTTACTTATTTTATTATTATATAACTAAACTTAAAATTTATAAAAATTTTATTAAAACTATACTAATTATTATATTATTATTTTTTAAAATTAAAAGTTTAAATATAATTTTAATTTAAAATTACTAATAATATTAGATATATATAAAGCTTAATAACGCAGTAGTCACGCGTCTAGTTCTTATATATATTTTTTATATATAATTATTAGTTTAAATCTAGCTTAAGCTTTTTTTATAAGTTTAATAACTAGGCTTTAGCTATTAGTTTCTATTTAATAAAATAATTAGTTTTAGTTTTAGTTTATTATTTTATATTAAAATTAAAGCTATAGCAAGCTTGCTTTTTATTATAATACTTATAAAAATAGCTTGTTTATTAATAGTAAACGATCTAAATTAAATAATAATGTATTTATTTATTAATATAGCTAAAAATAATAGCTTGTTTTTTTTGTTTACTTTATTGCTAGATTTTATAATAATAATTAGCTAGCGAATTAAAAACAAGCCTTTATTAAACTTGCTATGCTTGTTTTTTAAAACTATATATTATATATATTAAATAGGCTATATATAATATATTGTATATAAAACAAATAAATAACGCGTATAGATAAAATATAATTTATTATATATTATGTTATTTATAAAAATAAAAAATAAAAAGAATGTTTATACAAAGCATGAGTTTTTAATATTTATGTAAGAGCTTATATTATTATATAAACTAATATAATAAAAAAGAAGTAAGGTCCTTTTTGTCCGGCCAAAGTCCGGCTAATATTTGTATAAAGCCGAGCATAAATTTGCATTCCGTGCGAGTTGCACAATAAAGTTATAACTAATACTAGTTATTCTAATACTAGCTATTTTTTTTTGGTTATAATTGCTTGTTATATAAAAAGAATAAAAAAATAATTATATAACTGCTTAAATATATATGTAAGAGTTTAACTATTAAAAAAAACAACTAGATTAGCAATCTAGTTTATATATATAGCTGCTAAGTTAGTAGATTTTTTTTAATAAAGTTATGTAATAATATTATAAAACTACTGCTTTAGTTATATAGTTAGTTAAGAACTATAAGCTAAATATTATTTAATAACTATTTGAGTTAAAGCTAAATATTTGCTTTTGTTTTATATAATAGCAAAGTTTATAATTAGCTAGCTTGTTTAGTTAGTAGGCTTTATATAAGTAATTATTAATTAAAAGCTTTTAAAGTTGCTTATGTTTAGTTAACTAGGCAGGTTATTTATATATAAAAAAGTTAATTAATTAGAAATTAGGTTGGCTTATATATAAAAAGACTTATATATAAAAAAGTGCTTAAGTTTTTGTCATGCTAGGCATACCAGGACCAGTACACACTCGCTATATATACGTACTATATCTGCTCTTACTTTAATAAAGAACTTTCCTTCTATAAACTTTAGTTTTATAAGCTAACCTTACTAAATATATAATTTATTTTTTTATATATTATACCTAACTTTATAAACTTTTTATTTATAATAATTTTAAAGCTTTTTTTTAAAGTTATTTATAATATATTTGTATAATAGCTCCTAAAAAACCTGGACTATTAACTAGATTAATACCTCTTAAAAAAAACAAATTAGCTATAAATAGTTAATAAAGCTATACTAATTTTTTTTTAAATAAAAATTAAAAATTGAAGCTTAGTAATAGTTTAATACTTAATTACTAAAATAATAATAGTACTTTATAATTTAAAAGTACTAACTAATTTTTATTATAATAAAATATTTAGTTTAAAATAAAACTTAAAAAAATAAGTAAATAGCTAAAAAAACAAAAATAAATTACTTTTAAATTAAAAAAATCTTAATTTATAAATATATATAAATTAATATTAAAACAAAAATTTAAAAAATATAAATATTAAAAAAAAGCTAAAGATCTAGAAAATTTTAAATTTTCTAACTTTTTAGATTTTTTTTATATTTTCTACCTAAAATATAAAAGTTAGTACTAAAAATAATATAACTTTTTTAATTTTAGTTTATTATTTATTTTATTATTTTCTTTTTTATTATTTAATAAGTTAGATCTAGGTAGTTCTAATTATTAATTACTTTATTATTATAAATACTATAATAATAATAAAAAATTAAACGTTAATTTTAGTTGTTTTTTAAAATTTAAATACTTTTTATTTATTATATAGTTTATTTATAACTAATAAATTAAATAAATTAAAAAACTAAAATTTATATTTAAAAGTTTATAAAAAAAGTTGTAATAAGCTTAGATTTAAATTATTTATATAGTTAGTAAAATAGACTAAAATTATAAAAATTAATATTAAATCTTTTTTAAAAAAAAAACGTACTAAGATTATTTTTTTTATAAATCTAATTAAAAAATTTTTATTAATTAAACTAAAACTTTAATTTGCTAATTAACTTTTTTTATTATAAGTATTAGTTAGTAGTTAAAAAAAGCTTAGCAATAAACTAATTAAAACTTTAAAATATTTAATTAATATTTTTTTTAGATTAAAATTTAAAAAAAATAATAAAGTAATAATAAAAAAGCTATATTATACTACTAAAAACTAACCGATTTGCTCTAACAAAAAATTATAAATTTTAATAATTTATTATTTTAAAAAAGATTAGTAATAATAAATATAGTATAACATTATTAAAAACTAATAACTTTTGTTTTTAAAACTATAAAGTTTTAATAAAAATTTTTATATTTAAATATTAACTAAACTAATATTAATAAATCTTAAAATTAATAATAATACTAAAGCTTTTTTAAGCAAAAATACCTTAATAATAAAAATTATTTTTACTGAGGCTAAAAGTACTATAATATAGTTCGGAGCTAAAATAGTTATTAGTACTATAACTAGCCAAAATAACCTTATTTAAATTAGCAACCCCCTAATAATTATATACCTAAAAAGTTATTATTTCCTAAATACTTTAGCTAATATACTTCTAATATACCTTAAAAATAGCTATAAAATAACCTTAATAACTACCCAAAATAAAGTAGTAATACTTAGGACTTTTTTTATTTTAATTATAAAAAAATACGTTATATTAGTTATAACTATAAAAAACCTAATTAGCAATACTTACTAGAAAATTAAAAATATTAAATTTAAAAAATTTAGTTAGACTAAAAATAAAAAAACTTTAATATATCCTACTATTTATAAAAAAACAACTATTATTTAGATTAAAATTATTTATATAATTTTTTATTATATTTTAATAAATATTTAAGTAATAATTTAAAAAAAAAATAGTTTTAGTTTTAGCTATAAAGTTTGGGCCAAAACTATAACTTTTTATATTTGTTTTATATTAATTTTATATTTTATGCAATATTTATTTTATTAGCTTAAAAAAAACTTTATTAAAAATATTTATTAATTTAGATTTTTATACTAAATATAATTATATTAGTTATATTTTTACTTTATATAATAAACTAGAAAAAGTTTTATTTTATATTTATATTTTATAATATATTACTAAAAATAGATTTTTTAATTATAATGCTTATTAAGTTATTTATAAACTTACTAATAGCTATAAAATAATTTAAAAATTTTAGTATACTTATATTATTATTAACTAAAATAATTAGTTAAAAAAAAGTCTAGTGCTTTTTTTTTAAACTATATTAAAAAACTAAAAAATTATATTTAATTTAAGTTTAAATTACTAGTTTTATAGCTTAAAACTTAAATATTTTAAATTAGTTATAGCTTATTAATTTGCTAAGGCTTATAAAAATAAAAAATATTATTAAGCTATTATATATTTTTTTAAATTTTTTTAGTTAAAAAAATTAAAAACTAAAAAAAATTATACTAGTTTTAAAAATATTTTGCTAGAATTTTATAACTTAGCCGATTTTTTTAATACTAATAAAACTAATATTTTTTTATATTCTAAACAAAAAAACTTAGCAATTAATTTATAAAACAATATTATAATACTTTATTATTTTATTTATTTATTAGCTTAGAACAAACTTAAAAAATTTTAAAAATAGCTTATAAAAATAATAGCTAACAAAAAAATATAAAAATTTAAAAGCTTAGCTAGAGCTCTTATTTTGTTTGTTTTTAAAAAAAATAAAAGTTTAAAATTATATATAAACTATAAAAAACTTAACTATATTATATAAAAGAATTACTATATTTTTATTTTATTTTAGAATTAATAAATAAATTTATATATATTAAAATATTTATTAAGATTGATTTTAAAAACGCTTATTATTACATTTAAATTAAAAAAAAAAAAAAAAATAGCTTTTTGTACGCGTTATAGCTATTATAAATTTCTAGTTATATTTATAGGTTTATATAATATTTTTGCTACTTTTTAGAACTATATATATAAAATATTTAATAATATTTTAAATATATTTTATATTATATATTTAAATAATATTTTTATATTTTTTATAAACAAAAAATCTTATATAACATATATCTAAAAAATTATTAAAAAACTTTAAAATACTAAGCTATATATTAAACTTTTAAAATATTAGTTTTATTAAAAAAAACTTAAATTTTTTAAATATATTATATTTAGTTAAAATATTAAAATAAACTTTAGTTATATTAATATAATTAAATAATAACTATTATTTAGTTTTTATTATAAGCTATAATAATTTTTAGAGTTTTATAACTTTTATTAGCGCTTTATTAAAAGGTATTTTTAGGTTGCTATTTTTTTAACCTAGTATTTAAAAAAAAGCATAACTAGAACAAAAAAAAGTTAAATTTTTTTAGACTATCTTATAATAAAAGCTTTTAAAAAACTTGAGGACTTATTTAAGAAAGCTATTTTTTTTTATATATTTTAACCCTAAAAAAAAAATATTAGTAAAAACCGATTTTTTTAAAGTAATATTAATAAAAAACTTTTTTTAAAAAAATAGTTAAAATAAATAGCGTTTTGTTATATTTTATTTTTGCAAATTTTTTAATATAAAATTAAACTATAGAACTTTAAATTAAAAAATATTTATAATTATAAAATATTTTAAATATTAGTAGTATTATTTTTAAAAAAATAAATTACTAGTTAAAATATTAACTAACTATAGTAATTTTTAAACGTTTATAAAAACTTTAAAGCTAAATAAAAAGCAAGCTTATTAATATATATATTTAGTTTTTTTTGATTTTATTATTAGATATAAGCAAAATAAACAAAATAGAACTAATCCTTTATTATACTAACCTAATTATATAAGCAATTCGTTTTAAAATATTAATTTTTTTTTAATACTAAAAAAAAAAATTATAATAATATAAACTAAGATTTCTAATAAGTACCCAAAGGTACTAGTAAACAAAATATATGCTGCCTAACCGTTTAAAAAAAAAACTATTTTTATATAAGCAATTATATATATATAAATATAAATAGCTATAAATAATAAGAACTTTTAAAATCTAGATATATTATAAAATTTATAAAATATAATTTAAAATATTTAATAAAAAAACCCCGAATATAAATTAATTAAAAAACATATTAATATTAAAAAGCCTACGGACTTTTAATAAACAATTAAAAAATCTTTTTTATACTATAAAAATAAAGTTTATATTTTTTTTAAAAAATTTGTTTATTTTTAGCTTATTAAATTATATTATAATAACTTATTAATAGAGCACTTTAAACAAAAACATACGTTTAAACTATTATAGCGCAAGTTTTTTTAGCTAAAAATAAAAACAAATATTAATAATTATATAAATAGTTATATAATATATTTTAGATTAAAAATAAAACATTACTAAAAATATAATAAATTTTATATTTTATTTATATTTTTAGCTCTTATATAAAAACTATTTATAAACTTTATAGTTAGACTATTTTTAACTTTTTATAAAAACTACTAAATTAATTATATTTTAGTAATTATTAATAAATTTACTAAATTAATATATTTATTTTTTATTAATACTAAAATAACTTTAATATAATTTGCTATTTTATTTTATTAAAAAATTAAATATATTTATAAAAATTTTATAAATATTGTATCAAACTATAGCTTTTTTTTTACTAGTTATTTCTAGTTAAACTTATACTATTACTTTAAGATTAAAAAAAAACATTCGGTTGCGTTTTACCCTAGAACCAACAAGCAAACAAAACATATAAATCAAACAATTAAAAACTACTTTAAATATTTTATTAATAGCAAACAAACTAATTAGTTATAACTATTCCCCTAAATATATTTTATAATTAATTTAGCTATTAATAGTATAATTAGCAAGTTACTTTTTAAAGCTTTATATAGCTATATACTAAAGTTCAGACTATTTGTTAAAAATAACTTTACTTTAAAAGGGGTACTAGCAGTACAAAAATAATTGCAAAAATTACAAACTATTAAAAATAATTTAAAAAATTAATAATAAATTGTAATTAAAAAGTATTAAAAATACTATAATATTAAATATAAACTTATAATTTATAAAGTTAGAAATATAGTAATATTATTTATAAAAAATTTAAGTTTTAAATATTTTAAATTTATATTTAAGTTTATTAGCTTATTTTAAATCTTTAATTATATTAGATTATAGGCGTATTATTTTATATTTTTAGTATAATATACCTATTTTTATAATATTTTTTCTATTTAACTATTTAAACTTTAAAAAACTAATACTATATATAATTTATTTATATTAGATTTTATAAATAATTTAAATAAATAAAAAAGTTAAAAATATAATAGCAAAATAAATATATAACTATAAGTTATATTATAAGGTTAAATAAAAAGGCTGGCTAATTAAATATAACTAATAAGTATTAACTACTAATATTACAATACTTAAAGCAATATAAACTTTTAAACAATAGCAAAATTACTAAAAAAAAAAAAACTTTTAACTTAATAATTTATACCTAAACTAGTTATAAAAAAAAATTAATTAATTTTATTTTTACTTAAAGGTATTCTGTTTTATTATTTAAAAACTTACTACTTTTATAATTATATTAGCCCGAAATTCTAACAAATTAATAAAAATAAACCTATAAATATTTATATAGTTAAAATTAAACTAACTATTTTAAATATTTAATTTATGTTTTACTATTAAGCTATATATAAACTACTTTTAAAATTAGATCTTATTAAAATAAGTAATATTTATATTAGTTATATTAGCTAATCTAATAATCTAAATAATTTAATTAGTAGTGCTTACTACTGCTTTTTATATTTTTAATATAAAATAACAAATAGCTAATATCTATAATATATAACTATAATTTTTAAATTAAAAATATAAAATATTTTTATAAAAATATACCTAGTATTAAACTAGCGTTTAATTATATTAAATATTTTTATAAACTAAAAATAAATAAAAATATTTATAGTATTAAAAAAAATATATGCTACTATTTAAAGCTATATATTTTTTATTGTACTATTATTTAGGTATATATAGCATAGGTATTTTAAATCTATATAAATAACTAATAAACATATTATAAAACAAAAATAGAACTACTTATTTTTAAATTGCTTAAAATACTAGTAATTTTAAACTAAAAGCAATAAATTGTTATAAAATAATAAAATATTTTTAGTAAACAAAATTAAATATTAGCAAATTATTAATAAAACTTTAAAAGTGCTTATTAAATATTTAAGCTTATTTTATTTATAACTTTATAGCTATTTTTATTTAATTTAAAATTAAAAAACTAGCAAAACTAATTTAATAATTTATTTATATAAACTATATTAAAAAATATTAAACTTAAGACCTAATTATATAATATATTTAAATTAATAAAAATATTAATATAAAATAGATATAATTATATTTATTAGCTTATATATTTTTTTGCTTTTTTAATATTTATTATAAAAAAAAGCCTTTATTTTTTTTATTATATAAATAATTTGGATAGGCCGGCTAAAATTGGGCTAAACCCTATTATAAATACTGCTAAAACAATATTAGTATATATATGCTTTATAAACTAGATCTTTAGTAGCTTTACGCCTATATACTTTATTTTTAGCGCACATATTCTATTTATATATATAACACTTATAGTTATAATAGTTGTAGCTATTAATTATCTTTTAATAAGTTTTACGCTAGAAGCAATAGTTGTAGCAAATAATAAAAAGCTTATTATTTAAAAAAAAAACAATAAAATTAGCGTTAGATATAGTAATACTAATATAAAAAAAAAAAAATTAAAAAAATTAAAAAATACAAAAAAAGTAAAAAATAATAGTAGCAAAATAAAAAAGTAGCTAAAACTAACTAAAATAATAGTAGTAGCTAAAAAAAAAAGAAAAAAAAAAAAAAAAAAAAACAAGCTAAAATATTTATATATAAATATATTAGCTTTATAAACAATTTATATATAGTCTATGCTTAAATTACTAGCTTTAATATTTATAATATATCTAAGTATTTAAAACATAACATTATATATATATTAAAATTCTTAATTAACTATACTATATAAGTATTAAAATATTTATATTACTAATAATAATAATTTCTATAGCAATAGTAATACTAATAATAATAATAATAATAATAATACTACCTATCTTATATATAATTTATATACTTATATATTTATACTTATATTACCCCTAATCCCCTACTACTCCTATACTTAAATTAACCCCTTTTTATATGCACTCCTATTACCTCCCTATTCTATATTCTTTACACTTAGTACACTTATATATATTAGATTAAAAATAACCTAATTAAAAAAAGAAAAATAGTTATTATACTAAATATACTAGGACTAGTATATACTTATTATATATACGTACTATATCCGCTCTTACTTTAATAAAGACCTTTTTTTCTATAAACTTTAATCTTATAAGCTAACCTTACTAAATATATAACTTATCCTTTTATATATTATACCTGACCTCGTGAACTTCCCATTTATGACAGTTTTTTATTATTTTTTGTTTTTTTATTATTTTTAAAAAATTTTTGTTTTATATGTTTGCTTGTCTTTATATATTATATATGTATATTTATATAATAAATTATAATCTAGCTTTTTAGTAATAATGGTTATATACTAAACACTATTAATTAAAATAATAATTATTATATAGTATTACTATTAATAAATAATTTTAATAATTATTAGTTTATCATAGCGCTATATATTAATATATATATTTATTCTTTTATTATATATATATTTGTTTTAATATATTATTAATATTTTAGTTTTTTATACATAGATTAATAAAGCTTAAGTTATTACTATACTATTAGTTAATATATAAATCTAAGTACTTATTAATATACTTTTTATATATTTGATTATGTTTATTTTTTGCTAGAAAGGTTATTTTTATATAGTTTTTATTTAGTTACGCAGTACTATTATTGCTATATATATAGAAAATATTTATATAGTATGTAGTAATTACTTGTTTTGTAGCTATTGCTAGATTATTAGGTTTTAAGGTAATATTTATGTAGCGTACGTTTGGCGTTTATATAGCGCTTAGTATAATTATTACGTTTAAAAAAATTAGTTATATAAAAAAATATAAAAAAATATAAAAATAGAAAAAAGTAGCGTTTATATTTGTTTTTTTTTTTAAAAGTTGATTTATTATATATTATTTTTATACTTTTGAATATATTTTTTTTATAAATATTATATTTATATATAATTTTTTATATTTTATTAATAAATATTTTTATTTATATAGTTAATTTGTTTATTAATATAAAGGTTTTTAATATCTAGTTTAGTGTTTTTTTTATAAATATATTAGCTAGATTATTTTTATTATTAATCTATTATATTTTAAAAAAAAATTTATATAACTTTTTAAATAATATAATATTAATTATTAAGCGTTTTTTTATATTATATTAAGTTTTATAAAATAGTTATATAATAATTTCAAGTTTAAATATAATATAACTAGTATTAAAAATAGACTTAATATAGTTATAATTTTTTAAAATATTATATAAAAAGTAATAATATTATTAAAACAATTAATTATTTTATATAACTTGCTAGCAAGTATATTTTTAGTTATTTATTTATATTTGTTTAAGTTCTAGTATATAATATTTTTTTTAATTTTAAAGCTTAATTTTTATATATATAATATTTTATAACTAATATAATAATAAATTTAAAATAAAAAATTATGTTTATATTATTTATAAATAATCTATTTATAAAAATTAAAAATCTTATATAGTATAGGTTTAATAATATAAAAGTTAAACTATAGTTTTTATTAATTATGTAGTATTAGATTTTTTTATTTAGATTTTGAATATTATATAGTTTAAGATCTATTATTTAAACTGCAATATATAAGTTATATATTGCTTTTAGCTAGTAAATATTACTAATATATATATTTTTTACTTATTATAAAACATATTACTAAGCAAAATTAATTATATAGCAATTAACTAGGTTAAACTAGTTTTTTTAGTTTTTTTAAGTTAAAGTAATATTTTTTTTAAATAATAATATAATTTATTTATTATTAAATTTTATAAAGTATTTTAGTTAGTTTTTTTTTTGGTTTTATATAAAATTTAGCTTACTATAGTTTATGTTTTTTTTTTTTGCTAAAAAGTCTAGTATTATAAAGCTAAATATATTATTTGTTTATAAGCTAGTAATACTAAATTTATATAATAGTTTTTTAATAAATAGTAAATATAAGTTATATTGTAATAATAGTATTGACTGCGCACAAGGCTACTGCTAACTATATATAAGACTATTTGTACAATACTAGTAATTGGCTGATTAGTCTAATTATATAGGCGGTATATATATGCAGAATTCTCTTACTATATAAGAATTCTCCGTACAAAGGTCCTACTTTTATACGGATAGTTAGAAAAATAGATCAATATATATAATTATTTTTTTTATTTTTTTATTACATATAATATTATACCCCTTGGCTATCTAACACTAATTAGTATTTTTAGTTAAAAAATATAAATTAGCAAAAGTAAAAATAGAATCTTAACTTGGTTGTACGGACTACGTATTTTATATTATATTCTAGTTCTTTTAGTAGTAGGCCAACAGAAAAAAAAAATTATTTATTTATTTGTACTTTAGCTTAGCTTTTATATAAAAATATAATTAATAGCGCGCCATTATACTATTTTTTGATTATTATTGTATAAACTATATAAAAGTTCGTATTATAATTAAACTTTTTTTTTATTCTTTATATTTATAAATATGTTAAATAATAGTTAATCGTATAAAAGCTATTAAAAGCAAACATATAAAGATACCGAAGCTCCTAAAAAACAACCCTTAATATTTTTAACTAACTTTTTATATAAGTTTATAACTAAAAAAATTGCTAAATATACTAGTATTTTTTAATTGCTATATAAAAAATAATTAACTTTTGTATATATAATAATACTTTATATAACTTTTATATAATAACTAGAAAAGAAATTAATATATAAGCTATATATTTATATACTAAGTATAGCTAAACTTTATATAAACTAAAAAACTTTTAAAAAGTATTAATAAAAAATATTAAGTTAGCTAAACTATAAATATTACAAATAATTAATAATAAAATTATTATAAAAATATATAATATATTTTATATAAAAAATGTTTTAAACTAAAAGCTAATAAAACGTTTAAAAAAAAACTATATTGTATAATTTGCAAAAAACAAATATATTCTAACATATAAACTTTAATTTTTTATATAATAATCTTAAATATTACTAGTATTTTTTATTTTAAATTAGTAACTCCTTAATTAAAACTACAATGATAAAAACTTTCCTATATAATAAAATAGTTCTGCAGTACTTACTTTTAAAACTAGAACATAATTTTAAAAAAACTTCTATATATAAAATCAAAAAAAAGCTTTAACTTAAAACAATATATTATTATATAATAATAAAGCACTAAAAATATACTTCTAAAAAATAGTCTTAATTATAAAACGCTACCTATTTTTTATACTAATTAATAACCTAGCTATATAAACTAAAAATATGCTATATTTCTAATATATAATAAAATACCTAGTTCTATAATACTTTTATAAACTTTTAAGCAACTAATGTTTTATATAACACTAGATATAAAAATACTTATATTTTATATTTAGATTTTATTTATATATAATATTTAAAATAGGATTATTTTAGTAGCAAAATATTAAATATTTCTAAAAACTTAGTAAAAAAAAAAAACCTATTTTAAAAAGCTATATGATCTGTTTTATAATAAAGCATAATAGTTTATTAACTTTTGCTACAAAATAAAAATTATAAAAAAATAGTTCTATGTAGTATTTCTAGCTATTCTAACTAATTGTACAAAAAACTATTATATATATTATATTAGTTCTGATTATATATAAAAAGAAATATATAATATTATAAACTTATATTTTAATATAGTTATAAACTATAACTAATATTAGATAAACTGGACTAATATTATTTTATATAAATATATAAATAAAAAAAACTTTTTTTTATATAAAGTATTAAAAGTTATAATTAATAAACTATCAAAAATATAAAAAATATTTAAAGCAAAATATTTAAAAGAAATATACTTTAGTATAATTATTATATAAATATATAGAAATATGCTAGAATTTAAAATAATATTTATTTTTTAAAACTTATGTTTAAAGGTTTTTTTTTTAATTTTTGTTCATACTTCCGAATTAAAAGCAACCTATTAAACAAACATTTTATATAAGAAATAAAGAATACTTATTATATAAACAAGCAATATAACTATACTAATTGCTACCCTGTACAATATAAAAGTACTAACAATACTTTTATAATTTTTAAAAACAATATTTTAGCTAAGATTGCATAAATATTTATTTCTAAAAAAATGTTTGTATAAATAAGAAATATTTTATTTGCAAAAAAAAAAACATATTAGTTAACAAACCATACTTTTTAAAAAAAAGCTTATATAAAAAGCTAATATTTTAATATATATAAAATAATATTTAATAATGAATTAACTTAGCAAAATTTTTTATTTATTTTACTAAATATAAAAGTTATTTAGATTTATATAATAATAATAAAATTTTTTTTTAATATATATAATAAAAATATAGTATAATATATTATAAATAATATATTTATATATTATATAACCTAAGAAAAATATCTAAGCAATAATAATAAACTAGCTTTTAAACTAATTTATATTAGATAACTAGTATTATATAAAATATTAAAGTATTATTTGAGATATAAGTGCTTTGAAGTTTTTAATTATAGAAAAGCTGCAAGCGGAAGCATATATATAAAAAACCCTAATATAAAGATTATATAAACGCTTAAAATAACTAAAATAAACTTTGGTAAAAGTTATATAATAACTTTTAATTAATATAACAAAAATTAATAATAAGATTAGTTATATAATTTTTTATATATTAAATATTTTTATTTTATTTTTATTTTTACTAAAGAATATAAACTGCTTAAAAGTTTACTTTAATAATATAAAAGATATTATTATATAAAAAAAAAAAGTACTTTTTTTTATTATATATAAATAGAGCTATTTTTTTTTAATATTTATTTATATAAAGTAGCTAGCTACTTATTAAAGTTAAACTATAGCGCTTATATAAATATTTTAAGCACTTTTATATAAAAAAATTATATAGAATATTAATTTGCGTAAGATATAAAGTTAAGCAGTTAATTTTAAAAAAGATCTAGAAGTTTTTATTATTATTACTAAATATATAATAGAGCTCTACGCTGCTTTAAGTTTATAATTAAAAATAACTATAAATTTAATTATAAAGTAATTATAAATATTATATAAATAAAGAACCAAAACGTATTATATATAATTAATGCTATAATATTATTTTAAGTAGCTATTTTTTTTAAAATTTATGTTTATACAAAACATATAAAAATATTATATAATGCTAGATTAATGTTTATTAAAAACTTTTTAATAATATTATATATAACTTAAGAACAAATTTCTTATTAAATAAATTTAAAAAATATATAAAAATAATAAGCATATAATATTGCAAAATATTTATTAAAGCATATTAGGCAATTAAAAAAATAAAACAAGCGTATAGACTACTAAAATATATATATAATATTTTTTTTTTTAAAATTAATATATAAACAAACAATAAATCAATTTTATAAATAGTAATTAAAGCATTAAATAATATAGCTAAACTAAATAGTCTTATATTAACTTTTTTTATTTTTAGAGCATACCTATATATTAATAAATTTTTTTTTTTTTTTAGCTTTTATATAAAAAGTAATAGTTATTTAAAACATAATAAAAATACTATATAAGAACTATATAAAAGTTAAAATTAACTATATAATTAAAAATAGAATGGATTATTTTTGTATAATATATTTATATATTTTTTTTATAGCGAAGTTCTAATAAAAAAAAAAAAAGAATAAAAAGGCCTATATAAAATTAAAACAATCAAAAATTAAATATAATTATTGCTTTAATAACAAGCTAATATGTTTCTGCTATATATAATCAAACTATACTACTATATAAAAAATACCTAAACCAAAGATATAAAAAACAATAGTATATAACTAGTATAGCTAATAATAATATAAAAGAAATATAGCTAGCTAAAAAAAAAACCTATTATATATTTGTTATATAACGCTTAAACACTATAGACTTTTTTAACTATAAAAAAATATTAAGCCTTTAAACTAGCAACCAAGCTTTGTATAAATAGGATTATTATAACCCTTAAAAAACTATTTAAAAAATTAGATATAATAAAAATTAATAAACTTATTATATGAAATATTTTTAAGTTTATTATATATAACTTAAACATATATAAAAAAAATATACTTTTTAAATCTTATTTTATATAAAAAATAAAAAATAAAATACTAAACTATATAAAAAGTTTAAAGCTAGTTATATAAAAGTATAATAATACTAAAAAAGTATAGTTTTAACTTAATTGTTAATAATCTAATAAATAAACTAATAGCTAATTTTAGCTTTTAGATTTATTTTTATATATAACTTTAAAGCATTATATAAGCTTAAAAATATTATTTAAGCTTATGTTTCGTTAGAAAATAAGCTATTATGCAATATTTATGCCTATTTATCCCTAGAACTCTATATAAAAATTAAAATTAATTATGTAATTAAGGAATAAAATAAACTATTTTTGTATAATATATTTATATTTTTTTTATAGCAAAGTTTTACTATAAAAAAAAAAGAATTAAAAAAGCCTATATAAAATTAAAACAATTAAAAAATTAAATATAATTATTGTTTTAATAAATAAACTAATATATTTTTATTATATATAAATCAAACTATATTATTATACAAAAAATATTTAAACTAAAAATATAAAAAATAATAGTATATAACTAATATAGCTAATAGTAATACAACAAAAAACGTAGCTAGCCAAAAAAAAAACCTACTATATATTTATATAACGCTTAAATACTACAGACCTTTTTAATTACAAAAAAATATTAAGCCTTTAAACTAGTAACCAAGCTTTATAAAATAAGATTATTATAACCTCTAAAAAACTATTCAAAAAATCAGATATAACAAAAATTAACAAACTTATTATAAAATATTTTAAATTTATTATATAAACCTAAATATATATAAAAAAAAAAAAATTTTAAATCTTGCTTTATACAAAAAAAAAAAAAATTACCAAACTATATAAAAAATTAAAACTAATTATATAAAAATATAATAATACTAAAAAAATATAATTCTAACTTAATTGCTAATAATCTAACAAATAAGCTAATAGTTAATTTTAGCCCTTGGACTTATTTTTATATATAACTTTAAAGCATTATATAAGCTTAAAAATATTATTTAAGCTTATATCCAATTAAAAAACAAGCTATTATATAATATTTATACCTATTTATTTTTAGAACTAAAAAATAAATATTTTTTAAAAATTATTTTATAAATTATATAACTTTTATATAGCTTAGCTAAATCTAAGCTATATTAGTTTAAGATTTACTATTAATACTACGAAAAAAAACTCAAAATATAAATATTTATATATAACTTATGCTTATTATTTATATAATAGCCCGGACACTTTTAAAATAACTAGAATATAAACAAATAATATTTTAAGTTTTGTAACTCTAAACTTTTTAGTATACAAAAAAAAAAAACTTTATTTTTTAACTACTTAATCAAGTTTAATAATAAAATTTTTTTTTTATATAAATATAATATTATAATAACTTAAAAAAGCTAAACTAAAAATTTAGCTAAGATTAACCTTTATATAAAAAGGGTTTGCTTAAGCTTATATTTTTTAATAAACTTAAAAAATATATATTAATAATATATACTAACTAGAAGTTATATATAACTTTACTATTATAACCTAAGTAACTAAGCTATAATTATATAATATTAAAACATTAAATAAATAGATTAAATAATAAAAAACAACCTAACTTAAAATTTTATATTTATTTTATTTAATTTTTATTATATAAAACTATTTATTTTTATAAATAATTTATTTATAAATAATATAAATATGACTTTTTAGCTTAATTTTATTATTGTACTAGTAGTTAAAACTTATATAAAAAAATATAACAAACCTAAACTTTAAAATTAAAAAAAATATTATATACTAGAATTTAAACAAATATAAATAAATTATATAAAATATTTTAACTAGCAAATTATATAATATAATAAATAGTTTTAATAGTACTATTGCTTTTTATATAATTTTTTAAAAAGTTATAAAAATATTTAACTTATTTTTAATACTTATTATTTTATGTTTAAACTTAAAATTATTATATAATTGTTTAGTTAAACTAAAAATAATATAAAAAAAAATTAATAATTAATATTATATTTTTTTTTTAAATATAATAAATTAATAATAAAAACAATCTAATAAATATATTTATTATGTTTGAATGGAGTGTACTGCATATTTCCAAGGCAGCAGTACATGCCTGCAAGGTTGGTGGAATACAGTCTATTCACTATATGCCACACTCAAAAGGAGGGAGAGAAAGGAAGGAAATGGGGAGGTGGGAGCCCCCTATATACCCCTCCGTACGGAGGGGTCTGTAGGTGGTCCCTAGCCGGACCCCTTGGCCTAGACCCCTTGGCTAGACCCCTTCGTACGAAGGGGTCCGTAAGTGCCCTAGCTAATTGCGTACGATTAATCCAACATATTAAGTATATTTTAAACTAAGTATTAAAAACTTTAGTTTTTATTAATAAGCTATTTATATAAATTAAAATATTTATTAAAAAACTATAAAAAATATATTTATATAATAAAAAATAGCTAATAACTAAGCTATATATAAAAAAGCAAATATTATATATAAATATTAAAAAAATATATAAAAATATAAAAAAAACAACAAAAATTTATTTATATCTTAAAAAACTAACATATAATTATTTCTTTTTCTTTAGATAAAACTTTCTTTTTTTTTTTTAACTATAATTAAAACATTACGCTCTATATAAGCGCTAAATATAAACGCTACATATATTTTTTTAAAAACTAAAGATTTAATAATATATTAAAAATAGCGCCCTAATATAGTAGCAATAGTTGCTACATAGACTATTTATATAAAATAGAAATACTACTTTTTAACTTTGGACTAAAATAGCCCAAAAATAGCTTTTTTTAATAAATAAACTTAGCTTGGACGTTTGCAAAAATATTTAATAATAATACTTAAAATATAATATTAATAAATAAAGCAATAATAATAATATTTTTTTTTTTCTATTATATAATAAAATATATTAGTTATTAAATATATTAAAAATTATTTATATAAAAATAAAAATTAAAAATATATATATATTTATATAAAAAATCTATATAAAGGCTTAATAAGCCTAACTTTTTATAAAAAAGCTATATATTTTTATATAGCTATTATTTTTTGTATAAACAAAATTTTAAAACTATAAAACGTTACTTAAAGCAAGCAATACTAAATATAGGCACGTAAAAGCAGTAGTAGATATACTACTACTATTACTACTACTACTAATAATACTGCTTAAATTATTATTAATATAATATTTAAAATAACAAAAAAGCTTTATATATAATAATAATAATAGTAATAATAGTAATAGTAGTAGTACTATTGCTACTAATAATATTACTACTATTACTACTACTATTATTATTATTATTATTATTACATAATAATTATTATTTCTAAATTAATATAACCTTAGAATAATAGCTAAAGCATATGTATAATATATATATATATATATATATATATTTAAAAAAAAAAAAAAAAAAAAAAGTAATATAAAAATGGCTTGTTTTATATATAATAGCTATAAATATTACGTTTTATTTAATCTTAAGCATTTCTAAACAATATATAAAAAGTAATTATATATAAAAAGCAGTTATATATAAAAAGCAGTTATATATTAAAAGTAGTTATATATAAAAAATAGTTATATATAATAAGCAAACTATAAAAAGCTTTTTAAAAAAATAGCAATTTAATATATTATTAAACAATTTTATTAGTTATAGATTAGCCGTATGTTATAGTTTATATTTTTTTTATGTTTAGAATTTTTTATTCTTTTTAGCAATTATATAAAAGTATGCTATAATTAAAAAAAAAAAGAGCTAGTGTTATAATAATAGTATTAATTATATATAAAGCTATTGCTAACTATGTATAAGACTATTTATATAATACTAGTAATTAGCTGATTAGTTTAATTATATAGGCGGTATATATATATAAAATTCTTTTATTATATAAGAATTCTTTATATAAAGGTCTTGCTTTTGTACGGATAGTTAAAGAGATAGATCAATATATATAGTTATTTATCTTACTTTTTTGTTATATATAATATTGTACCCCTTGGCCACCTAACAGTATTAGAATTTAATAGCAAAAAATATATCTTTAAGTTTTATTAATATTAAATATTTATATAGTTTATTTTATTTAAAAAAAAGTTTATAAATAAACTATTAGTTATAAATTTTATTAAATAAAATATAAACTTAAATATTATTTTTGTTTTATTTATACTTAAATTTATAATTAATTATTAATAAAAAAATATATATTTAAAAAATTAAATTATGCTAGCTTTAAATATTAGTAATATTATATTTAATTATTATAATATTATTTGTTTTATAAAACTATATATTATTAAAGTTTTTTATTAATTATTATTAATTATAAAATTATATTAAATTTTTTTTTTAAACTTGTAAAAAAATATTTTAATAAAAAGTTTTATTATTTAGTTTAAAAATAAAACCTGTTTAATAGTAAACTTTTATTAATATATAAATTTAAAAAATTTTAAACAAATTTATAAATATTTATATAAATAATATTTTAATTTATTTTAAAATTAAAAAATAGTATTAGATTTATTATAAAAAAATAATTTATTGCTTATATTAAGCTAGATATTAAAAAAATATTAAAAAATTATATTTTAATATATTTATTATTAATTATTTAGGAATTGTTATAAAAGCTAAAATAAAAATTAGAATTAATTTTATAAAAATTTAAGCAATTTTAAATTAAAATTTTAATAATTTTAAAAGTACTAAGTTAATCTGGTTATTTTTTAGGCTTTATAATTATATTTATATATTTATTTATTATATTAGTAAAATTATTACTTTTTTAAATTAACTATTAAAAAAAATTTTATTTATAATAGGACTAAAATAAAAATAAGTTTTTAAATATATAAAACTGCTAATATATAAAATATTTGTTTTAGTTTTTTTTAAGCCTAACTAACTAATATAAATAAAAATAAATATTTTATATAATATAATAAAAAAGTTATTTAGTAGATAAGAAAATATAACCTAAAAGCTTATAAAGTATTTTTTAAAATAATAATACTAACTAAGCAAGTTTATTTAATTTAAAACTAAATTTTTAATAATAATATAAATTTTAAAATATTTTACTTAAAGCTTTTTAGAACTAAGTTTTTATAATAATTAATTATTAAACTTTATAATATTTTAAATAAATAGATTTTATTAATATAATAAATATATTAAGCTAATTTTTTATTAAACTTTAGTATTATTTTTAATATTAACTAAAATAAAAAAATATAGTAATTAATGTTTTATTAAAAAAAATAGCTAAATTTTTTATAATTAAAACTAAAAAAGCTAAAAAAAAAATAATAGTATTAATTTTATTTAATAAAATATTAAGTTTTATATTAAGTATAAACTTTTTATTTAATATTTTTAAAGAACTAACTTAATAAATTTAATTAAATAAAAAAATTAGCTATAAGATCTAAGAAATAAAAACAAAAAACTATATATTTAAGGTTACTTTAAATAGGATTTTTTTTTTTATATAGCTTTAATTTAAAAAGCTTATATATTAAAATTAATATAAAATAATTAAAATATTAAAATAAAAATATTATTAGTTTTATTTAAAATATAATTATAAATAATATATATATAATTATATAATTATAAAAAAAAAAAATATTATAAAATAAAACTTTTAGTTTTTTTTATTTATTGTTTATATTAGCTATAGTATAGCAATATATAATAATAAATAAAAAAATATATTATTTAACTAATAAAGTTATAATTATAATAAATATTTATAAATAAATTAGTTAATTATAATTTATTTAAAAAAAAAATAAATATTATAAAGTTATTAGTTATATAATATTATAAAAGTTTATATAAATTATTTTTTAGTATTAATTAAAACAAAAAGATATAGTAGCTAATGTTTATTAAAAAATAGCAAAGTTTTTATAATTAAAACTAAAAAAGCTAAAAAAAAAATAATGGTATTAGTTCTTTTTAATAAAATATTAAGTTTTATATTAATTATAAACTTTTTATTAATATTTTTCAAAAAGCAACCTAATAAACCTAATTAAATAAAAAAACTAGCTATAAGATCTAAAAAAAAAAATAAAAAACTATATATATTTAAAATTACTTTAAATAGAACTATTTTTTTTTATATAGCTTTAATTTAAAAAGTTTATATATTTTTAATTATTATATATTAAAATTATTATAAAATAATTAAAATATTAAAATAAAAATATTACTAGTTTTATTTAAAATATAATTATAAATAATATATATATAATTATTATAATTATTAAAAAAAATAAAATATTACAAAATAAAACTTTTAGCTTTTTATTATTATTATTTATATTAGCTATAATATAATAATATATAATAATAAACAGTAAAAATATATTATTTAATTAATAAAGTTGTAATTATATATAAATATTTATAAATAAGTTTAGCTATTTAATTATAACTTTATTTAGCAAAAAAATAAATATTGCAGAATTACTAGCTATATAATATTATAAAAGTTTATATAGATTTTTTAGTATACTAAATATATAAATATTAAATAATATAAAACTATTTATTTTTAAGTTTATAGTAATAATTAATAGTTTTATAAGTACTAAGTACTATTTTAGTAATATTTATTATTTTAAACTTAAAAAATAATAAAATTAACTAATTAAAAACTAGACTAATAACTTTATTTTTATATTAATAAATATTAAAATAACTAAAATATTTATTTTTTGTTTTAAACTTTATATATAATATTTTATAATATTTATTAATTAATATATTACTACTAAAAATAATAATAAATATTAAAACATAAAACTTTTTAATAATAAATATTAATAAAATAATTATAAATTTTAATATTAAATAATAAATATTTAAATTAGTCCGTTAGACTTAAAACGTTTAAAAAATAGCATATAATATAGCAACCCTTATATAAAAATAATATAAGCTATAAGTTAAAAAAAAAATATTTAATAAATTTTGAAATAAAAAACAAAATTTAAAAAAATAAAAAACCTTTGTAATATAAGCATTAATTATTAGATTGGATTCTTAATTAGTTAAACTTTTCGAAATCTTAAAAAACAAAGATTTAGCTATATTTTTAATTTATTTAACTTATATAAAATAAAAAACTTATTTTATACTAACTAATTATAAAAAATAAGTAATAACTTTTTATTTTAATAAATTTAATTAATATTTTTAGCTAAAAATATTAATAGTAAAACAAAATTTGAAATTAAACAAATTAAACAATTAAAACTATATAAAAAAAGCAAAAAATTGCAGTACTAAGTTGTTTAGAAAAGCTATAATCCTAACAATACTTAGTATATAGCTTAAAATTTTAAAAACGTACTAATTAAGCTTAACTAATTTTATAAAATTTATAAAAAAGCATCTGGACTTTTTATAAAATTACAAAAATAAATATAGATAGCAGCAGCTAATAAATTTACAAACAATTATAAAAACAATAATAAAGCAATATAATATAAAAAAACTATATAAATTTAATATTATTAGTAACCTTAAATTAAAACTATGTTTAAATTTTTAGTTTTAGAAAAAAATAATATAATAGTTAGTATAGTTTTAGTAAAACTTGCGAAAATTCTAGACCTATATAGCAATAAAATAGGAAGTTTACGTATGGACTAACTTATAACTTTGCAGTTATATATATAAAATCTATATCTATCCATTTTATAAACTTTAATTTTAAATTTTTTTTTAGCTTAAAATCTTTGTTTATAGTATTAATAAACTAGCTATAAAAGCTTTATTTGATTAATCGTAACACTTAGTTCTAAAAAGTAATAGAAATATTATATAAATTTATAAATATAACTAAAAATTTATAATAGCTATAATATATATAAAACGCTATTTTTTAATTATTTTCTTTTAATTTAAATATAATAATAAATATTTTTAAAATTAATTTTAATAAATATTTTAATATATATAAATCTATTTATTAATTTTAAACAAAAAAAAGGATAGTAATTTTTTTATATAATATAGTTAAGTTTTTTATAGTTTATATATAATTTTAAGCTTTTATTTTTTTTTAAAATAAATAAAATAAAAGCTTTAGCTAGGCTTTTAGATTTTCAGATTTCTTTATTAGTTATTATTTCTATAAACTATTTTTAAAAATCTTTAAGTTTGTTTTAAGCTAATAAATAAATAAAATAATAAAATAAAATAATATTAGCTTTATTAATATTAAAACAATTAACTAAGTTATAAAATTTTGATAAAATATTTTTATAACTAATATAATTTTTTTTAATTTTTAATTTTTTTAACTAAAAAAGTTTAAAAAAATATATAATAGTTTAATAATATTTTTTATTTTTATAAGCTTTAATAAATTAATAGGCTATAACTAATTTAAAATATTTAAGCTTTAAGCTATAAAACTAATAATTTAAACTTAAATTAAATATAATTTTTTAATTTTTTAATATAATTTTAAAAAAAAGCATTAGATTTTTTTAACTAATTATTTTAATTAATAATAATATGAATATATTAAAATTTTTAAGTTATTTTATAACTATTAATAAATTTATAAGTAACCTAATAAATATTATAACTAAAAAATCTACTTTTAATAATATATTATAAAATATAAATATAAAATAAAGATATAACTAATATAATTATATTTAATATAAAAATTTAAATTAATAATTATTTTTAGCAAAGATTTTTTTAAACTAATAAAATAAATATTATATAAAATATAAAATTAATATAAAATAGATATAAAAAGCTATAGTTTTAATTTAAGCTTTATAACTAAAACCAAAACTATTTTTTAATTTTTTAATTATTATTTAAATATTTATTAAAATATACTAAAAAATTATATATATAATTTTAGTTTAAATAATATTTTTTTTTATAAATAATAAAATATTTTAAAGTTTTTTTATTTTTAGTTTAACTAAATTTTTTAAATTTAATATTTTTAATTTTTTAGTAAATATTATTAGCTAGATTTTTTATAATTATAACTAATATAACTTATTTTTTTACAATTAAAACAAAAAAAGTTCTAAATATTATTATTTTATTTTAAATAATTATTAAAATTATTTTATAGCTATTTTTAAAATATATTAAAAATATATTAATTAAAATATTTAAAAAATAATAACTTTTTAAATATATAATTATTAAAAAGTTGCTAATTTAAAAAAAATTGCTTTAGTTAGTTATAATACTAATAATTATTTTAATTTTAAATTTTATTATAATATTTTTAGTTTTAATAAAAATATTTTTTTTTATTAAAATATTTCTATTTAAAAAAGCTTTAATATTATTACTAATTTTAAATTTTATTAATATTAGTTTAATTAATTTATTAATAAACTTTTTTTAATTATTACTTAATATTTATAATAAAAAATTAATTAATAAATTAAAGTTTTAGTTTAATTAATAAAAGTTTTTTAATTAAATTTATAAAAAATTAATTTTAGTATGTTTTTTAAAAAAAAAGATTTAATACTAGTTTTTATAATTTTTGTTTATTTTACTAATTATATAAATAATTTAAATTTAAACTTATCAGAACTTTTTTTATAAAATTTTAAATATAAATTTTAGTTTTTTCATTTATTTAATTTATTAGTTATAAATAAACTATATAATAAATAAAAGATATTTAACGTTTAAAAAATAAAAAAAATTAATATTTGATTTTTTATTATTATTATAATATTTATACCTATAAAATAATTAATAGTTAGAACTACTTAGATCTAACTTATTAAATAATAATAAAAAAATAAAAAAGTAAAAAAATTTAAAATTTTCTAAATTTTTAGCTTTTTTTTAATATTTATATTTTTTAAGTTTTTATTTTAATATTAATTTATATATATTTATAAGTTAAAATCTTTTTAATTTAAAAATAGACTATTTTTATTTTTTTAACTATTTATTTATTTTTTTAAGTTTTGTTTTAAACTAAATATTTTATTATAATAAAAATTAATTAATATTTTTAAATTATAAAATATTATTATTATTTTAGTAACTAAGTATTAAATTATTACTAAACTTTAATTTTTAATTTTTAATTAAAAAAAATTAGTATAGCTAATTTGTTTTTTTAAAAAGTATTAATTTAGTTAATAGTCCAGGTTTTTTAAAAGCTATTATATAAATATAGTATAAGTAACTTTAAAAAAAAGCTTTAGAATTATTATAAATAAAAAGTTTATAAAGTTAAATATAATATATAACAAAATAAATTATATATTTAACAAGATTAGCTTATAAAATTAAAGCTTATAAAAAAATCTTTATTAAAATAAGTGCAAATATAGTATATATATATAGTAAGTATACACTGGTCCTAGTATACTAAGCATAACACTATTTAGTTAAATCTTTTTATATATAGTTAGATTTAAAATTAAATTATAAATCTAAAAATAATTATTTTAATTTTATAATTACTATAAATAATTAAAATATTTATTATGCTTAAATAATATTTATATTTTAAATTATATTATTAGAATAACTACTTAGCTGTTTCTAGCGGGGTAGGGATAGCTGTAAATATTCCGCTCAGAATATAGAGCGGTAAATTTGCCGTTTAATTGAATGAGCCGCTTATATATGGAACGGTCTATATATAAGCGGCTCATTCAATTAAACGGCAAATTTACCGCTCCGTATAGGAAGCGCTCCAAAAATCTAAAACGCTCCAAATTCTAGAACGCTCCAATTCAGCCCTGCCACTTATACAGACCTAGCCACCCATACTGACCTACCCATACTGACTGACCCATACTGACTGACCTACCTATATTCGCTGACTTACAAGGGGGGGGAGGGGGGGGAGGGTCCATGTCTCCGCAGAGTGCCTTGCGACTGCCTTTCAGTCTGGAATAGCCCTTATATATTCGAATTAAAGGGCAACAACTAGTATTTATAATTGTAAGCCCTGTAGCCTAGTAGTAAATTTTGTAACATTTAATTAAAGCTATAGTTCGAAGCTATAGTTCGAAACTATAGTTTAAAGCTGTAGTTAAAAAACTAATATATAAACTGGCATATATAAAAATGTAGCAATATAAAGTACCGGTCTTTTTTTTTTTTTAAGCGGAGCTTTTGAAACGTTTTATTTTTTAAAACGTTCTAGTTTAGGAGCCGCTCTAGTTAATTAAACAGTAAATTTGCTGCTTAAAAATGTCGGAACGTTCTATATTTTTAACGCTACATAATATAAGCGCTCCAACTTAAATAAGCCGTTTGTTTAATAGAGCGTTACAGATTTTAGAATGCATACTTTTCCTTTAATATTTATGGAACGCTTTATATTAGGAGCAGTAAATTTGCTGCAAATATACCGCTCCTTATACCTACTTAATAACGGTATAGTAGTATTAGTTATAACTTTATTATGTAACTCGCATTGAGTAGAAATTTATGTTTAGCTTTATATAAATATTAGCTAGACCTCGGCCGGACAAAAAAGACCTTACTTCCTTTTTATTATAGTAGTTCATATAATAATATAAGCTTTTATATAAATATAAAAAACTTATATTTTATATAAAAACTTTGTATTTTTTATAAATAATATAATATATAATAAATTATATTTTATTTATATATATTATTTGTTTATTTTATATATAATATATTATATATAGCTTATTTAATATTAATTAGTAGTTATAAAAATATTCGCATACTTATAAAAACACTATAAATTGATAAAAATAAAAACAGAGTCTAACCTATAACATTAATAGATCTTTATATTATACTTTAAATTTTTACTATATAATTATATTATTTTTTTAATGGAGCATTAAAGTAATTATATAAAATAAAACAAATATTTAATTATTATAAAAAAAAATTTTCTGAACTTTTACGATATAATTATTTTACTTTTTTTAATAAAGCATTAAAGTAATATATAAAAAAAATAAATTAATATATAATTATATTATTATATAATAACTAAATAATTTTATTTATTTTTATTTTTTATTCTTTATTTTTTTTATTTCACTTTATTATAGTATTAAATATACTTTATAATATAACTAAAACAATTAAATTAAATATTTTTGTTATATATAAAGGACTTACTAAAAAATATAACCTAAATACTATAATATAAAAAATATATTTATTTGCTAACTAATATATAACTATTTAAATAAATATATAAAAAAAACTTTAAAAACTAAATAAAACAAAATTCTAAAAATATATATTATAACTTATAAATAAAATTATTTTAGATTATCTAGCAATAAAACATATAAATATAAATAAATAAAAAATTATATCTAAAAGCCTTTAAAATAATTATATAAAATAAATCTAAAAATATAAAAAGTTCTTTAAATTTTTTAATTATTTAACTTACTTTTTATTTCTTATATAATAATTATTAGTTTTTCTTATACTTAATTAATAACTTTAATATATCTTTTAGTTTATTTCTACCTTTTAAGCTACCTTAGTCCTTTAGATTACTCTAACTTTTATACTTATTATACAAATAAAAATAAAAATAAAATCAAATAGCTAGAACCTATATAGCCTAAATTTTTAAAAAATATATAATTCTAAACCCTTAAAAATTAGACCTATTTATTTATATAACCTACGATTAAGTTTTAATATACCCTTAAATATATATATAAATATATAACAAAAATAAATTATAAACTAAACTTTTAATTAATATATAAATATTTTATTATTTATAACCTTTTTTAAACCTTATTATAACAAGTATACTTTTATATAATACTAAACCTAGCAGTAAATAACTTTTTTCTAAAACTACTTTTTTTTAAAAATATATAATATTTTAAAAAAGTCCAAAAAAAACTATTTAAACAAACTATATAATTTATTATATAATAAAATATATATATTTATTAATACCTACTAAATTTTAAAATGTTTAAAAAACTAATACTATGCAATATTTTTAACTATTTTAAAAAGTTCTATAAAAGATTATTTTATTTATTAAATTAATCCTAACAAAACTTAAAATAAAAAATATTATATAATAGATTTTTATTTTAATACTAATATAAACTATAACTAATATTAAATTAATTAAACTAATTTTTTAATTATATAAATAATAATAAAAAACTTTAATATAAAAATATATAATATATTAAATATTATAATTATTAAAGTTAAAAAAACTTAAAAAATATTTAGTTATAACTATAAATAAAAATCTAGCTCAATATAATAATTATATAAATATATTAAAGCATATTATTATTAACTATAACTTTTATATTTTAAAAATTAATAAATAAAAGTTTTTTTTAATTTTTAAATATGTTTTTAATTAATAAAAAAATAAAATAAAAACTTTTATATAAAATAATAATAATATATATTTTACTAATAAAAAGTATAACTAAAGCAATTATATAAAAAGCTAGTAGTATAAATTTTTTAAATTATTAAACAGGCTAAATATATAATAATATTATTTAAAAGAGCAAAATAGCTAAAATTATTATATAAGCAAAAAATACTTTATATATTAAAAAAAATATTAATTAATAAAATAGATTTTTTAAAAACAAGTTTATATAAAAAGCTAATATTTTAATTTATATAAAATCATTAATAATATTTTTTTTTTGCTTATTAAATTTTTTATATATTTTATAAAATATAAAAAATATTTAAAGTTAGATAAAAACAATAAAAATATTCAAAAAAATCTAGTAGCTAATTTATTTAATTTTTAATAAATATTTAAAACTATAAAATATAAGCGTTTTAAACTATTTAATAATAATAAAAAAGTAGTTTAACGCTTATTTTAAAATCTATTTTTATATAAAAGGAAACTGAACGCTAAGTAGCGTTTATATTAAGTTTAGTAGTAATAATATAATTATAGCTATAAATACTAAATTAAGAAATAATTCTTTTAATATAACAATATATTATATTCTAAATAGCTTAACTTTATTTTTATTTTTACTAAAAAACGCTAACAATTTATAAATATACTTTAATAATATGAAAAATATTATTATATAAAAAAATAACAAAACTATTTCTATTATATATAAATAAAAATATTTATTTTTTAATATAAATCTATATAAAACTAAAATTTATATTATTAAAACAAAACTATAATAGCTTTACTGCTACTTTAAATATTTTTATAAAAAAACTATATAAAATATTTAATTAGATAACTTAGTACTTTAATACTTTAAGTTCTTAATTAAAAATAACTATAATTTTAATTATAAAGTTATAATAAATATTATTATATTATTTTAAATAATAATATTTTTTAAATTAATATTTATATAAAATATTTAAAAAGCGCTATATAAGTATTAAATTAATATATATTAAAAACTTTTTAATTATATTATATATAATTTAAATATAAATTTTTTATTTAAACAATTTTAGAACTAAACTAAAATTATAAATACTTAATATTGCGTAATATTTATTAAAATATATTAAATAATTAGCAAAATTAAAAAAATATGTAAATTATTTTATTATATATATAATATTTTAAAAATAAAACTTAATTATTATATAAAAAACAAATTAATTTTATTAATAATAATTAAAACTTTAAATAATATTACTAAACTAAATAGCTTTATATTAAATTTCGTTTTTAAAGCTTACTTTAAAATTAACTAGGATTTATTTTTTTTGCTTAATATTATATAATATATTATTTCTATTTTTATAAAATAAAATCTTAATATAGCAAAAAAAAAAAGCTAAAATAAACTATATAAAATTAAATTAATTAAAAAATCTAATATAATTATTAATTTAATAAATAGCTTAATATATTTTAAATAAATATAAATTAAGCTATATTATTATATAACTAAAAATAATATTTTAAATAAATAAAATAAAAAAACAAACAAAATATAGCTTTTTTAACTACTAATTATATAAAAAACATAAAAAAAACCTTTAAAAATATTATGCTAGGCATACTAGGACCAGTACACACTTGCTATATATATATACTATATCTGCTTTTACTTTAATAAAAACTTTTTTTTTATAAGCTTTAATTTTATAAGCTAACTTTATTAAATATATAACTTATTTTTTTATATATTATATTTAATTTTATAAACTTTTTATTTATAATAATTTTAAAGCTTTTTTTTAAAGTTATTTATAATATATTTATATAATAGCCCCTAAAAAACCCGGACTATTAACTAGATTAATGCCCCTTAAAGAAAATAAATTAGCTATAAATAGCTAATAAAGCTATACCGATTCTTTTTTAAATAAAAATCAAAAATTAGAGCTTAGTAATAATTTAATACTTAATTACTAAAATAATAATAATATTTTACGATTAAAAAATACTAACTAATTTTTATTATAATAAAATATTAAGCTTAAAGCAAAACTTAAAAAAATAAATAAATAGCTAAAAAAACAAAAATAAACTATTTTTAAATCGAAAGGATCTTAACTTATAAACATATACAAATTAATATTAAAACAGAAACCTAAAAAATATAAATATTAAAAAAAAGCTAAAAATTTAAAAAACCTTAAATTTTTTAACTTTTTAAATTTTTTTATACTTCCTACCTAAAACATAAAAGTTAGCACTAAAAATAATATAACTTTTTTAATTTTAACTTATTATTTATTTTTTTATTTCTTTTATTATTATTTAATAAATTAAATTTAAGCAGTTCTAACTATTAATTATTTTATTATTATAAATATTACAATAATAATTAAAAATCAAACGTTAATTTTAATTGCTTTTTAAAATTTAAATACTTTTTGTTTATTATATAGTTTATTTATAACTAATAAATTAAATAAATTAAAAAACTAAAATCTATATTTAAGAATTTGTAAAAAAAGTTCTAATAAGCCTAGATTTAAATTATTTATATAGTTAGCAAAATAAACTAGAATTATAAAAACTAATATTAAATCTTTTTTAAAAAAAAAGCGCGCTAAAATTGTTTTTTTTATAAATCTAATTAAAAAACTTTTGCTAACTAAACTAAAACTTTAATTTATTAATTAACTTTTTTTATTATAAATATTAGCTAGCAATTAAAAAAAGCTTAACAATAAACTAATTAAAACTTTAAAATATTTAATTAATATTTTTTTTAGATTAAAATTTAAAAAAAATAACAAAGCAATAATAAAAAAGCTATATTATATTACTAAAAACTAACTAATTTACTCTAACAAAAAATTATAAATTTTAATAATTTGTTATTTTAAAAAAAATTAGCAATAATAAATATAGTATAATATTATTAAGAACTAATAACTTTTATTTTTAAAGCTATAAAGCTTTAATAAAAATTTCTATATTTAAATATTAACTAAACTAATACTAATAAGCCTTAAAATTAGTAATAATACTAAAACCTCTCTAAATAAAAATACTTTAATAATAAAGATTATTTTTATTAAAACTAAAAATACTATAATATAGTTTAGAGCTAAAATAATTATTAGTATTATAACTAACTAAAACAACTTTATTTAAATTAATAACTTTTTAATAATTATATATTTAAAAAGTTATTATTTTTTAAATATTTTAACTAATATATTTTTAATATATTTTAAAAATAACTATAAAATAATTTTAATAATTGCTTAAAACAAAGTAGTAATACCTAGGACTTTTTTTATTTTAATTATAAAAAAATAAGTTATATTAGTTATAACTATAAAAAACCTAACTAGCAATACTTACTAAAAAATTAAAAACGTTAGATTTAAAAAACTTAATTAAACTAAAAATAAAAAAACTTTAATATATTTTACTATTTATAGAAAAACAATTATTAGTTTAAAAAAAACCCTATTAAAAATATTTATTAATTTAAATTTTTATACTAAATATAATTATATTAGTTATATTTTTATTTTATATAACAAACTAAAAAAAGCTTTATTTTATATTTATATTTTATAATATACTACTAAAAATAGATTTTTTAATTATAGTACTTATTAAGTTATTTATAAACTTATTAATAATTATAAAATAACTTAAAAATTTTGGTATGCTTATATTATTATTAACTAAAATAATTAGTTAAAAAAAAAGCTAGTACTTTTTTTTTAAATTATACTAAAAAACTAAAAAATCATACTTAATTTAAGTTTAAATTACTAGTTTTATCGCTTAAAACTTAAACATTTTAAGTTAGTTATAGTTTATTAATTTACTAAAGGTTATAAAAATAAAAAATATTATTAAGCTATTATATACTTTTTTGAACTTTTTTAGTTAAAAAAATTAAAAATTAAAAAAAATTACACTAGTTTTAAAAGTATTTTGCTAAAATTTTATAATTTAGCCGATTTTTTTAATACTAATAAAACTAATA